>JAOANR010000004.1:36132732-36278518 GCA_030278955.1 Hygrophila difformis
CTATCGAGGGGTTAGAGCCTGGCGACGATCCGGATATTGGGGCGCCGCCAGTAGGGTTCACTGTACCTGAGATGAGCCAGGGGAATTGGAATTTGCCCCGCCCGGACTTTGGCCTACCTGAGGAGTTCGTGGACCCGTACGTGGACGAAACAGTGGATAGAGAACTGGCGCCCGGATCCGTTTTCGCGACGAAGAGGCGGTTGCAAGAGAAACTAGTGGAGTACTTGGTTGGAGAGAGGTGCGGGTATGTGACGTGCAAGTCTGACAAGAAGCGGTACTGGGTACGATGTTCCGTCGCGGAATGCGAATTCCGGATGCGTGCCCGAGGCACCGCATCGATATGGACTGTCTATAGATTGATACCTCACAGTTGCGTGATGGACCCGGACAACATTCTGATACGAGACTTCCGTCGAGGCATTTGGGGGCATATTATGCCAATGAGGTTGCGATTGGGGCGGAAACGTTGGGCCCCGAAGCGCTGCAGGCCCGATTGCTAAGGGACGGCGTTAGAATCTCTGTGGAAATGGCGAGGAAGATTCGGAACCATGCCATTTCACATATATTCGGGCGGGCAGGACGTCTCGTTCAAGATGATTCCGTCATACCTATATATGCCTGCGGCAGCAAAATCCTGGGTCCGTGACCGAGTATGTAGTCGATTCTGACAACAAATTCTTGTATTGTTTCTTCGCGCTAAGTGCCTCTATCTCTGGGTGGAAAGAGATGCGGCCCTTCATTGTCATTGACGGCACGCACCTCAAGGGTAAGTACAAGGGGATACTTTTTGCGGCGGTGACAAAGGATGGGAATAATCAGATATTCCCGTTTGTGTTTCGGTGTTGGACCGAAGGAGTCGACACGGGCGTGGAGATGGTTTCTGATGCAAATGAGGGGTGCGTTGCTTCCACACAATAAGGTGTTGATAATCTCGGACGGTTCTCCCGCAATAAGAGCTGCAGTTGAACAAGCACTCCCCTCTTTTCCACATGTTTTGTGTTGCGTGCACTTGGGCAAGAATCTGGCCAAGTACGGGGGAAAGGGAGCCGTGGACGCGTTCATGGGAGCGGCATACGCGTACAAGAGGTCCGTCTATGAGCGGCATATGGCTACCCTCAGGGACATGTATCCGAATGCGTACAAGCATTTGGTGGAGGAAATAGGGCCCGAACGGTTTTCTCGAGTCCACTGTCCTGTGCGTCGGTACGACATGATGACGACGAACATCGTCGAAAGCATGAACCATGTCTTGCTGTGGGCACGCAGGTTACCCGTGTGCTCCATGTTGGAGGTGCTTCGTGCGACAATCGGTGATTGGTTCCGAAAAAGGCATCAAGCTGCATCTGCTAGCACAGAACGTTTAACTGACTGGGCAGTACGAGAGGTTTTTGATCGCAAAGCGTTGGGTCAGAAGATGAAGATAGAACAAACGCAGGCTGAGAATGTGTACCAAGTGAGACACAACAGTAAGTCGTACACAGTCAGCCTGACGGATGACCGAAAGTGTACTTGCCAGCGATTCCAGAATGACTTGATCCCGTGCGCCCACGCCATCCCCGTGATAAAGTATGTATATGATAAAATTGTTTAATTATATCAGTAACGTGCCCTTTAGTTCCGTGACAGAGCACTCGTAAATTATTTAATATGTGCAGACTTCTGAGGCACGAAATAAGTCACTATGTTGGAGCGTGCTATTGGCGGTCTGGTTTGGTTGATGCATGGAGCGGGCCGGTGTATCCAATGGCACACCCGAATGATTGGATGATACCGGCTGAAATTGCGGACGCCCCATGCGAGACCCCTGAATGCCCCCGTCAAGCTGGAAGACCTAGAATGACCAGGCTTCAATCGGCAGTCGAACGAGCATCTCGTGCGGGGCGGCCCCAAAGATGTCGCAGGTGCGGACAAACCGGACACAACCGGAAGAACTGCAACGCCCTGTCGACGATGTTCCCGAGACGTCTGGAAGGCGGGCCCGTGGTCCGAGAAAATGTTTATCGTGCGGGCGGGACGGTCACACGGCACAAGGGTGCCCGGCGAACATGCCTCGTACAGTCCCTGATTTGAACCGGCCCGTACCACACGTGTGGGAGACGTGGCCCAACTGAGTAACGTATGGTAGTGGTAGCTTACGTTATGCATTTATTCGGCTGTATGAAATAATGGTGGGGCACGAATTTGCGATTTTAAGTGTAATCGGAGTTAATGAAAAATACTAATTGGTAGTGGATTGTTATCCTTCTCTTCTATATTCTGATTCATGTATTTTGCTCCTGTCTACCTCTAAAACAAACTGTAGCTGATTTCGAAACTGTTACTCTCTGTATTCCATGAGTATAATTTTACCATTCGAATCGTGCCCTTGTTCCCTTGTATGCCCCCAGTTATAAGTTAATGATCCAGGCTGTTCTCCTTGCCTGACAGTTCCATACTTTTGAGGTTATGGAAAGAGAAGTTAACTTTACATCTTCTGAACTCTTCTTCCCAAGTGAGAGGCATGGTGGCCGGGGCTATAATTGCAGGCCGACAGTTTGGAAACTTTTTTAAGTAGGTTTCAATGAATACAATGGTCAAACGGGTTTCCCCCGATTCTCTCTTATTTCCAACAGTAATTGAAACTCGTTTAAGCATTGTATTCATTGAAACCTACTGAAAAAAGTTTCCAAACTGTCGGCCTGCAACTATAGCCCCGACCAACATGCCTCTCGCTTGGGAAGAAGAGTTCAGAAGATGGAAAGTTAATTTCTGGTTCCATAACCTAAAAAGTTTGGAACTGTCAGTCAAGGAGAACAGTCTGGATCACTAACTTATAACTGGGGGCGGACAAGGGAAAAATGGCACGATTCGAATGGTGAAATTATACTCATGGAACACAGAGCGTAGCAGTTTTGTAATCATCTACAGCTTGTTTGAGAAGTATTCAAGGAGCTGAATCCATCAATGAGAATATAGAGGTTATATGCATGCCGTAAGAAACGTTGGAGTGGCAAGCGTCACTCGGCACGCCCTTTTTACGCGACTGGCGTGCAGCTTCGACATTTTCTAGACTCACATAATGATCAGACTCTTATCCCGCGACAGTATACTGTGACTGTGGGCGTTTTATTTCACTTGGTTGGAATGATAAGATCCGGCATGCTTTGCGTGAAGGAATTATGAAGTGCATGGTCGGAGATTGTCGAGAATGTTCAACCCGATTTCTGTCGTGGTATGTGTGCCCACAATGCCTGACGCACGAACATGGTGGACTTTTCTACCACTGTTTGGCAAGTAGGGCATGAGTTCTTATTCTTTATCTAACACAGCGATGGCGCCTTACATGGTATTGGAGAAAGACATCCAGAATGACCAGCTCGCTGGACCTCTAATTACTCTAAGGATGCGTAAAGGTGGGTCTCCTGCCAGTTGATGACCACTGGGCATTAACACAATCTTTGTAGGCATTTTAGAAGCAGATTATCGGAAGCATGGCACCAGTATTGGTTTATTGTAGTCGTGCTTCTAATAATCTGCTTTTAAAATTCCTACAAAGCTTGTTTTAATGCCCATTGGTCAACGAATGGGAGGATACACACCTTCACTAACATTAGGGTCATTCGAGGTGTTGCGAGATCGTCATTCTGGATGCTTTTCTCCACTACCATGTAAGGCTCGATCGATGTATTAGACAAAAAAATATGAACCCTAAACCTCTTGCCATGCAGTGGGAGAATTTCCATCATGTTCGTGCGAAAGGCATTGTGGGCACACATGCCACGGCAGAAGCCGGGGTGAATATTCTCAACAATCTCCGACCATGCACTTCTTAATTTCTTCTGACAATAAATGTCGGATCAAATCATTCCCACTAGGTATAAACTAAAATGCACACGGGCACAATATCTTACCGCGGGCCAGGAGCGTTGATCATTATGCGTGGCAAGAATATGCCGTAGCAGCCCGCCAGCCAGCTTTGCACGAGGAGTTCCTGCATTTAGTAGATGCAGCATCATTTGAAGCAGCATCATTTGATGCAGTTTTCACGGGCATCCGTCATTTGCGGCGCGAGATCAATTGGCACGAGACCAAATAAACGGAAATATCTTCAGTCATTTTAGGCCTACCGGACTGGCGCGTTGCAACGATCGGCCGGCGAGTCGGATGAGGTTGCGGTGCGGGGTGAAATGCTTTGGCGTTCGGACGAGGGGACAAGAATAAGGATGTACTCCACTGATGGACAGTTAGTCCTGGGCTATTCGAAACATCTTCAGCATTCTTATGACGCGAATGCTCAAACTCTTTCCCAACTTCAGGTATGCAGGCGACAATGATCTTCGGCGAGGTTTTGGGTAACTGCTGCGCCCGCACGCTACTGGGCATGTTTTCTCGCGTCGACGTCCGTATGGAGGAATATTGCAGCCGTTCGTCCTTAGCCCACTTTTCCATTAATCTGCATGGCCCGGAAGTTCTGGATTGCCCGATATGTTTTGATGAAATCTAGACATACCAGCAACATAGATAGCACCATTAAGTTCGGTTGCATATGGTGCAGTCGGCTGAGAGAGGTTGAACATAGGGAGAAAAAATACTAGGGGTCGACATAATCGAGCTTGTAGCAGTCATCCCTTGTCTACCTCTTGGTATTTTTTCTCCCTATGTTCAACCTCTCTCAGCCGACTGCACCATATGCAACCGAACTTAATGGTGCTATCTATGTTGCTGGTATGTCTAGATTTCATCGAAACATATTGGGCAATCCAGAACTTCCGGGCCATGCAGATTAATGGAAAAGTGGGCTAAGGACGAGCGGGTGAAAAATTCCTCCATACGGACCTCGACGCGAGAAAACATGCCAAGTAGGGAACGGGCGCAGCAATTACCCAAAACCTCGCCGAATAGCATGGTCGCATGCATACCTGCAGTTGGCAGAGTTTGAGCATTTTCGACATCACAAATGCTGAAGGTTGTTCGGAAAGTCGAGGAGTAATTGTACATCAGTGGACGTCCCAATTCTCCATGCCCCTTAGTCGGAACGCCGAAGGACGTCGTCCCACACCGCATCCTCATCTTCCTCGGTGTCCGATTGTTAGCGGATTGCCTGAAGGCGTCCTTGGTGGACGGAAAGTCGGGATTGCTGGTTGTGATGTTGCGGCATCTCTAGATGCTGGAGGCTATGTTCGAAGTAGGCAACGTCGGCACATGCCTGTGCTGAGGCACAACATATAAACGGGCCCCTTAGTCGGCATGTGGAAGCATGCTAGGTCGATGCTGATGCAATTGTTAATCGGGTTTACCCCGCACCGGGGGTATGGGTAATGATGCAGAGGGCGGACCAAAGGATTCAGGAACGAACACGGTGGACATTTCTACCACTACAGGGCAGGGCACGAGTGGGTTGATATATTTTGTACAGTGGTGCGACGGATCCTGCACGGTTGTGCATTAGTCGAATACATGATGGGACATGTCTTCATGCTGACGATTCTGCTGCTCCATTGCATCAACTCTCTTCATTTGCCATCATTGCACCCACTCACGATCGAATAGAAGACTTCAGTTTACCATAAGTCAAACCTTGAAGTCGGACTTGGTTCATAACTGAATCATCCATATATTCCATGCTTCAATCCAGTGATGCTGGCTTAAAATCGTGGCAATCTTCCATGGGACGAATTTATGCCATCATTACTGGTTATGGAATTAGAAATTATATTTCTATTTATCTTAACTCAACGAATACCAAGTGAGGGGCGTGCTGTCTTGCACTCTAATTGCAGGCCGACAGTTTGATAATACCTTTTCAGTAGGGATAATGCTGATGCAATGGTTAAACGGGTTTACCCCGCGCGCGGGGGGTATGTGTAGTAATGCAGAGGGCGGCCCGAAGGATGTAGGCACGAACACGGTGGACATTTCTACCACTACAGGGCAGGTCACGGGTGGGTGGCTATATTTTGTAAAGTGCAGCGACGGATCCGTACACGGTAGTGCATGAGTGGAATTCATGATGGGCAGTGCGAACTATGCCAATCAGCATGTATCATCTAGAAGTTCTGCAAGACAAGATATCCTAAACGAAATGATAGCGTTTCCAAAAGCGACACTCTGCCAAACCAGATGCAGGCGAATCTTTATGAAGGTAACTACGACGCTGAGTTGATATTGCGATCAATCCGCTGCAATTCTTTTCCTCTGCCACCTCCCATTGGCCACTGAAAGGCGTCACGTAACAGCACCACTCTGCGGGTAACTTCCTGCTGGCGATGCTGCTGTTCAATTGCATCCACTCTCTTCATTTGCCATCATTGCAGCCACTCACGATCGGATAGAAGACTTCAGTTTACCATAAGTCAAACCTTGAAGGTGGACTTGGTTCATAACCGAATCATCCCTATCTCCCATGCTTCAGTCCAGTAATGATGGCATAAATTCGTCCCATGGAAGATGGGCACGAATTTAAGCCATCATTATTGGACTGAAGCATGGAATTTAGGGATGATTCGGTTATGAACCAAGTCCACCTTCATTTTTTGACTTATGGTAAACTGAAGTCTTCTATCCGATCGTGAGTGGGTGCAATGATGGCAAATGGGAGTGTGGATGCAATTGAGCAGCAGCATCGTCATCAGTAAATTACCTGAAGGGTGGTGCTGTTACGTGACGCCTTTCAGTGGCCAATGGGATGTGGTAGAGATAAAGAATTGCAGTGGATTGATCGCAATATCAACTCAGCGCCGTAGTTACCTTCATAAAGATCCGCCTGCATCTGGTTTGGCAGAGTGTCTCTTTTTGGAAAAGCAATCATTTCGTTTAGGACATCTTGTCTTGCAGAAATTTTAGATGCTACATGCTGATTGGCATAGTTCTTCATTTGCCCATCATGTATTCCACTCATGCACTACCGTGTAAGGCTCCATCGCTGCACTATACAAAATATATCCACCCACCCGTGCCCTGCCCTGTAGTGGTAGAAATGTCCGCCGTGTTCGTGCCTACATCCTTTGGGCCGACCTCTGCATTACTACACATACCCCCGCGCGCGGGGTAAACCCGTTTAACCATTGCATCAGCATGATCCCTACTGAAAAGTTATTATCAAACTGTCGGCCTGCAATAAAAGTGCAAGACAGCACGCCCCTCACTTGGTATTCGTTGAGTTATGATAAATCGAAATATAATTTCTAATTCCATAACAAGTAATGATGGCATAAATTCGTCCCATGGAAGATGGCCACGATTTTAAGCCAGCATCATTGGACATGAAGGACGGAAGATATGCCTGATTCGGTTATGAACCAAGTCCACCTTCAAGGTTTGACTTATGTTAAACTGAAGTCTTCTATTCGATCGTGAGTGGGTGCAATGATGGCAAATGAAGAGAGTGGATGCAATTGAGCAGCAGCATCGCCAGCAGGAAGTTACCCGCAGAGTGGTTCTGTTACGTGACGTGTTTCAGTGGACAATGGGAGGTGGCAGAGGAAAAGAATTGCAGCGAATTGATCGCAATATCAACTCAGCGTCGTAGTTACCTTCATAAAGATTCACCTGCATCTGGTTTGGCACAGTGTCGCTTTTGGAAACGCTATCATTTCGTTTAGGAGATCTTTTCTTGCAGAACTTTTAGATGATACATGCTGATTGGCATAGTTCGCACTGCCCATCATGAATTCCACTCATGCACTACCGTGTACGGATACGTCGCTGCACTTTACAAAATATATCCACCCACCCGTGACCTGCCCTGTAGTGGTAGAAATGTCCACCGTGTTCGTGCCTAAACCCTTTCGGCCGCCCTCTGCATTACTACACATACCCCCGCGCGCGGGGTAAACCCGTTTAACCATTGCATCAGCATGAACCCTTCTGAAAATGTATTATCAAACTGTCGGCCTGCAATTAGAGTGCAAGACAGCACGCCTCTCACGTGGTATTCGTTGGGTTAAGATAAACCGAAATATAATTTCTAATTCCATAACCAGTAATGATGGCATAAATTCTACCTCTGAAAGACGAAAGTTTTAATATAATTAATCAATTTAATTATACATATAATATTTATAACAGTAGGGGTGGTAATTAATATGGACTAATTTTTCTATTTATATTATATTTGCATAAAAAATTGAATGATACTTTGGTATATGTATTATGAAAAAAATTAAAAATTTATTTCGTATATCATTTTGAAAAAAAATAATAGAAATTATATTTTACTAAAAATATATATTTTCATAAATATATTATAATAAAGGGGAACTATCATTTTAAAATAATCGAGTTTTTAATCTAGTTTTTAATAAATTTAATAATTTTATATTTACTAAGCAATAGTGTTTATTAATTTATTTATTAAATTATAAAATAATTTTAATGTTTATTATAATTATAATTATATTAGCATAAAATAAAATACTCAACGTAAACAAAGAATTGAGAGAACAAAAAATAAATTGTTTACTCAGCAATTATACAATGTGGATATGTACAATCATGGCGAGCCCAAATCGGGGAACTTGACTACTTCGAACACTATAGGGGGGGGCGGATCCGGCAATCGGAACAAGCCGGGCTCACGTACGTCCGCGCTGAAACGCCATACCTGATATGCTTGCAATTCTCGCACCCGTCTTGCGTTAAAGCGGAATCTTTGAATATCGGGGAATTTGTCCTCCACAACCCACTTGGCGTTCAACAGTGCAAGCGGTCCACACGAGGAGCCGTCGCTCTGCGGCATGACGGTACCTTCTTCCGGAAGGGAGATGTCCCAGGTCGCGCGGTGTGGAAGATCGGGCCGCAGCTGGTAGTAGCCGGTATGCTGGAGCAGCGATGGAATGATGGTGCACAATGGCCCGAGGTCTTCGAACCGGGCTATCAACAACTCCGACTTCTCGGGTCGCCTAGCATCACTGGGCGTGCATATGCTGTCATGGAAGAATATCGTCCGGCTGTCCAATCGGATCCGGACTATGGCCCAGTGCTGCCTGATGCACCATGGGCATATGACCTGTTACGAACCCACTGTAACGGTAAGTATTGCACGGGACCATTCTGTTTCGCAATGAACAAAAAATGTTTTTCACTAACCTCATCCAACTCCGCCCAGTGTGCGGTCGAACCCCACTGTGGTCTTCCCCCAACTATATACTGCGCCATCTCCTTCAATTTTAACTGATCAAAATGGGGCTTCTTGGTGGTCGCGTCCCAACAATCACGCAACAGCCCCGACTGCGTAAAAGCAAAAATCGAAATATAATAATAGATCGGAAAGGGCCTACCATTTTTTCCAACATTTGAGTAAATTCAACATGTTGAGATCAAATTTGAACAATACACACTTACCAGGAATGCGCAATCCATCAAGGCATACTTAGCCCCCGTCCGTCGCGGAATGCAGTTAATGAAGCGTGGCTTGTACTGCATAATACCTAGGTACGCGTCCATGTGCTGCAAATTATAGAGATCATTAATTTATTTTAAATGCACAATTAATATTAGTCCGGATATATTAAGATAATTTCCTACGTAGTACTTGATAATTTATTATATTATATTAAAGGGGAACTCACGGTGTCATCCAGAAAAAATGTATCGGTGCACCAATTCTGAAACCACCGATGGTCTGCGGCCTCGGCAGTACCGACGTCGCAGCTGGCATAAATCATACGACGAAGCGTTAATGGTGAGTCATATGGAATCACTACCTTTACGAATGGAAAATTGCGTAAGCATACCTATACTTGCCATCCAAGCAATATAACTTGAATTCGTCGGTTCGCCTATTACGTCGTGGCCTGGTGAGACGCATGAATGGGCTGCGCAGACGATGGGCGAGCACGCCATTCCGCTTTGTCCGATAGGGAACCGGTGTTGGATCCTGGGCGCTCCTAACAAACTGCACAGGATCATCGTTGTCGGAATCGCCGCCTTCGTTCCCGGCATCCCGAGCTACGACCAAGCAGGGAAATAAATGGAACATATTTACAATCGATCATGACTTAATAACAACACGTGCAGGTTAAGTACATAAATTTCAACATACGCTGGACTGGTGTGCGCGCATCATCTGAATGCACTGTGTCCTCTGCTCGGGTGACTCCGTCGTCTGCATGTGCCGTCCCAGGAACCGGGTCAGATGGCTGGCCCACCGCATCCGTCGAGGTCACTAGAAAATAACGTGAATTATTAGAAATTACTGCCAATACAAGAAAACGTCTAATACAAGAAATGGTACGGCTCACACCAACAAAAGAGCATTATTTGCCTTACCCGTCTCAACACGTGTAGCCTCTGAATCGACTGCGCCCACTACCCCATGTGCGGTGTCCGCGCGGACCATCTCCGTGCCTATCACGACAACAATCCAAGTACAGGTGTTACTGACGATATAATAATGAACGAAATAAAATGCTGGTTTATAAAATTCTTACCTGTGTCTGCGCCCGTACCATCGGGAGGCACTGCGGTAGAGTATGGGGACATGCTGTCCGCGCGCGAACTATGTGCGTGTGGCTCTGGAATATTCGGGGAGAATTTAAGAAAACAATTGAATCATCCAATTTACAATAAACAACTCTAGGTAAAAGCTAACAATACCTCCCATAGTCTGCGGAAGCTGCGATCCATGACTGCCCGATGGCCCCTCGCTGTGTATGTCCTGCGAGTCCGAATCCGTATGCGCTACGTGGGCGTGGGTGGTGGCATACCGTGCCATGGACGCCAGCCGCTCATCCCGCTCTGCAGAGCAGCCCATCGCCGGAGCAGGCTGTACGCCCGGGATCGCACCGGCAGGTGGGTGCGACACGGTGCGCGGACTGCGTGCCTGTGGCTCTGGAATATTCGGGGACAATTTAAGAAAACAACCGAATAATCCAATTTACCATACGCAACTCTAAGTAAACGGCAACAATACCTCCCATGGTCTGCGGAAGCTGGGATCCATGACTGTCCAGTGGCGCAGAGGGCTCCCGAACATGTGGCACTGGCCCCTCGCTGTGTATGTCATGCGACTCAGAATCCGTCTGCGCTACGTGGGCGTGGGTGGTGGCAAACCGTGCCATGGACGCCCTCCGCTCCACCTCCTCTGCAGAGCAGCCCGTCGCCGGAGCAGGCTGTACGACCGGGCTCGCACCGGCAGGTGGGTGCGCCACGTAGCGCAGAATGGCCCTAATCTCGGACGCCAGCACGTCGCGCACCATACCAGTCTGGCGCTCAATGTCTCTCCGCAACTGAAGCTGTGTCTGCGCCAAAATTTCCGCGAATGCAATCACGACGCGCTGCTCGACGGCCGCTGCGACCCTTTGCACCAGCTCATCCATGTCCGGCATCGGATGCTGCGTCTGCTGGGGCGGCATAGTATCCGCAGTAGGCTGGGACGCGCTGGCTGGCGGGGCTGGTGGCGGCGGTGTGTCAGTGAGAGGCACCTGCTCATCTCCGTCTCCATGTACCGGGGCCGCCGGCTGCCTAGAAGTCCGCATGCGTCGGCTCGGCGGAGCATCACTATCTCTCCCCGGCCTATCTGACTGTGGCTCGGTGCCTGGAGCACCGCCCACCCCGTCCTCCGGCTGCTCCGTGGATTTACGCTTCCGTCTTTTAGCCCGATGGTCAACAGGGGCCCGCACCCATCGCAGCCCAGTCGGCGTCGTCACATCTACCCCCATCATGTATGGCTCCAGCAGTTCATCGTCCGTGGGGGTTAGTCTGTCATGACACTGGCGCTGCAATACAGAAGACAAACGTATAGGCTACTATCCGATAAGAACGTGTGCATTCAAATTAAAAGGTATTACCGAACTAACCTCGATGGTATAGAATGTCGTCCATCCCAGACCAGACGTCCGCTTTCTATAAGAATACCGCAACATCCTCGGGCGCTGGAAATCGGGATGCTCAGAAGTGGACTGGGTATAGAAAGCCCCGACCTCCGGAATGGCCTCGCACATCCACACCTGTATGAGTACGAGCATAGAGAGATGGTTATGCAGTGCAGCAATTTATAGTACAACAGAGAATGCGTTTATGAAATCATAGATGTTATGCAAAGTACCTGCAATGAGAGGGAGTGGCCGTATAGGTGGACCCCTTTCCGGTCGCTCTTGCCGTCTACCGGGAAGTCCCTGATGTACTGTCTCAACACCTGCCAGCTCATCAAGCCCCAAGGAAATGCATTCCATGCAGCTCTATCCTCGACCAAGCGCCACATCCATGTCTCAGGAGTCCGACTGTGGCCGTCGTGCCCTAGTACCAGGTAAAAAGCTGTCATCACCATAGCGACCTTCAGTGTGTCCTCGGGTGATTGCCGGAAAGCCCCATTCATATAAGCATCTCGGATCTTGTCCATAGATCCGCTCCCAAGGACCCCAACGTTTCTAGCATAAACGCCTCCAGCTGGGGGCTCCTCATCAGCATACAGCTGGAAGTCAGAAGGTCCATAACGGAGCCCCGTCACGAGCGCGTGCTCCTCCCGTCCAAACCGAATAAAATGGCCGCACACGTGAAACCATACGGCATCGTCCTCGCCCCACGGCTCGTCCGTCCCGTAGTGGCGGAATGCCACCTCGTAGGACAACAATGCCGCCATGGCCTGTGCAGATAAGGTACTCTCTGACCATCTGGGCCGCCTGTCGCCCTCAGCGCCTCTGAATATATAACCGAGGCATGAATCCCTCAGCTCTGCAATCATACCGGGCGCATCCTGCTCTAACCGCGCCAAAATGTATCCGATAGTTTTATTGTATCGTAAGTAAAAGTTCAGCTTCGGGCTCTTGCCCTGGGCTGATGGTCTTCTATAGTAGTAGTCCCCCTGCGATTCACGCACAAATGTGTTCTAGTCATACTATTGGATTATTCACGGAGAAATAATAATTAACAATATTTTAGTATATTTATGAAGATAATATTTTTATTAAATTCTAAAATTAATAAACTCTCGCTCAATTAATTTATTTGAAATGATAAATGCTATTATTTTAGTAGAGCAATGAAATTAATATTTTCATAAATATATATTATAATTATAATTAATAGTTAAAATATTATTCACTTGGATAATTAATAATTAAGTAGATTTTTCACTTTCGCTCCGCGCACGGGTATTATCTTTTTTTAAGTGACATAATTCATAAATTATTGTTTTCATAATATATATACCAAAGTATAATTCAATTTTATATGCAAATAAAATATGAATAGAAAAATTAAACTATGATTATTATCCCTACTAGTACACTACCAAACACTGTATTGTATTGTTTAAATGCAGGTGTTCAGTATTATGTCGTTTTATATTACTACTGTATTAAATTAATGATATACAATATTTGGTAGTGTACTGCATTATAATTATACAATATTTTTGTATTGATATTGTATGGATTTTAATTTATTACATTTCTATTAAATTAATTTCTATTAGAAATAATTTCTTAAATTTAATATTTTAAATATAATAAATATATAAATAATATATGTCGATGTAGTATTGTGTGATTTATTATGTGATCTATTAAAGTGTCGATGTAGTACTGTGTGATTTATTATTTTAAATATACTAAATATTTTAATATTATAATAATTAATATATAAAAAACTAAAAAAATAAGTATATTTTAATATTATCATATTTATTATTATAATGCTATAACATTTATAATAAATTATTTTATCTATTATAATAATCATGACAAAATAAATATTAAATAAAATTATAAACAACAAAACTAACCCCTTATTAAAATAAACCCAACTCTCCACCATGTATTAAGTTATACACACAATCCCTCATTAAAATAATATTTTTATAAATATATTATAATTATAATTAATAGTTAATATATAATTATCTTAGATAATTAATAATTAATTAATAATAAATAGTTTTATTATAATTATCTCCCTCCCAGTATACTATTATTTTTCCATAATAATTAAATTATTATAATTTCTGTTCAACTTATTATTTTTTCTTCGTTAGTATTATTATATTATTATTATTATTATCGTTTTATTATATTATTATTATGAAAATAATATTTTTAATAAAATCAAATTTGTAATATATTTTTTTAAGTGCCATAATATCGTAATGCCCATCATGTATTTTTCAGAATTCATATAATAAAGTATAATTCAACGATAACTGGAAAAATAACTCGTCCAGCAACCAATTCTACAATTTAAATCCTAGAACTTCAACAATGTATCATATGTACCATATACGATTTAACATGAACACTACTACAAATTCAACAGCTTGCAATTAAAAAATCGGAAAATTCAATCAAATGAGCGACCTAAGTCAGACATCAACATAATTTCAAAATTCAACAATCTCGCATAAAGAATCCAACAAGCACCACTATATAGATCATGCAAACCAATAATTATTAAATTATTCAATTCATATATTCCACAAACCGGAAATAATTCAACAACGTAAACTCGAAAATCCAACAAAAACTTCAACAGCACAAACTTCACAGACATTTAAAAATTCATGCGAGTAATCAACCAATACGTAATTTCCATAAACTTAATTAATTCTAACAAAAGTCATAGTTTGAATAACCGTAAAATTCGAAAAATTGAAGAATTACCCGGACTGGGTCATGGCCGGCCGGGGGCGGAACTTCCGGCGGCGGAGGCGACGGCGCTGGCGGAATGCTCATCTCCGGCAACCCTTCGAACAACGCATCATAAGTCACCATCTCCATTCCCGCGATTCCGGAATCCACATTCGCATCCTCCATTTTCAAAACTCCAAAATTCAAATTATTGTCGAACAAGGGAGACAAGGAAATAGTGGGAAGATGAAAGAGACGTCGGCGCCGGAAACTGAACTGCTTGGCCCGAGTATGGAAAGCTTGGCCCGGAGCTACGCTGCAATCGCCTGAGGAAGATGGGGGAAGAAGAAACGGGAACAGGGAAAGGGAAAGTGGAGAAGGGGGGGATCCGTACAGATCTTATCTGTCCGCTTGGCCCGGAACATCTTCGCTTGGCCAGGGCTTAAACCCCCTTGGCCAGTGTACATTAGTGTCCGGGCCAAGCGTTTCCCGCCCTTCGGCTTTGGACGCTTCGCTTGGCCCGGCCTTAAACCCCTTGGCCAGGGTATATTTGTTCCCGGGCCAAGCGTTTCCCGCGCTTCCTGATATGACGCAACGCTTGGCCAGGGCTTAAACCCCTTGGCCAGGGTTTATTCCGGGTAGGACGCAACGTTTGGCGTTCCCGAAGCCCTAATTAATACTCCAATTATTATTAATAAATCATTATTAATTTAATAATAATTATAATTAATTATTAATACTTAATAATTATATTTAATTATTAATAGTTATCATATATTTTAATTAATATATAATAACTATAATTATAAATAAATAATTAATAATAAATAATTTTTATTAATAATTATAATTATAATTAATAATTTATATTATAAATATTTTTAATAATTTTTAGTATTATTAATAATTTTTACTATAATAATTAATAATTTTAATTAATAATTATTATTTACTCCCATTATTATTAATAAATCATTATTAATTAATAATAATTATAATGAATTGTTAATAATTATTAATTATATTTAATTGTTAGTATTTAATAATAGATTAATAGTTATAATTAATAGTTATAATATATTTTACTTAATATATAATAACTATAATTATACATAATTAATTCATAATAAATAATTTTTATTATTAATTTTGGAGTTAATATATTTATAATTAATAATTTTTCTTATTAATAATTATAATTAATAATTACAATTATATTTAATAATTTTTATTATAAATATTTTTAATAATTTTTATTATTATTAATTAATAATTTTAACTATAATAATTATTAATTATAATTAATAATTATTATTATTGTTATATTATTATTATGCGCACTTATCCTTATACTAATAATATTATATAAATTATTATAAGTATCACAATTACTATTAATATTAATAATATTTGTATTATTATAAATGTAACTGTAATGCAACTACAATTACTAATATTACTTTTATAATTAATGTTCCCCCTACAGGGTTACGAAAGTAATTATACTGGCGAGGAATGAAAGGAATCGGCAATTACCATATCTCTGCTCCACCACTAATCCCAGCAAGTTGCGCGACGTCGGGAGCATTTTGGCATCGGTCGGCCCTCGCGAAGCTTGAAAGGGGGGATATTAAGAAATATTACCCCCAAAAAAGGAATCACTCAGCTCTAATTCGGCAAATATCACCGCGTACAGCTAGTGCGGTAACGGAAGCTAATACTCACTGTCGGGCAATTTTCCCACTATATTCGACCAATCTCTCCTGCACAAGACATGGAGGGAAGATTGCAGGCGGCAGGTAGTTTCTTAACTGCGGCTTATTATTATTATTATTATTATTATTATTATTATTATTATTATTATTATTATGCACACTTATCCTTTTAATATATACTTAATAGAACTGCAATTACTAATATTACTTGTAAAATTATTTTGTGCAGTATAGGCTTACAACAGTAATTATACTGGTGAGGAATGAGAGGACTCGGCAATTACCTTATATCTGTTCCACCACACTGACGCCCAAGTTTTCAATCTCAGCGGCATTTGGCATCGGCCAATTGGCAATGACAACATTGGCCTTGGCGGCATTCGTCGAAACGACAGTTCGAACCACCTCCCCTATCATAAGGGTCAAAATGGGAGCGGGTGCACCAGGACCGTAGAACGTTCGGCATGCATGAAGGCTTTCAGGGCTGTGAAGCCTATGCTGAAATGGAGAAGTGGCTCGGTGGAAAAACAGATCAATATATAGATACATATGTGGATAGGACTTCACTGAAAACGGGAATCCCCTACATAAACCATATCGTGAGTTGGTGCAATGATGGCAAATGAAGAAAGTTGGTGCAACAGCGACGGCAGGAAGTTACTGTAGTGGATAGCACCCAATACCTTCGTGGATCTGACTTGTATGTTTTGAACCTAGCCTTCACATCTATCAAGTATTCAACCAATCTCTCCTGCATTTCTGATTTACTGTAGAAGACTGCTCCGATCGCCAGCCTGCAGAATGGTAAATTATGAGTATTAATTTACCATTATCAATAATGGTAATAAGTTACCATTACTGATAATAATGGTTAATTTTTTTTAATAATTATTGATAATTATTGATAATATTGATAATAATATTATCAATAATTTATTGTGACTGATTTCGTATTGTTACTATTCATATTATTAGCATTAATATTAATTAAATTTTTTAGATCGCCATTATTAATAATATTTTGTAATGTTTACCTGTAGGTATTGTCCAAATACAACAATTGGACATGAGCGGCATTCGAAAAGACAACATTGGCCTGGGCGGCATTGGTAATAGCTACACTTCGTCTCACACGCGTCACACTTGGTCTGGGCGGCATTGGTAATGTCCGTTCAGAAAGTTATTGTATTGGTAGATTTGGAAACACGGTACCGGGAACCGTAGAAACACATGAAACCGTTGGGAATAGGGAGATGGAGGAAAGAGAGCAGTCGGCTGAGAGAGGTTGAGCAGAGGGAGAAGAAACACTACGAGCCGACATAATAAAGGGGCATCGGGAGAAGAAACATTACGAGCCGACATAATAAAGGGGCATCGGGAGAAGAAACACTATGAGTCGACATTCCAAATATTACTCCTTTAGGGAGGTTGAGAGAGGTTGAACATAGGGAGAAGAAATGCAATGGGTACAACAGTAATTACTATTCTAATAGTAATTACTCCTTTCGTGTCGTAGTTACCTTCATAAAGATCCACCTGCATCTGGGGGCAAATCATCTGGAAACGGAATGATAAACAAAGACGAGGTTGTCGTGACAGGGGATGGTGATAGTTAATCTGATGATGAATCATAAGAGAGCCTAGTTCAATTACGTATTGTCTTTATATTATTATTATTGTTATTATTATTATTATTATTATTATTATTATTGTTATTATTATTATTATTATTAATATAAAAAAATAAGATTAAGAAGAGACAAAAAAAAAGAACTTAAAAAATTTAAGAAATAAAATACAATATAAAATTAGAAAAATGAAACAAACAAAATGAGAACAATAAGAAATTAACCAAAAATAAATATGAGAAAAAATAAGGGAAAAAAGAGAAAAAATTAAAAAGAGAGAAAGAAAAAATGAAACAAAGCAAAAAAAAATAAGACAAATTGAGAAAAAAGCGAGAAAAAATAGAAAATGACCAAAAATGAGAAAGAAGAAGAAAAAATAAGAAAAAAGAGAGAAAGAAAAGGAAAAAATAATAAAAAAGAGAGAAAAAAAGAGAAAAAAATAAGAGAAAAGAGAAAGAAAAGGAAAAAATAAGAAAAAAAGAGAAAGAAAAGAAAAATGAGAAAAAATAAAAGAAAAACAAGAAAAAAAGAGGAAAAAAAATAGAAAATAACCAAAAATGAGAAAGAAGAAGAAAAAAGAAAGAAAAAAAGAGAGAAAGAAAAGGAAAAAATAAGAAAAAAGAGAGAAAGAAAGGGAAAAAATAAGAGAAAAGAGAGAAAAGGAAAAAATAAGGAAAAAGGGAAAGGAAAAAAATGAGAAAAAATAAAAGAAAAACAAGAAAAAAAAGAGGGAAAAAAAATAGAGCAAGAAAATAAGAAAAAAAAATTGAAAAAATTGTGGGTAAAAAAAAGAGAAATAATTTTATAAAATTACTACTATTTATAATAAAAATTATTTTATTTATAAAATCTTTATAGAAAATAATATTTTTAAAGAATAAAAAAATTAAAATTATACTAATTGTAATAATAATAATAATAATAATAATAATAATAATAATAATAATAATAATAATAATAATAATAATAACAGAAACAATTAATATATATTTATGTGTATTGAATAACCCTAACTTGGCCCGGAAAACCCTAAAACCTAGCTTGGCCCGGGCATGTTTATGCTCCGGGCCAAGTGGATAGGGCCGGGCCAAGTGCATGCTAATTACGTTTTATTAATTAAAGCTTTGGCCAGGGCATTACATTTGGCCCGGTCCGGGCCAAGTGTCCGGGCCAAAGGCTTTTCAGTCTTTTCGGGTAAAAAACTAACTTGCGTAAGGCGGCGGGTAATAAAGTTACTGGCGTTATCTGACAGGTTAACAGAGACCATTATCTGATTTTTCTTTTTCCTCAATAGCAAATTCTAACATTAAAAAAAGTACACACAAATGATGAAGACAATAATGGAATTGACTCATCAGGACAACAAACGTCCAAAGTAGAAACATAAAAGAATGATATGCTTGCAGTTACTAAAAATGAGGAACATGTTTGAAATTCTGGGGGCCAGCATTTAGAGCTTTGATCAATCATGTCATCAGCAGGTTCACTGGTTGTGATTTAGGAGGCAGCACGAATCCGGCCCGTCTCTCCTCGAATGAGTATTCGATGATCTCTTCGTGGAATGGAAGGGATGCTGCTGCAGTAGATTTAACAGGTGGTGCCAGCAGGGGTGGTGGGGCTGGTGTTAGTGCCATCTGCATTGGGCGGGAGGCGGTGGAGGGTGTGGAGGGGATAAGGAGGGATGACATTGCTTGAGGTGTCCGGTTCTCTGAATCAACTGTGGAGATCATTGTCTTGGAGGGAGTGGAGAATGGCATGGTATTGCTGCTTGTGAACTGAAGCTGGGTCGCCTTCTGCAGCATTTCATTGTGTTTCTTGTTAAGGTCATCCAAGATGTTGGCCGCGCTGGACTTTGATGAGTCCATGGAAGAAATAGGGGAGAATGGCTTCCTTGTGGTGGTTGAGGGGGAGGATTCTAATTCGCGGGTGGTCTGAGCGTTGATAGAATTCTGCTTGTTGGGGAAACCGGCCAAGTCCAGACCTCTCCTCCCTGAAATCAAAAAAGTAAAATTTAGAATGTGCGCGTCTGTTTTCTCTAATTGGAATGAGGCTGCAAAAAAGGAAGATGTACCTGAGGAGAGTGATGCAGTGAGTCCGTCATCCCTAAGTGAGTCATGATTTATGCGTTCACTTTTTTTAGCGTTTCGTGTATTGGGAGTAGCCTTTCCCAGGTTAGGGGGGGCGTGTAGCGTAGATCCCCCGAGAGAAAGTCGTCTATTGCTTGGACCACCTCCACATGACAACCTAGGACCTTTCTTTGCACTTTGGTTCTTCATAGGGCTCGGCTTGGAACCATAAAGAGCCTCCTGCTCTGTTAATAGTTGTTCCTGAAGTTTCTTCTGGTCCTGATGGCATACGCATACATAAATGTTAGTACATGAGTTGGCAAAAGAGGGCAGATAATGGATTTTATTGTTTAGCATGAAAAGTGGTAAACGTAAAAGATTTGTACCCGTTGCCTTTTGCGCTCTAGTTCTTTTGCCTGTCGCAAATCAACATACTCGTCGAGCATGGAAAGCAGACGAACCTGGACATAGCAGACGAGGAAAGAAAGTGATTTTTGGTCACGACGGCCATATTCAAGGAATTATATGCAACATGTTAATTAGGTGACACTTACTCCATCATAAGTAAAATCGATTCGTTTCTCATTTTCCCATGCTTTAGTCTTTGCGACCAATGTGTCCACCATTGCTGTTTCAGCAGACAACCATTTTCAATGCAGATAGATCTATTTTATTCACCATATTATCCGATTGTGGTACGGAATATAGAAGGCCTCAGACAGAATCATACCAGGTAGTTTATTGACTAATGCACGTGCCTTTTCAGCACGTTTTAGAGCAAGATGGGCACCTCTCCCGGCATTGTAACGGTTGTCATCCTGCAAATAAAGTGACACTAAAAAACTGCATGCTTGCAACTACAAGGTAAATATGATGTGGGAAATGAGAGTCCAACCCTATTATACTCCTCAAGCCAGCTCTCTTCCTCACATGCAGTCATCCACTTCTCAACCTTTTCGAGTATTTCTTTCCTGCATAGAGCCTCCTCTTTGACTCTGGATATTTGAAGCTCAATTTGTTCAAGAACACAAGAGGCGTCAACAGCTCCTTCCAGTCATTAAAAAATAGAAAATGAGAACATATGAATTGGTGGACATAATGAAACACGATCATCTTTTACTTGTATAGTTAAAAAAAAAACCTGATTCAACAGCATCTACAGCTATGTCAATTGAGCTAACTGATTCCGGAATCAGATGTGTTTTCCTACAGATGTCTTCCAGCTCTGCCTTCTTCTTCAAAACGAGCTCTTTCATTTTGCTTATTTTCAACTCCTCCAACCGAGAAACTTCAGCCGTGACCTGGCAGGTAAGGGACAGTAGTATGTTTTACAAACAGCTTTCTATTTACCATGGATTCAAAATTTCAAGCAAAAGGTCGCATTCAAAACTTCAACCCAGAAAGGAATGTAAGAAAAGCACATTTCCATGAATGACCTACAGACTCACATAATTGATGAAGTCCATAGAAAGCATGCCAGGTTCTGTTATCTCATCGGCTGAAGCAGCTATATTGCAAGTAACTTTCTGAAATGTCTGCTGTTCTTCAGTTGGTGTGTCCATCAAGTTCCAAAGCTCCAGTAATGAAGATGCAAGATCTTGTAACTGGTCAACAATGAAAAGTATAAAAACCTCTTTCCAACTTATTAACAGACTTCCAGAGCAACCTAATCAAACATTTAATACCTGCTGCATCCTCTGTATTTTAATCTCCCCGAGTCTCTGTATTGTGGTTGCCAACCGATTAATGGTTTCATTGCTAATGTTCTTGGAAACTTCAGATTCCCCCAAGCTTGGGTGTATCTCACAGACAGTTTGCGTAAAATCCAAACCAAGTACTGAGCAGCATGAGTACAAACAGTTAAGGTGCTCCAAGACCTTCTTCAGGCGTTCCCTCTGCATGCAATGCACATCCAAAGGAAACATATATTATAGTTGAATAATAGTCCAGCAAAGAAAGTTCCCTTTAAGAAAAGAAAAGTCTTTTGAGGTAACCTTTTCCATCTGAAGTGCTTGAAGTTCTTTTTGCAATTCTTCAAGCTTCCTTAGAGACAAATCAGTTTCATCCACTGAAATGTCATTAGAAAAACACACCCCTGACCCGTATATTTCATTCTGTATCTGGTGGATCTCCCGTAATACCTCTACAAATTGATTTTTCCTATCAGATTTTCTTTTTCGCATTTCCTCTATTTCCGGAAGGATTGCCCTGAGTTCAGCCTTCAAGCTTCCAGTGCATTGTTCAGACTACACAAAGATAACCAACCGCACAGTAAGGTATTATGTTCATAGAAATCATAATCAAATGCACACGTGTGTGTAAATGTGCAGTCATCAAATGATTTAATTAGTACTATAAATTTTATTTGCAACAAATTCTCAGGAGTCTTCAGCATTGTAAGCTACCTAAAGTATTTCATGCCAGACTAGAAATATAACATTATTAACAAATATATACAGCTTCAAGATATTCACGAATCAACGTGCACATAGATTGTTTACAATATGAGCTGTTGGATAGGTTAGCATACTGCTGAAGAGAGGAGAATTAAAGCACAATCCTGATACCATAAAAAAATGGATGATTCATCAGCGAGGATAGATTGGTAAGCCGTCATGTCTCACCTGCCTGATGTGTACTGGGCGTTCTCCCATTGCAGAACAAATGACAGCAAGGTCAGCCTCAGCATCAGCAATTGCCTGCCTAAGCTGTGCTCTGGACCTGTTTGCCTGATCTACTTTTCTTCTGTATACCTCTAGACATTCTTGCTCAAGCTCAAGCAACATCTTGTCCTTCTCAGCATCAGTTTCCCCAACTTCATCCCATATTATCTGGTAGATTAACCACAATTTAATGAATACTGGACAACACATTTTGTATTGTGAATAGGAAGAAATGCAAAATAAAAGAAGGGTGAAGCACAAACGACGAGCAGTTAGCATTGAAAATGTTTATACCTGCAATTCAGAAAGAAGAGATCCACATGTTGTTGCCATCTGGGAAAGAAGATTGCCTTTAACTTCCGACATTTCAAGTTATCTATATCTGCAGATACAAGCAGACAATATAGTATTAAGCACAGTGGCATGCTACCATCTATCTACCTAAAGTGACTAACTTCAAGCCAAAAACAACAATACAAACGCGAGAATACAAGCCTAAAAGAGGCACAAATATCTGATTCACCAGCATTCCTTCAAAGCAGTCAGCAATTCTAACAATACGTGCAAAAATCATTAAAACTTATTAATTCATCTCTAAATGATTTCAAGGTCCTTGAATGGCCTTCGTTCAGACCGATCACAACCATAAGTCAGAAACAAATGAACGTTAATAACAATTTTAAGCTCGTTCTACCACTACACAAAACCAATAGGAGGATATCGCTAAATCCCCAAATCCATAAACCGAACAGCTGCTAAATTCAAACACAACCCTAAAAGTAATTGCCATATTAAAAATAACCATTCAATCAACGAACCAAAAACACCGGCAAATAATTTAAAACAACTCATAAAAAAAGCAAATGAGCGCATCAACAACCACACCTCAAATACCTGGCATTTCCACAAATCAAACAACAGAAATTAAACCAGATCTAGAGAGCGTACCTAAAATAACAACCCAAAAACTAAATGGACTTCTTCCCTAGCCAGATTTGCCAAATTCCAGTGCTCAACTTCGATTAGGACTTAAAATAGAGAACGATTCACTGATGCTGCGGGTGAAGAGTGAGGAGCTAGAGAGCGGAAACAGCAGCAGGCTTGGCTTGAGCTTATAGAAAAATTCGACCGTTAGTCTGAATGGTAACTGATAAGGCCAAATTTAATGGTCGCTCTCGCATCGAGCGCAAAAGCCCAAATTTTGAATTCTTAAAAAAGACAACGGCAGTCGGCAGGCAGATCTCAACGCTGAGAGCTAATTTCACTGCCTGTGATGGGATATTTAATCACAGGCACGTTGAGGCTGCACCACGTGTCCATTCAAGTCCAACGGGCTTAATGGGCTGATATGTGGGCCCATATGGCCCATTAATCATCTCACTCATTCCTAATTCCTGAAGTCGCATTTTCGGAACCTAAAATCGCATTTGCACTCTCCGAACAATGCGATGCAGACTTTTATCCAATTTGGATTTGGACAAGGCTTCACGATATACCCCCAAATTTGTTTACCGTGCGATTTGTGAATACTTGGACTGGAAGAAGAGGAATTGTGTGTTAAGCTGTGTCCTTGAATGGCCGCGCAAGGGTTGTCTGTGTTCCCATTTTCGTCTGGCACGAGTCAGTGTTCCAAGAAATCATTTGAGCAGAGCTGGAGTCCCAATATATCGAAATCATTTGTGGGAATTAAGATATCTACACAGCCATCGAGTTTCGGTCTGATTTCTTCGAAACGGCAGAATTTAACTGTTGTCACGGTTTCCTTGAGTCTCCCGACTAAGTAATCTTTTATTTTTGTATTTTTTCGTTAATTGTTTGGGGATGTTGTTTGCCCTTTACGATATGCGTGTTAGTTTCAATTGTGCAGGAACAACAAAGAGGGAGTTATTTCTGATAAGGAGGTCAAGTACGATTTTTTTTTTTCCTTTTAAGTTTTTCCTTTTCAACTTTGCCAAGATTTGGTGAATTGTTGCTTAGAGTTTTGATAATGTTGTTTACAGATGGTCGGCGAGGTCAATAAAATCGTTTGCAATGGCTGAGTTAGAGGCAAGGAAGCTCAAGTATCCTAGTACTGGGACTGAGGCTCTTCTTATGGGCATATTGGTTGAAGGTCTGAAATTGCATAGGATGAAATGAACCTATTGATAATCATGCTGCTAACTTTGTATTTGTTTGTATTTGTATATACAAATCATGCTTATGTGCATTGCACATTCTGAAGCACGTTTGTTGTTGTTGCAGGAACCAGTTTGGCAGCCAAGTGTTTGAGGGAAAATGGTATAACGCTTTTTAGGGTCCGAGAAGAAACGGTGAAGTTGCTTGGAAAATCTGACATGTACTTTTTCAGTCCTGAGCATCCTCCCTTGACCGAACCAGCTCAGAGGGCACTTGACTGGGCAGTTGAAGAGAAGCTAAAGTCTGGTATGACCTGTGGTTCGTTTCTATGTCTAATTATTTTACTCTGAATTATTCAAGTTTTTATTTCATATCGGTGTATTCTGCTGTATGGTATGCCTCTCTCGCCATAATATCGATGGGGTTGTGTGTGTTGTTTTTTTTGTTTGTCTATGCTTTTTCCATTAATTACATTATACATTTGTTACATTTTTGTGAAGAGAGAGAGAGAGAGAGAGAGAGAGAGAGAACAGAAAAGAAAGAAATTTGGGAAGATATAACAGTACTTGGCAATCATGATTTTTTTTCTTTCTATCAGCTAGATTATTGTTATGTTTGGTAGTGCCTTAGAAAAAGAAAGAAATTTGGGAAGATATAACAGTACTTGGCAATCATGATTTTTTTTTTTTTTTCTATCAGCTATTGTTATGTTTGGTAGTGCCTTAGAAATATTACCATGGTGATTCCACAGCTAGATTCTAAATGACATAACTGGATTCCATTAGACTCTAGGAAATTCACTATTTTTGCTTCTTTTATCTTCATGGGTTGTGTTTGATGTAGATGAGTTTTGTATTTGGTGTTCTGTTCTATTATTAATACCTTTTATACTATGTCGAAGAGTAGAATGAACGAAATGGCTGATTAATATCATTGCAGTCTGTGATATCGAATCGAATATCGATTGAATCTTCCGATCGAATGGAATCGAATTCTGTGGTATTTAAATCTTTTCAATTTGTTTACATCCCTACTTGCAGTCTCATGTTCATTAATTATCCTTGACCACATGAGCAGCATCTACGTTCTGTTCATCCAACGATGATAACTTGTTCAACTGTAAATAATCCAACACAATTTTATGCTTCTTAAGCATCCAATAATTTTAGCAGGAGGTAATTTCTTGCATTTAAATGAACAGGGAATTACTAAATTTATGTTCATTGTTATATGACTTATTTTCTGCTTAGTAATGTCAAAAGTTCTGAAACAAAGTGTGAGAGGAAAAGCCTATGGATAACTTTTAAGAAGGAAAAGCTCTCTCGCAGGGACAGATTTTGCAGTACTTATTGATTATAATCTACTGGGGTCTGGGCTTAGTTCACGAATTTTGTTTTTATGATATACTCCAAATAAGTTTTTATTGCATTAATGTCTGTGACTTCCTTAAAAACGTACTCTATTAGTTAATTTTAGAGCAGTTAAATACTTGTAACTTTGCCCCCAAAATTTTCATTTGGATGCTTGTTAAGAGAACATGTTTATATCGTTTGCTAATATTTCCACATAGCCATTGGTGATTGTCTATTGATAATGCTAGAAATATTCATAATCCCAGAGATTCAGTCTTTCTTTTTCACACCCCAACTTTGCTCCTTTTAATTGCATGATTTATCAGAAGTGTATTTTCTGATTTATAGTTCAGACGCAGGTAAAAGTGGTGAAATAACAGCCACACATTTTCTGCTTGGAATATGGTCTGAAAAGGAGTCCGCAGGTCATAAGATTATGGCTGACCTTGGATTTGATGATGAGAAGGCCAAAGAATTGGCAAAAAATGTAAGTCTCTATTTGCATTTGTGTTATGTAAGTGAATCAACAACATCATTTCCTTCGCTTTACCTACTCCATTTTCATGCAGATGGATAAGGATATAATCTTGAGCTTCAAATAATCTCTCAGACGACTCCAATAGTCTCGAATCTGCATTCACCCGCAGCTCAAAGAAATAGTTCAAGGTCAAACAACATCATCCATACATTACTCCTTTACATGGAGAGTCATTCTCTATATTCCCCTTGAGTTGTTACTCCCTAGGTTTGAGATTGTGATATCCTTTATAGACGCACATAATTGAATGCTAGAAAGTATTCATTAATTGCTTGTAGTGGATGTCTTCACATCACCTTATATCTAGTTCATTGTAAGCCAATGAATGGCATTGGACTATTTGTTATGATCAGCTGCCGGTCAAGAATTTTGGATCTTCATCTGCTCCATGAGAGCATGAGACTTTACCTGGATGTGTAATTTATGTGCTGAGTGAAAACTTTGTTTGCACTCCTGCTCGATTGGTTGATAAAGTGTTTGGGCTATGTGATCAATCTCGCATCCTCAATTTCATAGAGTAAGAGTAATGCACTGGATGACTGGAATGTAGAGGTGGTGCGGTTTGAGTGCCCAAACCAATGCCTGCACAAAGCCCAAACCACTCTTCACCTTCACCAAAGGAAACTGAAAGTTTAATTGTGTATTTCCCTCCAAGATGAAATATGATCTGTTGACCTGTCAAAAATAACAAATAAGTTTTCATCCCGCACTTTAGGAAACCATTTTTGTTGCCAAACCAAGCTAACATTAGTCGAATCAACGTAATTTTTCTTTTTACAGTTTTTAATAATTTTTAAAAAATGAACTTGGTTCAGGCCGAACAAGCAATAATGAAAATGGCCAAACCAAACCTTCTCACTTTCCCTTTCTTCTCCGACGTGCCCATGTTAACTTGGTTCGGTGCGAGCCAACCCCATTTTGGCCAAACCATGGCTTCTTAATTAATCTCAATTAAGTTAACCCTTGGTTTGGCTATTTTGTATGGGTCAGGCTGAATCAAGTATACGAATCCGGGTCTTTTTGATCATTTCGAGCAGAAAAATTATTTTTCTTAAAGTGCCCAGTTTCTTCAAGTGGGGGCAGAAAACTTAATTATATTTCTAACTGGATACAATAGTGCAAACCTCTCACCAATACCTTAAAAATATTGATGGGGATTTGGAAATGCTGAAAAAATCACATTAGGTAATCTTGGCTAATTTTCAGGACAATGGTTCAGTTGGCTGTGTGCATAAAATGATTTGGTTCAGCTACTCCATGGAGGAAGCTCCAATGTATGTGCTGTTGAGTCAATGTTTTGATGGAAGTTCACAGCCTTTGATTGAACACGATAGATGAACATCCACAGCACCAGTCTACCTGTGCGTACTGAAGAACTTCCTTGAAGACTGTGCTTAACCCCAACGGATCTTTCCTAATCAGGAGGGTAAATACTAATATTTACTTGCAGGAACCCTTCCTGAATTAAGGAAAGATCATTTGGACAAGTTTTGCCCTAAGCACAACGGCTCTTTCCCCATTTAGCATCAGACCGTTTGAAATTGCAGAAGAGTCTTGGATAAAGAGAGTTTTGGAGGATCAGTTAAAACACTTCTCACAATCATTATTCGGAAATTACTCTGAAACTCTCTCTAGCTTTTGGAAACCAGTGAAAGAGAAGTACTCTCGATCTTCAGCCTTGTGTGCATCTATTCCATATGTTGCTGGGAGATCGAGCAAGCTTTGAGCACTCACGTTCTATCGATTGTTCTCTAATTCATTCTGTGAATCTGAAATACATTTGTAAAGAGTGCTTAAAAGAGTTTCAACAAGGAGAAACCATTTCTTTACTCAACTCAACGAGGAGAAGTGCTTCACAGGTTGCTTGGGGGAAACACAAAGTGGACTAGCTTTGGGGAGTTGAAATAGGTGGGAAGCCTATACCAGAGCCGGAGAGGAGCTGGTCAACACAACTATCCGCCTGGAGTTCGGAGTGAAGGCACTTAGTTTATTTCATCTATTGTGTGTGGTTGTAAACCATTGTTGATACATATAGTGAAATAACCTCCTGGATTGGTATCTCCTAGTCTCCTAGACGTAGGCCGAAGGCCGAACTGGGTCAACAACTTCTTGTGTTGTTTGTTTACTTTATGCTTCATTTTATTCCGCTGTGCTTAAGTTACACTTGATATCGTAATCTGTTTGTTCATTGTCTGTGTCCAAACACTCACAGTGAACCTCTGCATAAAGTTAGTTCACTTGCTTAGTACGTGGACCTAACATGTGCGTGTGCGGTTTAGACAAGAATCCAAAATTATGGCACAGAGACAGTCTTGTCACCAAGAAAAGAGCGCCCAAGCAGCCTATTTCTGTCCCATTTTCATGAGAAGAAAAGCCCGGCATTCCCAAGAAAGATTGGAAACTCCTCGAAGTGATTCCAATCAGTCCTACCGAACCACCTATTTAGCTCGTTTTGTTGGCCCCCTTTGGATGGGGGCTTCCAATAGGATCCTCATTTACACCAACAGAAGAACAAAGCAGCATCTTATCCTCATCATCTTCGTCGTACTCCAATGACCGTAGCAGCTACAGAAGCCGAAGCACCAGCAATGGATCATGGTCAGGGTCGGAGCTCGATTGTAGTTTTGAGACAGATGATTCGTCTAGCTCTTCCGTGTCTCTTTTAGCCAATGGTTTGATCCGAACGGTTGTGCTCAAGAGCGCAATTCCTGTGCAGTGCAGGATAATTCATGAATACCACCAGTATGTCTTGTTTCCATACTAACAAAGTGAATAGAAGTTTTTTCAAATTTCAGTTTTTGTTGGATGGGAGTCATGAAGTATTCATTACATTGCTTGGTAATCTCAATGCAGAGTAGATAGTAGAGAATCCCTCAGAACTCCCAAGTAAAGACCACTGGGAATTATAAACATCCCATCTAAATTCTACAATATCTACGTTGTAAGCTAGAATTAATTTTAGCACACACATATAATCCTGCCAAAACATTTTCACGACACAGGAGTTACGTGAGCAGATGAGAGACACAAGACTCAAGAGCATAATAGTCAATCACCATGGATTCGTATGTGGCCTTTTTTTTTTTTTTTTTTTTTTTTTTTTTTTTTTTTAAATAAAAAGAAAAATGTAAAAAAAAAAAAAGAAAAAAAGCAAAAGAAAAAAATTCTTAAATGAAGACTTGACCAAGTGAACAATTTAATACCTTTCCAACTTATGATTGGGTTCGATTCCCACCCCGTCTCCTATTCCTCTCCTTCATGCTTTTGTAATTTGTGTGACATGGGCTCCCACCACCTTTTCTCTGGCTTCGGCTTCACAAAAAAAAAAATCCTAATTATGCTGAATTGTTTAAAAGTGGGTTTCAATTGTTCAATCTGTGCATATTCAACAATATGGCCATTTTAACCATTTTCTGAATTTTAAAACTGAAATGAATACCTTTAATAGAATCCTGACGGGATTTTAAGAGATTGAAGCTGAAACTAATGATTAAGTTCTCGACTTCTAACCTTGATTAGGGAAAAAAAATAAAAAAAGAAATGGGACTCAGGATTTACAAAGTTAATGGTTCAAGCTAATTGAAAATCCATTACATATTAAATACATTTTAAAAATATCTAATTTTCTCATATTTAAATAAAACTTTGATCTATTTTATTATCTACTACTCCTACTATTTTTATTAGTTTGAAAAAGTTTCAATATAAAAGTGTTACATCATTTTTTTCTTTTTGAGTTGTTAGGCTTCTTAGAGCCCGTTTGGATTGGCTTCTAGAGAGGTGCTTTTGGCTTTTGCTTCTGCCAAAAGCACTTCTAGTAGAAATTAGGTGTTTGTTTTGGCTTTTAAGAAAAAGCAAAAGTACCTCGAAAAGCGAAAAAAGTGCTTTTGGGAGAAGCACCCATGGCCCGTTTGGATTGACTTTTAAAAAAAGCAGAAGCCAAAAGCAGAAGCAGAAGTAAAAGCCAAAAGCAGAAGCAGATAACTTTTGTGTTTGGATGGAATGTTTGAAAAGCAGCTTTTTTTCAAAAGTGTGTTTGGATATGTAAAAGTGAAAAGTGCTTTTGAAATGTGTAAATTACCAAAAATGATATTCTATTTATATATAATAGTATATATTTAGAGTGTAATTAAAATAAATTAATATGGTCATTTATGACTCTGCACACATTACTAGGTGCTTTTGGCTTCTGCTTTTCGGAGAAGCACCCCTGGGCTGCTTCTCCCAGAAGCACTTTTGCAGCTTTTCGAGGTGCTTTTGCTTTTTCTAAAAAGCCAAAACAAACACTCTTTTTTCTTCAAAAGTGCTTTTGACAGAAGCAAAAGCCAAAAGCACTTGAAAAAAGCCATTCCAAACAGGCTCCCAAGGGGCTGCTTCTCCCAAAAGCAGAAGCCAAAAGCACCTCGTAAAATGTGCAAGGACTTAAATACCCCCACTACTTAATACTCCCTCCGTCTTCAAATAAATGAAACATTGACATAGTAACTACTATTCATTGAGTAACTTTGATTCGACTTTTTAACACAGTTATATAAGATAAAACATAGTCAAGTGAGATCTTGTTGAATTCGTCTAATCACGTAGATTTATATGGTCTAACTTTTATAATTTTTTGCTTTTATACAATTAAAGATATTGAGTGTTAAAAATGTGTATTGGATTGCGTGAAATGTTGAAATGTTTCAATTATTGGAAAACAGAGGGAGTATAAATTACACTATAAATATATCTTATTATCATATTAAGTAGCATGTCCTTTTTGGTAATTACCACACTCTAAAAGCACTTTTCATTTTTATTCATCCAAACATATTTTTAGAAAAAGCCGCTTTTCAAACATTCCATCCAAACACAAAAGTTACATGCTTTTGCTTTTGACTTCTGCTTCTGCTTCTACTTTTGGCTTCTTCTTTTTTCAAAAGTCAATCCAAACGGGCCCTTAATACCCATGTTGAATATATATGTCAATGCTTGTTTTTAGGCTACGGGTACGATTTCGGCCCAAATTTTAGGCCGAATGCGCAGAAAATGCTAAGTGCATGACGCGTGATATGCATGTACCGTGATGGCTTAAAAGTAGAAAAGAACTCATTCTGGTGGCCTCGTTTAGTTTTTTATTTATTCATGTAATTAAAATAAATAATATTTCATCCGTCCCATTGTTTATGTCACACTTTTTTTGTCATCCCAATATTTTCATGTAATTTTATTTTAGAAAATAACTAAATATTAATCACCAAATCTACCCAATCACATTAAATCAATAAATAAATTTATTAAAATTCTAAACACACTGCCATTAATAAATTCAAACTTACAACCATCATATCACATAAATAAATTAAAATTCAAAACTCATTACAATCTTACCATATAAATTCCTAATTTACTATTACTTTAAACACTAATACTTCCCCAGTATCATAATGTTTTTTACATACCAACTTTTCACGCAGTCCACTGCACATTTTAAACCATTAATAACTCAAGTTCGATACAAGTAAAATTCTAAAAGTTTGATAATAAAAAATACACGATGAGACGAATCTAACATAATCACACTTGGCTATATTTTAACTTGTATAACTATGATAAAATTTTAAGTCCAAGTCAGCGGGTGAATAGTAGCCATTTGCCAAATGTGAAACAAACCGATACGGAGGAAGTATATACCTACATAAAATACTAACAATCCCCACATATAGGGATGTAAACGAGTCGGGTAGGGTCTATCCGAAATCTTAAGTACCCTACCCTTAGCCTACCATATGATCTTAAAATCAGCATTGCGTAGATCCGGGACCGATAACATATATCGTACCCGTGCTCAATACCCAATACCCGATACTTGATTACCTCATAGATAAAACTGACATGGTTACCCACATAAAATATTGTGTCAAAAAATACACACTATTAGTGGGATGGAGGGCGTAATAGAAGAAAAAAAAATATTAATTAAAATATATAACTCCCTCCGTTTTTTTGTTTGCTACGGACCCACGCAGCACGCAGTCCAATGTACATTTTAAATTAGTAATAACTCAAGTTCGGTACAAGTAAAAATTCTAAAAGTTCGATATTTAAAAACTACAAGACGAGATGAATCTAACAAGATCTCAATTGACTATATTTTAATTTGAATAATTATGATAAAACTTCAAGTCAAAGTGATTGTGTGAATAGTGCCAAATTCTCCAACATAGCTATCATTTAAAAACGGAGGGAGTATAAAATAAGTATAAATTAAATTAAATTATTATAAAATAAAAAGAAACATTATTTTATTATTGAAGTCCCAAAATTTTTTAGCATTGTATTTTACGTGAGGATAGTTGGTTTTTAATAAATTTGAATTTTTAGTTGATTTATATATGTGTGTTGTGATATTTGTAGGTTATAAATTATTAATATTAGCGCGATTGAAATTTAAATATATTTAGTTATTGATTGGATGTGATAGTGTAGGTTAGGCGATTAATATTTAATTATGTCATAAAGTGAAAATGAGACAGATAGATTGGGATTGACAAAAAAATGAAATAAGACATAAACAATGGGACAGTGGAATATGATCTATTTTAATTATATAAATAAAGAAAAAACTAAAATAAGTCACCACAAGGGAGTTATTATCCACTTTTGGACGATCGCATGGTGCGTGCATATCACGCAGGCCACACATAGCATTTTTCCGTACATTAGGTCTAAAATTTGGGTCCAAAATTCTTATGGGCCATACTAAATCAAAATATGATGGACCAAAAGTTGAAGAGATTTTTTTCTGTTCGTCGTCTGCTTTGTTTATTATCTCATAATGTTTTAACTTCGAAACATTATTTTTAAACGTTTATATAGATTTTAAAAATAATTTAAATAGATTAATACCTGCTCCGTTTTTTTTTTGTTAGCTACGTTTGACAAATTGGTACTGTTCACTCATATACTTTGACTTAAAGTTTTATCATGGTTATATAAGTTAAAATATAGCCAAGTGAGATATTGTTAGATTCGTCTCGTTTTGTAGTTTTTTAAATATCGAACTTTTAGAATTTTTATTTGTACCGAATTTGAGTTATTAATTGTTTAAAACGTGCACTGGACTTCGTGCTGGGTGGGTCCGTAGCTATCTTTAAAAAAAAATGAAGTATCATATACAATGTTATATTTAAAAAGTGGAAGGGATCGGCAAGGCCCCACTAATAAGCGTACAGGATTCACGCATATGCTCCCAATCCGTGTCTCGTCCCCGAGCCCATGGATTAGCATAGATTGGGGTGATATCGAGTGGAGTCGAGTCCGAAGAGTGAACTACTTGAATTTGACTTGACTGGTAAATATGGTACTCAAGCTCGACTTGATTTGTCTTCGTTCTCGAGCTCGTGCTCGAGTCAAGTACTAGAGCTTATCGGGTATTGAATTCTTGTATAGTTATTTCACTAATGAGAATATGATGTCACAGGTAGTAAAATATTATGCATAAATTTATTGATATATTCACTTCGACAGATTTAATATTAATACTATTAGTTTTAATGTTACAAAATTTATTTTTACAAAGGACCATACATCAGGGCTTGATCCTGAAGATACCAAAAAAATTTATAAAATGAATACTTAATGTAAGTGATAGTAAAACTGGTATTGATATTAGAGATGTACAATCAGATGTCACATTTCCATATGATATTCTTATAAACTCTACGGGTCATCATATAGTGATGATTATTGTTAGTACATATATAAACCGCATCACTTCAAATCCAGATACTAGCCCCTACTAATGAGATTGTTTGGTAAAACCAATGATTACATGGAGTGTATGTCTAAACACGATGAAGTATTCTGGATTACCGAATAATGAAACAAAGTTGAAGAATGATTGTATAGTGATGCTTCTTAGGATTATAGAACCATTAAATTAATTGTACAATTGAAGCAGGTTGATAGTAACTAATATAGGAAACCATATAACTAAGGCTGAACTAATTTCGCAAACCAAGAAAGTAGAAATTTAGGTAAGACAATTCCAACTCATGATTTGTTTTGCTATAACTATATATCAATCTTTAAAGAATGTTGGATTCTATATTCCAAAACTAGTGTTTAGCCTTGAACAGTTATATGTTGCAATATCTCGTGTCACTAGTAAGAGGTGACTCAAAGTATCAATATGTAATACAAGGTGGATTAACTCAAGATTCAACAAAAAAATGTGGTTTACAATGAATTTTCAGCAAATTGTGAGAGAAATTTTAATATTATGCTTAATACTTATATTTAAGTTTTTTGTTTTATTTTAAATAAAATTTCAAATTAAATTAAAATATTAATTTTAATATTAATTTTTTATTGATGTGTACTGTTAGGTTTATGGAATATGCTACAAAAACTAAACAATGCGGTTTAATATAATTTATCTGTTAATTTAAAAATAATTAAATTATATTATCATATATATCCCTTTTGAATATATATAAAATTATACATATTTTTCTATTACTCAAAATTTAATTTATTATTTCATAATATATAAGTAAATATATTATATAGTATAAAATATATAATTATGTGCGTAGAATCGGATTACTTACTAGCTAGTTATATATAATGAAAATAATTAATTATATTAGAATTTTATTCTTGAATAATTTAATCCCATTAAAAAAAACGTCATGCATTCGGTGGTCGAAGTAGTAGGGTACCAATAAATTTTTTTTTTTCAAATAAAAATTTATTCATTGTTACATCGAAGCTGAGAGGTTGGCCGAAGACGACTTTAATCCCACTATTCATTTTGTTGAAGAATTCAAATACTATTCAATTCTTGAATGTTTCTTACCTTCAATAAGGTGTCACTATTTATACACAGACTTTTATTTATAGTTTTATTATAGTTATACAAATTAAAATATAGCTAAATTAGATCTTGTTAGATTCGTCTCATCGTATAGTTTTTAAATATATAACTTTTAGAATTTACGTATACCGAACTTGAGTTATTAATGATTTAAAATGTGCATTGAACAGCGTGACAGGTGTGCCCATAAAAAAATGAAAACAGAGGAAGTAATTTATATTTTTTAAAAAATGCGGAGGGAGGCATCAAATTATTCACGCAATCCAATGCATATTTTAAATCATTCATAACTCAAGTTTGGTATAAGTAAATTATAAAAATTTGATATTTAAAAACTACACGACGATACGAATCTTAACTGTATTTTAGCAAATATAATTATGATAAAATTTTAAGTAAAAATATGTGTATGAATAGTAGAAAGAGTAGAATATTAACCTACGTCATTTGTTCATTTTAGAAGCATTCAAGACGACTTTTGGATGTTGCCATTTATTCATTTTAGAAGCATGAATTTTTTTTATTTTTTATTTTTAAAAAAATCCCGTTTGGTGAAGAATTCAAGACGACTTGGGATAAAGTAGTCTTGTACGGTTGTACTTACCCTTCACTTTCGCACCCCCACACTCAACAACGACAGCCCAACCATCACAAGCGAAGCGAAACGTAAACCACGACCTGAAGCAAATGGTATGGTGGCAGCCATTTACAATAATTAATAAAGATAATCCACAGATTCACCCGATGCAATTTCTGATTTGCTTCTTGATTTCAACCCATCATTATTCATATACACTTGCAGCGATTCTTGTTGACGATACATAATATTCCCAAAGCTGATCAATTTACAGTTGCTGTTCATCTCTTACTTGAGATCTAGTCAAGAACCAAGAAGGTCAGATTGCTATTCTTTTTAAGTACCTTACTTATATTGGGCTTGTTTGGATATCTTGTTTTACAGTTAGATTGTCCATGATCTGTACTATGCATTTACTTTAAAATCAATGAAATGAAACTGGCTGGGTTGAACTTTGTACATTTGAAACGTTTAATTTACATCTTCCGCATCAATCTTCAGATCCAAACAACATAAGATAACCTTGTCTTTAAATTAAAATTAACTGCCATCCTTGACTTTCGAACTCTGAATTGTTTCGATATTTTTGTGGGATCTCATCTCTGCATTTGGGTTCAAAGTTTCATGAGTATAACTATTTCTCAGTAGAGTGTTTTATATTTTTTAAGTCTCAAGTAGTATTATATATCTTGAATATATCAGGAAAAGGGGGGAAAAAGCAAAAAGTTCAAATATTTGTGACATTGGCACCCGTGAATTTTCTTGTAGCAATCCACGATGGCAGAAAGTGCTGTTAGCTTTTTGCTTAACCACTTGTCTGTATGGCTTCAAGAGGAGCTTAACCTGCTTGGTGGTCTTAGAGATGAAATTGAATTGATCCGCGGTCGATTCCAGCAGATGAGAGCATTTCTTAGAGTTGCTGATGCGAGAGAAGAAACTGATCTCCAACTCCAAGAATGGGTCAGACAAGTGCGCGAAATTGCATATGAAATCGAAGATGTTCTTGAGAGCTACATGCTTGAATCTCGTGTCCATCATCCTTCCCCAGGAATCAATGGTTACATCAAAAAGTTGATCCACTCCCCACTTCGGAAATACAAAGCCAAACATAATGTAGCTTCTGAAATCAAAAAGCTAAGATCAAAAGCAGAATGGGCTTTCACTACATACAGAGACTTGAGTGGTGTGTTTTCAGCATCGAACTCTAGTGACATGGTTAGCAACATCGGGTATGATGGTCGGGGAAATGCTCGATTATTGGAAGAAGCAGAAGTGTTAGGCATTGAACGGCCAAAGAAGCAGCTTCTTACGTTGATTTCAAGCGCTTATCATTCCCTTAAGGTGATTGCTGTGGTGGGTACGGGCGGGTTGGGTAAAACCACTCTAGTGAAGAAGGTATACGATGATCCATTGGTGAAGCAAACATTTAATCATCATGTATGGATAAATGTTTCAGAGACATACAACATTGAGAATCTTCTCCGGAACATGATTAAGCAACTACTAAATGAGGTAAAACAACCACTGCCATCAACATTAGGAAGCATGAATGTAGATGATATGAGAGAGTTCATCTACAATTTCCTCCTATACAAAAAGTACATTGTTGTGCTAGACGACATTTGGAGGAAAAGTGTGTGGGAAGAACTTTGGTATGCATTTCCCAGAAGAAAAAGCAGTACTGATGACCGAGGTTGCATTATCATCACCACCCGCAATAAAGAGATTGGTGAATATGCATGTCATGACAGTGGTGGCCACATATATGATTTGCAACCATTGCCCGAACAAGAAGCAAAGAAGTTATTTTATAGAAAAGTATTTCGTGCTGACTCATGTCCTCCCGCCTTGAAAGAAATATCAGCTGACATCTTACGAAGGTGTGGGGGACTGCCACTTGCAATTGTTGTGATTGGTGGCGTCTTGGCTACAAAGAGAAATGCAATTGAGGAGTGGAGAATGTTTAACCGCAATTTGGGATCTAAATTAGAAGGAGATGGTAGGTTGTGGAAAGTAATCTCTCTGAGTTACTATGATTTGCCATACCATCTTAAAGCTTGTCTTCTATTTTTGAGTGCATTCCCAGAAGATTATTTACTTCAGAAAGCTACTATACTCCGTTTATGGATTGCAGAAGGATTTGTAGAGTCAGAAGAAGGGAGTACCATGGAAGAAATAGCTGAGAGCTACCTTAACGAACTCTGTAACAGAAGCATGATTCAAATTGCAGAGATGCATTGGACTGGACTAAGGCCAAAAAAATATCGTATACACGACCTTGTGCGGGAATTTATTATTTCAAAGGCAAGAGCACAAAGTTTGGTATTGGTAAAGAGTGAAAGAGGGAAGACATGGGATTATGGAATTCGATGCCTAGCGCTAGCTGACAATATTAGCTATAACCCTGAGCAGATTGGCGCGTACAAACGCCTTCACACTCTCCTGTTTTTCGGCTCTAGTAATTTAGAGTCGAGATCAATTATATGCCGTACACTACGTGGAGTTTGTAGAATGTTGAAGGAGCTTGATCTAAGAGGAGCTCCACTAGATGTAATACCAGATGAGGTTTTCACATTGTACGGACTAAAGTACTTGAGCTTTCAGGATACAAAAGTTTCGGTCATTCCAAAGTCCATTGGAAATTTGGGAAACTTGGAGACATTGGATCTTAAGGGATGTCAAGTAGTTGAGTTGCCTGTTGAAATTCTCAAGCTCAGAATGCTGCAATATCTCTTTGTGTATAGTTATGCCGATTATATTGATGGTTACTGGCAATTTAGTTCCACGCGAGGCTTCAAGGCTCCATATGGAATTGGAGAATTATTGCATTTGCAAAAGCTTTGTTATATAGATGCAAGTGTGAATACGGAGATGGTGAAAGAGATAGGGAGACTAAAAGAATTGCGGAGATTGGGAATTGTGAAGCTAAGAAAGGAAGATGGAAAAAACCTTTGTTCTTCCCTTATAAATCTCAGTTACTTGAGTTCACTCCGCATTTATTCACTCAGGGAAGATGAGGTAATTGATGTTGATTACCATATGCCGCCCGATGCATTAAAGTATCTTCGATTGCTTCACTTGGAGGGACGCATAGAAAAGGTTCCGCAATGGATACCTTCCCTTAATGCACTCAAAATTTTAAAAATGAGATGGAGCAAAATGGTTGAAGATCCACTGGAACGTGTTCAAAATTTGCCCAGTTTAGAATTCCTTCAATTGCATTGTGCCTACGAAGGAGAAGGATTAAATTTCAGTTCTGGAGGTTTCCCCAGGCTTAGAATTTTGGGACTAATAAAGTTGAGAGGATTGAAATGGGTGACAGTGGAGAAGGGGTCCATGATGAATCTCAAAAGGTTCGAAATTTATGATTGTAAAGCGATGAGGGAGCTGCCTGTGGGAGTTGAGCATTTGACTCATCTTGAACATATGGTGTTTAGTGGTATGGCGGAGGAATCAGTGGAGAAGATGATTGAAGAGAAAAAAAGGAATGGCGATGAGTGGAAGCTTGCCCATTGTCCCTTAATTCAAATTACGAATTTTGTTGACGGAGAATGGCGGTATGAAAGATTATACTAAATAAGATGGATATAGATGCATGTATGTAGAATATAGTATCTGATGTTTCATAGTTAAGGTTTTATTTTTTGTACAATATTTAAATTACTGTGATTTGTTTGGATAAATTAATTGGTGTGTAGCATTTATAAGTTTCTTTTTCTAAAATATCAATTAAAATTTAAAAATATCCTAATTTTTAATAGCGGGTGGTTTTAAAGGATTATATATAAATTATGTATTTTTATGAGGATGAGAATTGCCCAAATGGCAAAGTCAATGTCTTCCAACCTTATGTTGGGCCGGGTTCGATTCCCCACCTGATCCCTCCCCTTTGTCCCTTTGTCCTTTGTGTGGCAGAGCTCCCACCACACTTTCTCTGGCTTTGCTTCTCCAAAAAAATGGTGAAGTTGCTAGGAAAATCTGACATGTACTTTTTCAGTCCTGAGCATCCTCCCTTGACTGAATCAGATCAGAGGGCACTTGACCAAACAATTCACAAACAATTATTCCCGAACAAGATCCGGAGGAAAAGTCCAAGTGGTGAAAAAGTCCTCCAGAAATGCCCTATGCATAGCAAATCGACCTTCAAACAGGAAACCACTAGAGTTACTAGACGGCCACTGCGGTTCAATAGATATCAAAACCTTCAAAGCAATACGGTGAAGAATATCACGCAAACTCTTTTCCAATTGAAAGAAGGTAACTTGCGGTTCCAAAATAGCCACTAAATCCGGATTATTGTTCAGGAGATTATCCATCAGAACTCTTCGGGTCAAATTCCCAGCTACACCTCCCACATTCCACGCTAATATTTTGTAGTTTGTAAAAATCATAAAAACTAATTGGAAGAAAAAGGCAGGACCTGGTTTGGGGAAAACCATCATGAATGCATTTTGGAGTCCTCGTCCAGGCTATTCTCCTCCTGTCCCCTGTTATCACTGCCCGACGATTGATTCTCCGTGGAGGATTCTGGAGTGTCTGGCTCCAAGGCTGAGAATTTGCGTGCCCTCTTCGTTGCCATACCATCCTTCCCCTTCTCCAATGGTAATTCTGTTTTGCTCACCTGAAGCAACTGGACTATTTTTGGCTTCCAGTGAGACGTGTCTACCCATTAAATAATGGGCCTCACCCTTAGTTTTCGGTCCAGTAAGTTTGGACTCCAATTTCCCTGGCCCTGAGGTAATGGGTTTAGTGTTACCCTTAACTTGATTATTCTTTTTGTTGGGCCCAGTATGTTTTCTTCTAGTCACCTTAACCCACTCTCCATTATCCGGTTGGGGTGGGATAATCAAGACATTTTCGTGTCCTTCAGATAACATAGGAGGCTCCTCCTCTTTTCTCTCCACTTCCGTTTTGGTGCTAGTCTCAGTCTCTGATGTCTCTGCAATTTCTTTTACCTGGTTATCTTTAGAGCCCGAAATAGCAAGGTCAACTCTTCCCATTATCCCGTGTTCAGTCCCCTCTGCTTGGTTTGTCTGGTTTGTCTCTTCTGGTATCGCCGGTGCCGTTTGAAATGTGCAGTTAGTGTGTACATGGCCGTATCTCATACACGATGAACAGAGGAGGTGGAGGCCCTCGTATGACACTTTTTGCCAATAATCACCAACCAAAATACTGGAGACCAATGGTTGTTGAAGATCAACCTTGACGCAGACCCTAGCGAATCTTCCCAGGTGAGCATTTTTGGACATATCATCAACCTTAACATGTGTACCGATCCCTCTAGCCATCTCTTGAAGGATTACCTCATCATACATCTCCATTCCCAACTCCGGAAATCTTGCCCAGACGATGGTTTTACTGGGTGTCTCCTCCCCCACCCTAAAGTTTGGCCGCCACTGTGTTATTGTCAAGTAGCTATTGAAGATCGCCCAGGGACCCTCGTTCAGAATTCTCGTTCTGTCTATGGATCGGCTGAACTTGACCAGAAAGAAACCATGGTTCAACTCGATCATCTTGAAGTTCCCTTGCATCTTCCACAACCTGTTAAGTCTCTCATAGAGGGCCATGTACCCTATGTTCTTCCTTCCAAGCACTGAGACTATGAGGGTATCCTCCCATGGTTTACACAGCCTCTCCTTGATCTCAGGTGCCACCGTGATTCGAGGTTTCAGTCTGTCATTGTCGATAAAGTCGAGAGTTACCATGCCTGCCGTGCTACTGTCCTCTCTGAGAGGAGGAGAGGTTGTTTTCCCTTCTAGTACCATGTCTCTAAAGGATAACTTAGGATTGTAGTTGAAGATGAAGTCATTAGGGTTTTCGGTTGAAGGAGGTGAGGGCGAGGAGGGGAGCATTCTGCTTCATTAATTAAAATATATGATAAAATAAGATATAAAATAAATATAAATTAAATTAAATTATTATAAAATGAAAAGAAACATTGTTTCATTATTAGAGTCCCAAAATTTTTTAGCATTGTATTTTATGTGAGAATCGTTGGTATTTAATAAATTTGAATTTTTAGTTGATTTATATATGTGTGTTGTGATATTTGTAGGTTATAATTTATTAATATTAGCGTGATTGAAATTTAAATATACTAGTATTACCCCCGCCCAATGGGCGAAAATATGTACAATATGAATAAAAATATCCAATTTAACAAATAAACATTGTTCCATTTTATTATGTCGATTACATTCCCCAACATCCTTAAACTATTTTAAGCATTACATGAGTACATCTATACATCACATAGAAATCGACCAATAAACATATGCCATTACCAATATTAATATATTACAATTTAGTACTTTAAAAAATACTTATACTACAAACAATAGTTGAAAGGACAAAAAAATTGATAGACTTTCTACTCACGACTCTAATGTCATACATTGACAAAGAAAGTGTGTGAAATCATATTGTAGTCGATAATTGATTATTGATATTGATTCATCCTAAAGCGTTGAGATATTAGAAATTTTATAAAGGTGTAGATATTTTCAAATTAAATTAGAAAAATATAAGAAATACTCTTGTGAATGAATCCATTGACAAATTAAAGTGACTATAGTTTCATTAGCGCGATTGAAATTTAAATATATTTAGTTGTAGATTGGATGTGATAATGTAGGTTAGACGATTAATATTTAATTATGTCAAAAAGTGAAAATGAGACAAAAAAATATTGGGATGGACAAAAAACGAATGACACATAAATAATGGGACAGTGGAGTATTATTTATTTAAATTATATAAATAAAGAAAAAACTAAAAATAAGCCACCACAAGGAGTTATTATCCACTTTTGAGCTATCGCGTGGACACGTGGTGAATGCATATCACGGGGGCCACACATAACATTTTCCCGGTCTAAAATTTGGGTCCAAAATCATTCTAGTGGCCATTTCCTCAATAAAGTATTGTGGACTAAAAGTGGAAGAGATTTTTTCATAATGTGTTATCTCATAATGTGTTAACTTCGAAGCATTATTATTTTAAAACGTTTAAATAGATTTTAAAAATAATTTAAATAGATTAATATTGTATACAATATTATACAGAGTATTTAAAAAGTGGAAGGGAACAGCCAGGCCCCACTAATAAGCGAACAGGATTCACGCATGTGCTTCCCAATCCGTCTCTCGTCCCGAGCCCATGGATTAGCGCAGATTAGGGGAAATATCGAGTAGAGTGGAGCCCGAGTAGTAAACTACTTGAGCTTGACCGGGAAATATGGCTATTCAAGCTCGACTCGACTCGAGTTCGAGTTCGAGTACATATATTTTTTTTTCAATCGAGTCGAGTAGTCGAACTCCTCAAGCTCGATTATTTTTTTTTGTATATTTTTTTTCGTTCTTGAGCTCGTGCTCGAGTCGAGCACTCGAGCTTATCGAGTATAAATTCTTGTGAAGTTATTTCACTAATGAAGAATATAAGGTTACTGGTAGTAAAATATTATGCATAACTTTGTTGATATATTTACTCCGACAAATTTAATACTCCCTCCGTTTTTTAAAAATTACAACGGACCCACAGTGCACGCAGTCCAATACACATTTGAAACCATTAACTCAAGTTCGGTACAAGTAGAAATCCTAAAAGTTCGATATTTAAAAACTACTCGACGAGACGAATCTAACAAGATCTTACTTGGCTATATTATAAATTGTATAACTATAATAAAACTTGAAGTCGAAGTGTGTGAATGAATAGTAGCCATTTTACAAATGTTGCAACAAAAACAAAACGGAGGGAGTATTAATTTTCATTTAATGTTACAAAATTTATTGTTATAAAGGACCATACATCAGGGCTTGATCCTGAAGAAACCAAAAAAATTTGTAAAATGAATACTTGATGTAGGTGATGGTAAAGCTGGTATAACTGAGGCTGAACTAATTTCGGCAAACCATAAAATGAATTATGCAATTGAAGCAGGTTGATAGTAACTAAGATGAGGAACCATATAACTGAGGCTGAATTAATTTCGGCAGACCAAGAATGTAGAAAATTCTTGATTGGTAAAATGATTATGAGCCCGTCTAATTTAAACAAATTCCCCATTCGATTTCAGGTAAGACAATTCCAACTCACGGTTTGTTTTGCTATATCTCTATAGGTCAATCTTTAAAGAAGGTTAGACTCTATATTCCAAAACCAGTGTTTAGCATTGAACAGTTATATGTTGCAATATCTCATGTCAATAGCAAGAGGGGACTCAAAGTATTAATATGTAATGGGTTGGAGACTTACCTTAGCGGTCAAGTCCCCCTTCTCCCAACAATAGGTTGGGGGTTCGATCCCCACCCGGCCCCCTATCCCTCCCCTTTATCCCCCTTTGTAATTTGTGTGGTTTGGGCTCCCACACACCTTTTCCGACACATGAGGGTCACTGTTTACCAAAAAAAAAAGTATTAATATGTAATGAAGATGGATTAACTCAAGATATAACAAAAAATATGATTTACAATGAATTTTCAACAACTTGTGAGAAATTTTTATATTATTCTTTTTTTTTTTAGGGAAATCAGCTTTTATTCTTGAAACCATAGCAATGTACAAAATATTTCCAGATACATATGCTCAAATAGCCAATAAAACTGCAACATCAGTCGCAAATTCTAAGCAACAATTGGATCATACTGAATAGAATAAATCTCAGGAACGAATGTCACCAATGCTCAGAAAATTCGACTCTAAAGCAGCACTTTGCCTACAGATTCGGGTTCTGAGACCACTCCAAACTTCTTCCTATCCCCTCAGCAGTCTGATTTGCACCGCACGACACCGAGATAAAGATCCCTAAGGCCTTCAACCAATTTTCGTATTATGCTTAATACTTATATTTAACTGTTATTTTATTTTAAATAAAATTTCTAATTAAATAAAAATATTACTTTTAATATTTATTTTTATTGATCTGTTAGGTTTGTATGGAACATGCCACAAAAACTAAAGAATGTGGTTGTTGCGGAAGTGTACCCAAATTAGCCAAATGCAACAAAATAAACAGACAGAGAATTTACGTGGTTCGGTCAAATCGACCTACATCCACAGGCAAAAGGAGAAACAAATTTTACTATGAGGGGAAATATTACAAAAGGGTTTGGACAATAAATTCCGGACCCACAAAAACCCACTCTACAAATGTAGACTCCTCACAAAAGAAAAAGCCTACCAAAACACCCTAAGACTCTTTGGGCCAAATTTGCCCACTAGATTCAGCAGGCAGAAGGAAGCTTTTGAAGGCTGCTTCTTCTGCTGCTTGGTGTTGGTGTATTGAATTGGAATGAAGTTGCTGCCTATTTATAGGCAATTGAGAAGCAGCAAATTATACAGTGTAGCTGCAATTGGAATAATTTTACAACTTCTCACCTACCCGTATTTAATGTTTTGGCAGACCACTATTACAAATCTCCACCTTGGTACGTCCAAAACATCGTCGATTACTGAGTAACTGAGTATGCTCCACCTTGATCTCAAACTTCTCCTGAAAACAATCGTACCTAAACCATGCATACAAATGTGCCAAGCGGTACTCCAACTCTTCTTTTGCCTCCAAATTTCCTACCATGGGAAAACAAAATGCCTCAAAGAGGCAATCAACAGCTCAAAACATTTAGCAAGTCCAAGCAATGTCGAAACTTGCTATGAGGTACAGGTTTAGTGAACATATCTGCAGGATTATCTGCCGTGGCAATCTTCTGCACTTTGATCCTCGATTCTGATCTCAGAAAATGATATCTCACATCAATGTATTTGGTTCTCTCATGATGAACATGATCCTTAGCCAAACATATTGCACTGAGATTATCACAAAACACAACTGCTTGATCTTGATGTAGACCAAGATCGCTAACCAGTCCTTTTAACCAAATTCCCTCTTTGGCAGCTGTAACACCTAGCATTTTTATTCTATTGTATCTAAAATTATTACTCCTACTATTTTATGGGGATATATTTTCATTATTATATTTGGGAAATTATGTCTTAAGTTGTTAAAATGTTATTATAATGGGTGGTGTTGTAAATTATTTACTATACAAGATATGCCTTTAAAATTTATCACTATTATTTTAAATATATTTTTTGAAATATATATAATATACAAAATATAGTATAATATATAATAATAGGGGGAAGGGGATATGTACGTGTTTCATATTTTTTTTTGTTATTTATTTATTTATTTTTTTAAAAAAAATAGTAGACAAGAGAATAAAGAGACACGTAGCATTTCATATGCCATGTCTTGTATAGTAGAATAATAAAATACTAGTAGTTATTTCATCCCACATCGACTATACACCAACTTGTGTCTTGATCAAGTGCCTATATATATGTGTGCACGGATGAAGTCATTGGCACTTGAAAATTTTATAAAGCTTACTCGCTTACCCACTTGAGCATACGTAAGCTCAGTCTAAAATTTTATTATTATTATTATTATTATTATTATTATTATTATTATTATTATTATTATTATTATTATTATTATTATTATTGGGGTGATGTATTTGCATGGCCCCAGCATCGGTCCCTCTTTTAGCCGAGGAGGCACTAAGGACCTGCTAGGTGTCGGTCTTAGTATAAATTTTGCAGTAGAGTAAGTTTCCTATGCTTTCCGTCTTTATTATTTTTATTCGCTTTCTTTATCCGCTTTCCCTATTTATTTAGTTGTCTTTGTTTGGCTTTCCTTTAGTCGCTTTCCTTAATTATTTAGTGTGTCTTTGCCTTAGTAGTAGGCCTTTATTTTCATTCCTGCTTTAGTAGTTGGCATTATGTTTCGTTCTTGCCCTACTAGTAGTAGGCTTTTATTGTTTCTTATTAGCCTACAATGTCCGCTATCGCTTGTTCGCTCATTGAACATTATTTTATTTGCTAGCCTTGTTATTCTTGTTGCACTTGCTTCCGTCGCATAATTCCTTTTGATTTCGTTCCGATTGTCTTTGATATATGTAGACACTCGCTGTATAATTAATCCTTTGATTATATGCCCTAAGTACGGCAATATAGGTTATAGCCATCCCGCCGAGGGGTTTAATGGCATATTATGAGTGAGACCAATTCATTGTTGATCTTTGTTGAACCTGGTGAGGTAATCCATCTTGTTGTTGACTCTTTGGCCTGCGGGCGCCCTTAAAGGGTAATTATCTATTGATTAATAGATAACAAGCATGATTGAGGTTGACTTGCCGTGTGACGGCCCGTGTTCAGTTGGCGCTGGAAAATGCCATATAGAGTGACCCCTGATCTAAATGAGATCGGGTGAAACCCGAGATTTAGTCAGGATACCGGTATTGTGAGGTTCATTCTGAATCCCTCTGACATGCATGCAACCATTGAGATGATTATTCATATCCTGGCATTTGCCCTCGTTGAGGATTTTGGGTTTATCCCGAAAGTAATATTATATATTGTTGAATTGCTGATTGCTGATTTGAGAGTACCATTATTGTGTTATCCCTATTATTGTGCTCCTGCTTATTGATCTGAAAGCAGCCTTGTTCTGTCTATAGTTATTTGGATTTTTGTTGATTCTGAATATAGGGAACTTACCAGCGAATCCATCGCTGATAATCTTTCTTCTTTATTTCTTTTTCCTTCCAGGGTAAGACTAAAGACTGACAGGGGAGGGGAACACTGCACTTACATATTTTCTGCATAAAGTAGTTTCATTAGTTTTTGAAAATGTCAGACTTTTTGTCAATGTGTATTATGATTTTGCTATCACATGTATAATATTATAGTTAGTTGTTATTCCTCTCTGTAAGATGTTTTGAGAAACGGTCTTCGATTATATGAAATACTATATCTTTTATGTTTAAGCGTGGTTGTTTGAAAATGGATATTTGATATACTCCTTCTAGCCTTAGCATCTCCTAAATAAGCCGATGTGTCAGATCGAGTCTTATTTAGAGGTGTGGCGGTAACACTCGCGAATCGGAAAAACCGGGGTGTTACAGAGTGGTATCAGAGCGTCCAATTACTTTCAGAATATTTTCTATAAAAGTATATTTAACTTACGACATCTTCTTAGGGATTTTACCCTTTCAAATTTTGCATTACATTACAATGCATAACACTGGGGTCATTTAGGGACACATAAGTATTTCTATCTAGGCAAGTTGCTTTATACTCAGTATTTAACTATTGTAGAAATGACTTCTCCAAACGATCCGCACCGGACGGTCGCTGCACTGACTACACTGATATCTGAGAACGCGGACTTAAGGTATGAAGTTCGAGAGTTGAGGGACAGACTGCGTAGGGCTGAAGAAGAAGCGCGGCGGGAGAGGTTCCGACGGGTTGATGCCGAGCATCAACTTTATACTGCGTTACATGGCCAGCTACCCTACGATAGGCATATGGAAGGACCCAGTACACCGGCGAGACCCGTTGCTCCAGCTATACCGCCCCCACCTGTGATTGCAGCCCCGTTGGCAGTCGTCCGACCTTCAGCACGACGAGACTGGCCCCCTCATTGCGGCCCTCAGCCCCAGCCAGAGCGACATCACAGTGGGAGCCCCACTCATCACGAGGAAGACCCTGAGGATTCAGGAGAGGAGGACCCGGATGAGAGTGTTGGTTCAGCGCACACACCCACGCCCCCAGGCTCTCCGATCTGCGTCCTGGTTGGCCCTACTCCGCACAGTGTTTAGCTCGACTACTAGATGTTTTGACACTTCTGTATAGTTTTGCCATAGGCCATATTTTGCTTGTATCTGGCCACTATTTTGCTAAACTTATATAGATCTAGGTGACTTTTGTATATAAATCAGAACTACGTTAGTCCTTGATCCCCCTAAAAAGGGTACGTAGGCAGCCTTTGGGCCCAGGACTTTGTTCTTATATCTTTTTGCCTTTAACTCACCTAAGAAGTTAGTACTAATCGTTATTCTCCGCAGAATGGTACGCGGTGATAGGATTAACCCCGTCCCCGATGACTCAATATCTAGAAACACCAGAAATTACAGACAGAGGCGACCGGTGGTCCCAACTGAAGAAAATAGGAGGAACCACATAAACGATCAACCACCTCTGCCTCCAGCTGAGCTTCCGATGAATGCCCAACCTCTTGAGAATCCAAACGGACTTAACGAAAACGTCAATCAGGCCCAAGGACAGCCTGACCAAGTCCCACCAGAAGGAGACAATGTGGCACCCCCTCCACAGGCAGACCCCATGGCAATGATGCAACAACTGTTGGCTACTTTGGGAGCTGCCGTCCAGAATCAGGCCACTCCTCAACCCACCCAACCTACCAATTATTTGGGCTTAGTGGCACATTACAATCCACCTATATATGAGGGACAGGAGGATCCAGCACGACTAGAGGACTGGGTTAGGACCTTCGAGAAACTTTTGAATGCTACACAATGTCCTGAGTAACAAGATGTCCATATTGCCACATACTATCTGAGAGGTGAAGCTGATGCATGGTGGCGGACCCATGAGGAATTAATAGACAATGAGAGAGATGCTTACTACTGGGAACAGTTCGTGGCCGACTTAAGGAATCGGTTCTATCCTTCAAGTGTGAAGCAAGCCAAATATGAAGAATTCATGACTTTGCGACAAGGGAACTTGAGCGTGCAAGAGTATCACGCAAAATTCTTAGAGCTGTTGAGGTTTGCACTGACTTGGCTTCCACTGACGAAGCGAGAGCTCAGAGGTTTGAGCTAGGATTGAATTTTTCAATCCGTGAAGCATTTGGAGGGAAACAGTTTACAAGCCTTCAAAAGGTCTATGATCGAGCAGTCACTATGTCTCGAATTCTGCAGCAAAAGAGAAAGTTTAGTGGAGCAGAAGCCAGCAACAAGTTCCCATAGCAAGAGTCTAACCAGAATAAACGAGGATATTTTGGTCGGAGGGACGACAACAGAAACCAAGGAAGAGATCGAGATGGTAGGAGAAATGATCGTGGCATCGACACTCGTCCACCTGTTAGCAGGAATGAGCCACTTCCTCCTCCATGCCCCAAATTCCAGAGACGCCATCTATGCCAAGCATGCCCTGGGAGAAATTCTTGCTATAGATGTGGTCGGGAAGGTCATCAACGAGTCACTTGCTTTACTCGTCTTGACAGGATTACAAAAAGGGATGATCTGGAAGGTAATCAAGGCAATAACAGGGGAGTTCACCCCAGGAATGATCGTGGAAATGGAATCCAGAGGCAAAATATACGAAATACAGGAGTTGGACGTAATGGGAACCGTAACAACCCTACACAGCCGCAACAACAGCCATTGGGACGACTTAATGTGCTAAACCAAGCCGATGTGCCTGAGCATGGAAACGTGATGACTGGTACGCTTACAATTTCCAGCACTCCTATTAAGGCGTTATTTGATTCAGGAGCTAGTTGTTCTTTTATATCCTCGAACATAGTATCCCAACTAGGACTCTCTGAACCTAGTACAATTTCGTTTGGAATCTCTCTACCATCTGGGGGAATAGTCCCTTGCTCTAAACAGTACTCTCAGGTCCCTTTGTTGATTAATAACATTGAGTTCCCATCTAACTTAACTGAGTTCCCTTTATCGGATTTCGATATAATTCTGGGAATGGATTGGTTGGCACTATATAAAGCAAAAATTGAGTGCCAGAAAGAGAAAGTCACACTCCAGAGTCAAAAAGGCGATAAGGTATTCTATTATGCACAACCAACGAAGCCGTGCATAAAAATAGTATCATCTCTACAATTAAGGACTCTACTGAAGAAAGGTTACCCACTGTATGCTTGTTATGTATATAACATGCAAGTCGAAGAGAAAGAGATTGATACAATACCAGTAGTAAGGGAATATCCAGATGTCTTTCCAGATGAGATTCCTGGCTTGCCCCCAGCTCGGGAAGTAGAGTTTACTATTGATTTAGTGCCTGGAACAGAGCCCATTTCTAAAGCTCCTTATCGCATGGCCCCAGCTGAGATGAAAGAGCTAAAGGAGCAGTTAGAAGACATGCTTAAGAAGGGCTACATCCGCCCCAGTACATCTCCGTGGGGTGCACCAGTTCTCTTCGTCAAGAAGAAAGATGGCGGATTGGTTATGTATCGATTATAGAGGCCTAAATCAAGTGACTATTAAGAACAAATATCCTTTGCCAAGGATAGAAGATTTGTTTGATCAACTTCGAGGCGCAAAAGTGTTTTCGAAAATAGATCTTCGATCTGAATATCACCAGTTAAGGGTTGCTGAGAAGGATATACCAAAGACCGCGTTTCGAACCCGTTATGGACATTATGAGTTCACAGTGATGTCTTTTGGGTTGACAAACGCGCCTGCAGTATTTATGGGCCTCATGAATAATGTTTTTAGGAAGTTATTGGATACGTGTGTTGTCGTATTTATAGATGACATATTAGTCTACTCGAAGGACAAAGAAGAACATGCCCAACACCTACGAGAAGTCTTACAAATCTTAAGAGACCACCAACTCTATGCCAAACTCTCTAAATGCGAGTTTTGGCTAGATAAAGTAGCCTTTTTAGGGCATGTGGTGTCAGCTGAAGGAGTAGCGGTAGATCCTCTAAAGATTTCTGCAGTATCTGAATGGCCAAGGCCAACTAATCAAACGGAGATACGAAGCTTTCTTGGCCTAGCTGGCTATTACAGACGTTTCGTTAAAGATTTCTCGAAGATTGCAAGGCCATTGACACAGATGTTGAAGAAGGGATTGAAGTATGATTGGACTCCCGAATGCGAGACTTCATTTTATGAGCTGAAACGAAGGTTAACATCTGCACCAGTTTTGACTTTACCTACGGAAGGAGATAACTTCGAGATATATACTGATGCCTCAAAGAGTGGCTTGGGTTGCGTTTTAATGCAACAAGGAAAAGTCATTTCATACGCATCAAGACAGTTGCGACCTCATGAGGAAAATTACCCAACGCATGACCTCGAGTTAGCTGCGGTCGTTTTTGCATTGAAGATTTGGCGCCATTACTTATATGGACGAACTTGCAAGATCTTCACGGATCATAAGAGTTTAAAGTATATATTCACTCAGAAGGAGTTGAATATGCGCCAAAGAAGATGGCTCGAATTGATTAAAGATTACGACCTCGACATCGCCTATCATGAAGGGAAGGTGAATGTAGTTGCAGATGCTTTGAGTCGAAAGTCGACGCACCTAATGAATACAAGGATTGTGCCACCAGAGCTTTACATGGACTTGATGCATTTAGACATCGAACTTGTCCACCAGGGTACTGTCCACACTATATTGAGCGCTATGACAATCCAACCTACTTGGTTCGATGAAATACGCGAAAATCAACCAGGAGACATCAAGCTGGACCGTATCAAGCAGAAGATAAATGAAGGAAAAGCCATTGAATTCAAGGTCCATGACGATGGAAGTATTAGATACAAAGGAAGATGGTGTATCCCGCAGAAGTGTGAGGATTTAAAGAAGAGGATAATGGAAGAAGGACATGATACACCTTATTCAGTGCATCCTGGAGGAGATAAGTTATACAAGGATTTGAAAAAGACATTTTGGTGGTCGAGAATGAAGCGTGAAGTAGCCGAATTTGTGGCAAGGTGCCTGACTTGCCAGAAGGTCAAAGCTGAAAGAAAGAAACCACTCGGGTTGGTACAACCCCTAGAGATACCCACATGGAAGTGGGATAGTATATCTATGGATTTCGTCTCTGGGTTACCCACGACCCCACGAGGTATGAACAAAATATGGGTGATAGTCGACCGTTTGACTAAAACTGCTATCTTTATTCCCATGAAGAACACATGGTCAATGGATCAGATGGCTAGAGCCTACATTGACAATGTTGTTCGAAGACATGGAATTCCACACGACATAGTGTCGGATCGCAATAGTCGATTCATCTCCAACTTTTGGCAGAAACTACAAACAACATTAGGTACAAAGATCAAGATGAGTACTGCCTTCCACCCAATGACAGATGGTCAAACAGAGAGAACTATCCAAACTTTGGAAGATATGCTCAGAGCCTGCATGCATACTGGAGTTCAAAGGTAGTTGGGAGACTCATTTACCTCTAATTGAGTTCTCTTATAATAATAGCTATCATACCAGTATCGGTATGTCCCCATTTGAAGCTCTGTATGGACGAAGCTGTCGAAGCCCACTATGTTGGAGCAAGGATGACAATGGAGTGGTAGTAGGACCCGATATGTTAGAAGAAACAGTAAAGGCAATCAAACTCATCAAACAGAAATTGAAAGCAGCTCAAGATCGCCAAAAGCATTACGCGGACCCCAAACGACAAGATGCTGAATTTCAAGTTGGTGATAAGGTGATGTTAAAAATTTCTCCCATGCGTGGCGTGATGCGTTTTGGGAAGAAGGGGAAATTGAGCCCTCGATTCATTGGGCCATATGAGATTTTGGAACGTGTAGGTAGTCTCGCCTACAAACTTGCTCTACCACCAGCGTTGAGTGCGGTACATGATGTATTCCACATTTCACAACTACGAAAGTACGTTCACGATCCCGCACATGTTCTCCAGCCAGAAACAATAAATTTAGATGAAGATCTTACTTATGAAGAGAAACCACTTCGGATCGTCGACACAAAGGAACGAAAAATGAGAAATAGGACCATACGCCTAGTTAGAGTCATTTGGTCGAATCATGGCACTGAAGAGCAAACGTGGGAAACGGAAGCTGAGATGCGGCAGAAGTATCCAGAACTTTTTGACGAAAACAACATAGTTATGAGGGCATAACTAGGACCTTAAGTGGGAGAGGATGTGACACCCCATCTAGCGTTACCGCGTTGCTCTTAGTATGTGTACGACTCTAATTTTAGGCAAATTTTATTTTGGCTTTTATAACTACTTGCCTTTCTTTTTTAAAAAAGAACGGAATATTGACTTCGAGGACGAAGTCATTTCTTAAGTGGGGGTAGATTGTAACACCTAGCATTTTTATTCTATTGTATCTAAAATTATTACTCCTACTATTTTATGGGGATATATTTTCATTATTATAATTGGGAAATTATGTCTTAAGTTGTTAAAATGTTATTATAATGGGTGGTGTTGTAAATTATTTATTATACAAGATATGCCTTTAAAATTTATCACTATTATTTTAAATATATTTTTTGAAATATATATAATATACAAAATATAGTATAATATATAATAATAGGGGGAAGGGGATATGTACGTGTTTCATATTTTTTTTTGTTATTTATTTATTTATTTTTTTTAAAAAAAATAGTAGACAAGAGAATAAAGAGACACGTAGCATTTCATATGCCATGTCTTGTATAGTAGAATAATAAAATACTAGTAGTTATTTCATCCCACATCGACTATACACCAACTTGTGTCTTGATCAAGTGCCTATATATATGTGTGCACGGATGAAGTCATTGGCACTTGAAAATTTTATAAAGCTTACTCGCTTACCCACTTGAGCATACATAAGCTCAGTCTAAAATTTTATTATTATTGGGGTGATGTATTTGCATGGCCCCAGCATCGGTCTTTCTTTTAAAAGAGGGACTTTAATAATTTTATTTTTGTAGCAGAGTAGTAACCGAGGAGGCACTAAGGACCTGCTAGGTGTCGGTCTTAGTATAAATTTTGCAATAGAGTAAGTTTCCTATACTTTCTGTCTTTATTATTTTTATTCGCTTTCTTTATCCGCTTTCCCTATTTATTTAGTTGTCTTTGTTTGGCTTTCCTTTAGTCGCTTTCCTTAATTATTTAGTGTGCCTTTGCCTTAGTAGTAGGCCTTTATTTTTATTCCTGCTTTAGTAGTTGGCATTATGTTTCGTTCTTGCCCTACTAGTAGTAGGCTTTTATTGTTTCTTATTGGCCTACAATGTCCGCTATCGCTTGTTCGCTCATTGAACATTATTTTATTTGCTAGCCTTGTTATTCTTGTTGCACTTGCTTCCGTCGCATAATTCCTTTTGATTTCGTTCCGATTGCCTTTGATATATGTAGACACTCGCTGTATAATTAATCATTTGATTATATGCCCTAAGTACGGCAATATATGTTATAGCCATCCCGCCGAGGGGTTTAATGACATATTATGAGTGAGACCAATTCATTGTTGATCTTTGTTGAACCTGGTGAGGTAATCCATCTTGTTGTTGACTCTTTGGCCTGCGGGCGCCCTTAAAGGGTAATTATCTATTGATTAATAGATAACAAGCATGATTGAGGTTGACTTGCCGTGTGACGGCCCGTGTTCAGTTGGCGCTGGAAAATGCCATATAGAGTGACCCCTGATCTAAATGAGATCGGGTGAAACCCGAGATTTAGTCAGGATACCGGTATTGTGAGGTTCATTCTGAATCCCTCTGACATGCATGCAACCATTGAGATGGTTATTCATATCCTGGCATTTGCCCTCGTTGAGGATTTCGGGTTTATCCCGAAAGTAATATTATATATTGTTGAATTGCTGATTGCTGATTTGAGAGTACCATTATTGTGTTATCCCTATTATTGTGCTCCTGCTTATTGATCTGAAAGCAGCCTTGTTCTGTCTATAGTTATTTGGATTTTTGTTGATTCCGAATATAGAGAACTTACCGGCGTCCATCGCTGATAATCTTTCTTCTTTATTTCTTTTTCCTTCCAGGGTAAGACTAAAGACTGACAGGGGAGGGGAACACTGCATTTACATATTTTCTGCATAAAGTAGTTTCATTAGTTTTTGAAAATGTCAGACTTTTTGTCATTGTGTATTATGATTTTGCTATCACATGTATAATATTATAGTTAGTTGTTATTCCTCTCTGTAAGATGTTTTGAGAAACGGTCTTCGATTATATGAAATACTATATCTTTTATGTTTAAGCGTGGTTGTTTGAAAATGGATATTTGATATACTCCTTCTAGCCTTAGCATCTCCTAAATAAGCCGATGTGTCAGATCGAGTCTTATTTCGAGGTGTGGCGGTAACACTCGCGAGTCGGAAAAACCGGGGTGTTACAGCAGCCTTTGTCAACGCCATGTATTCTGTCTCCGTAGTAAACAGTGTCACTGTAGCCTGCAAAGTTGCTTTCCAACTAACGACAGAACCTCCAAGAGTGAAAACATAACCAGTCATTGATCTCCTGCTATCCACATCTCTAGCATAATCAGAATCAGAATATCCAACCACCGAACACTGCAAGTCGCCTCCATAGATGAGACCAACATCAGATGTACCTCTCAAGTACCGAAAAATTCGCTTCACAGCAAGCCAATGCTCTTTTCCTGGGTTTGCCATGAATCGGCTAACCACGATGACTGCTTGTGCCAAATCAGGTCTAGTGCACACCATGGCATACATCAAGCTGCCCACTGCACTAGAATATGGAACCTTTGCCATATACTCCTTCTCAGCTTCAGATTTAGGTGCAAAGGTAGCTGAGAGTTGTGTATTAGTAGCACATGGAGTATTCAAAGGTTTCGCCGAAGACATTCCAAACTTTGACAGAACCTTCTGGATGTAGCTTTTCTGTGACAAGAAAAGCTTCTTCTGATCTCTATCTCGATAGATCTCCATCCCCAGAATTTTCTGCGCTGCACCCAAATCCTTCATGTCGAATTCTGCACTCAGTAGACCTTTCAATTTCTGAATATCGGCCTTGTTCCGTGCAGCAATGAGCATGTCATCTACATGCAGAAGCAAGTAGATGTTCGAACCATCTTCTAACTTGTTGTGATATACACAACAATCATATGGACTTCTGTTGTAGTCAAGCTTAACCATATAGCTATCAAATCGCTTGTACCATTGCCTCGGAGATTGCTTTAGACCATATAATGGTCTCTTCAATTTGCAAACATGGTTTTCTTTTCCTGGTACAAGAAAACCTTCAGGATGAGACATATAGATCTCCTCCTCCAATTCCCCATGAAGAAAGGCTGTCTTCACATCTAGTTGTTCGAGCTCCAGATCTTGATGCGCTACCATAGTCAACAGGACACGAATGGAAGTGTGTCTGACCACAGGTGAGAAAATCTTGTTGTAATCAACTCCTTCCCTCTGAGAAAATCCTCTAGCAACTAGTCGGGCCTTGTATCGTACGCCCTCAGCTGGTGAAACACCTTCCTTTCTTTTGAAGATCCATTTGCAAGTAACAATCTTCCTTTCAGGTGGTTGTTTCACTAGCTCCCAAGTGTCGTTCTTATGTAACGACTCCATTTCATCTCCCATTGCAGCAAGCCACTGTACAGACTCGCCACATGATACGGCTTCTTTATAAGTGGAGGGCTCAGAATAATTCAAATCTTCAGCTGTTTGTAGAGCATAGCAGACAAAATCTCGATATCTGCTAGGAGGTTGGACACCCACCCTTCTAGCACGATTATAAGCAATTCCTTGCTTCTGCACATCAGCTGAACTCGATGGTCGGTTGATTTCAGGTGGCTCAACTTCGGTTGATTGATTTGAATCCAAGTGCACTTCCTGCTCTTGCTCAAGCTCTCGTTGTTCATCTGAATCATCAGGTGAAAGTTGAAGCTCCACCTTACTGTCAGCACCCGAATTTTCTGAGACATTCACCACCTTCGTAGGCATACTGAGGATAGAATTCTCGTCAAACACTACACTTCTGCTCAAGATAACTCTTTTCTCAGAAGGTGACCAAATTCTGAATCCCTTAACTCCATCTCCATATCCTACGAAAACGCCCTTCTTTGCTCTGGGCTCCAGTTTTCCCTCGCTTACATGATAATAAGCCGCACATCCAAAAGACTTCAAATTCGAGTAATCATAGGAATTACCCGACCAAACCTCATAGGGAATCCGACAATCAATTCCAGTATGAGGTCCCCGATTGATCAGAAAGCAAGCAGTGTTAACTGCTTCTGCCCAAAAGCTCCTTGGCAATCCAGAATTTGAGAGCATGCAGCGTGCCCTCTCCAAAAGCATCTGATTCATACGCTCTGCCACTCCATTTTGTTGTGGAGTGTTCCTGACTGTGTGATGCCGTGCAATTCCATTGTTCTTGCAGAACTCATTGAATTCCCTCAAACAGAATTCCAAACCATTATCAGTTCGAAGCCTTTTAATCTTTTTGTTGGTCTGGTTCTCTACCAATGCCTTCCACTGCTTGAATCTCAAGAAAGCTTCGCCCTTTTCCTTCATCATGATTACCCAAGTCATCCTTGAATAATCATCGATAATGGATAAGAAGTATCTGCTGCCCCCAAGCGACTCAACTCGTGAAGGACCCCAACAGTCAGAATGAATGTAATCCAACGTCGACTTTGTTCTGTGAGTTGCCTTTCCAAATTTGGTACGATGTAATTTACCAAATGTGCAGTGCTCACAGAACCCGAACTCAGCTAACTTGTGACCTTCAAGAAGACCACGACTTGACAGGATCTGCATTCCCCTCTCAGGGCCCGTTTGGATTGGCTTTTAAAAAAAGCAGAAGCCAAAAGCAGAAGCAGAAGTAAAAGCAGAAGCAGAAGCAGCTAACTTTTGTGTTTGGATGGAATGTTTAAAAAGCAGCTTTTTTTCAATAGTGTGTTTGGATGTATAAAAGTGAAAAGTGCTTTTGAAATGTGTAAATTACCAAAAAGGATATGCTATTTATATATGATAGTATATATTTATAGTGTAATTTAAATAAATTAATAGGGGCATTTATGACTCTGCACACATTACTAGGTGCTTTTGGCTTCTGCTTTTCGGAGAAGCACCACCTGGGCTGCTTCTCCCAGGAGCACTTTTGCAGCTTTTCGAGGTGCTTTTGCTTTTTCTAAAAAGCCAAAACAAACACTCTTTTTCCTTCAAAAGTGCTTTTGGCAGAAGCAAAAGCCAAAAGCACTTGGAAAAAAGCCAATCCAAACAGGCTCTCACTCATATGCCCAAGTCTAATATGCCATAGCTTAGACATATAAGAAGTATCAGCAACAGCAGCTATAGAATCTACTACAGTAGATCCCTGCACAACATACAGAGACCCATGCAAGACTCCTTTCAAGACCACGGACGATCCCTTCATGATGTAGAGTTCTCCATGCTCCCCTTCGTATCTGAAACCCTTATTGTCAAGGACTCTTAAGGATATCAGATTCTTCTTCAGCTTTGGAACATGTCTGACATCGTGCAGAGTTGCAATTTCATCGGCATGTGTTCTAAGCTTGATAGAACCAATCCCAGCTGTCTTACAGACAGAATCATTTGCCATAAAAACATTTCCTCCATCGACTGGTTCGTAGCTCGAAAACCACTCTTTGTTAGGACACATGTGGTATGATGCTCCAGAATCAAGAACCCATACATCATCTTGCGATGGTTGCACGCTTGTGACCAAAGCCAAATGATCCTCTGGATCTGTATCGCCGTTGACCGCAACAGAGACAGACTCCTGTTGCGTTCCCTGTTGTTGCTTCTTCATCATCTTGGGACACTGGGTCTTCCAATGTCCTTTATCTTTACAATAATTGCATACATCACCTGGCTTGGGACCTTTAACAAAAGACTTTTTCTTCTTTTGTTTTACAAATTTTCCATGTCCCTTGCCACTGCTAACAACGAGCCCAGCAGCCTGATCATCTACATTACTCGAAGATGCCTTATGGCGCAATTCCCTACTATGCAGAGCAACACGTACATCTTCTAAACTGATAGTATCTTTACCAACTATAAATGACTGTACAAAATTTTCAAATGATAGTGGTAAAGATACTAATAATATCAATGCAGCATCTTCGTCCTCGATAACGACATCAATATTACGCAACTCCAGCAAGATAGTGTTTAATCTATCGAGATGGTCTCAAAGAGATGTACCTTCCTGCATCCGTAGGCTGAACAAACGTTGCTTTAATAACAACTTGTTGGTTAAAGACTTTGTCATGTAAAGACTTTCTAGTTTTAACCACAAACCAGACGCCTTTGTTTCCGTCGCAACTTCGGTAATAACATCATCTGCTAGGCACAATAAGATGGTTGAATGAGCCTTCTCCTCCAGGCTCACCATCTCAGCATTATCTGGATCTACCTTTTCCTTCAATGGAGCCCACAGACCTTGTTGTTTTAACAAAGCCCGCATTTTGATTTGCCAAAGGCTAAAACTATTCCTCCCCGTGAACTTGTCAACCTTAATATTTATGGCCGACATTTTGCTAACAAGAGGCACAAACAAATCTCACAAAAGGGTAGCTTAACCGAAATGCGTTTCTGATGTGGAAGATCAGATTAACTGCGACCACAGAGCATACTACGCAATCAGGGCTCTGATACCAGTTGTTGTGGAAATCGGGTTGGTTTCCGAATAATGGAGCTATTAATTAAACAATAAAGAGAACACCAAGATTTAATGAGGTTCGGCACAAATTTGCCTACGTCGTCCGGACGCAAGGCGGTTGATCCTCATCCAGTCTTTATCATCAACACCATCTGGTTTGGTTTCTTCAAGTGCCCCATCCAGCTCCTGCTGGTACAAGATGTCCAACACCTCGCACTGCCACATACCAAAATTATTGGTACCGTCGAATTTTTCGACGTCAAATTTGGCATTTGAAACCATCGTCCGTGATGACGATGTCACCAACGGCTTCGAATCTGAAGTTGATGTTTCACCGGACCTATCCGCCATTTCTGCTTCAAAATTTAATTAATAGCTCACAAACGGTAGCTCAACCGAGATGCATTTCTGATGTGGAAGATCAGATTAACTGCGACCACAGAGCATACTACGCAATCAGGGCTCTGATACCAGTTTGTTGCGGAAGTGTACCCAAATTAGCCAAATGCAACAAAATAAACAAACAGAAAATTTACGTGGTTCGGTCAAATCGACCTACATCCACAGGCAAAAGGAGAAACAAATTTTACTATGAGGGGAAATATTACAAAAGGGTTTGGACAATAAATTCCGGACCCACAAAAACCCACTCTACAAATGTAGACTCTTCACAAAAGAAAAAGCCTACCAAAACACCCTAAGACTCTCTGGGCCAAATTTGCCCACTAGATTCAGCAGGCAGAAGGAAGCTTTTGAAGGCTGCTTCTTCTGCTGCTTGGTGTTGGTGTATTGAATTGGAATGAAGTTGCTGCCTATTTATAGGCAATTGAGAAGCAACAAATTATACAGTGTACAATTGGAATAATTTTCCAACTTCTCACCTACCCGTATTTAATGTTTTGGCAGACCACTATTACAGTGGTTTAATATAATTTCTCTGTTAATTTAAAAATAATTAAATTATATTATCATATACATCTCTTTTTTTTTTGGAAGAACCATTGAAGGCTTATACATCTCTTTTTGGATAAATATCATATACATATTTTTTTTTTGCTGAACAGCCTACAGGCTAGGAAATTGGTGATGGGAGCCCAGGGATAGGGAGCTGGTGGGGAATCGAACCTCCAATCTTCCATTGGAAGTCGAGAGACTTAACCACTTGGGCTAAGTCTTTATCCCCTTATATATATCTCTTTTGAATATATATAAAATAATTACACATTTTTCTATTACTCAAAATATAAATTATTATTACTTCATAAGATATAAGTATATACTTTATATTATATATTAAATATATAATTATGCGCGTCGAATATTGATGGGTTAGTTAGTAGTTATATCTATAATGAAAATAATCAATTCTATTAGAATTTTATTCTTAAATAATTTAATCCCATTAAAAAACGGCATTCGGTGGTCAAATTATTAGGTTGTTAACGCTGAAAATCTTGAGAGGAAAGAATCTCTCGTTTATTGAAGAACTTGAAGAAAGATTACAGGAAAGGTAGAAAGCAAACTACAGGAATTTTAATGAAAGCTGTAAAGGAATTGGAAAAAACAACGGAAAGCTGTAAAGTGCAGGAAAGCAGTAAAGAATGTAAAGAAAAATAAAGACGGCTTCTTCAGAAGAATTGGGGATGTCTTTCGCATGATGCCGACGTCTATATTTATAATAGTGAGGCGTCTTCAATCCCTTGGTTCGGTTTCCTTGTCTGGGCGTCTTGCCAGGATTCCTTTCCTTATCTGACACCTTCGCCCGATATGCTTTCCGAATTTGAGGATTCGCTTTGATCTCGACACATTCATCAAAGGCGGCCTCCATTCAACTTTTCTGGGCCTCCATCATGGGGTTACCTCCACCATCTCGGGCCTCCATCGTCGCGACGGCCTCCATCATCTCTTAGGCCTCCATCGTCATGACGGCCTCCACCATCTCTTGGGCCTCCATCGTCACGACGGCCTCCACCATCTCTTGGGCCTCCATCCAGGCTGTTGTCTACACGACCTTCCTCTTCCGGATATATTTTACCCGATTGGGCTAATTTATTTAGACGAGCAATTCTATTGGGCTTAAAATATTTTGTTATGTTAACAGATGCCCCCCTCGCGCATTTTGTCTGATTAGCATTTTAAGACAAACTTGCGCGCTCTAATTCTAGGGTTTGGAATTTTGAGGCCCATTAAGGCCCAATAGGGCAAAACCGTAGCCCTATAAATACTCTTTTCATTTCAAAAATTTGGAAAGTTTCCAAACACAACTCACTTCCCAAATTTCCTCTCCTCTTCTCCCTCTCTTGGCCGCCGCCGCCGTTCACCGGGCGCCGCCGCCGTCTCGCTCGCCGCCGGCCGCCGCCACCATCATTTCCGCGGGCCGCCGTCGCTACTGCTCACGACCGCCATCCTCACCCGAAGGCCGCCATCCACCATTCGAGCGCGTCTTCGTTCGTTCGCGACAGGAGGGCCGCCGCCGTGCCAGGGCCGCCATCGACAGGAGGGCCGCCGTCGCCGTGCCCTGAAGGCCGCCGTCGCCATTCGCCTTGGGAGCCAGGGCCGCCATCGCCGTCGCTGCTCGTCAGGGCCGCCGCCACTGCTCACCAGGGCCGCCATCCTCGAGGGGCTTGGAGACCGCCACTCTCTCGAGCATCGGAGGCCGCCATTCTCCTAGCACTTGGGGCCGCCACCGCCGTCTGGAGTTGAGGCCGCCACCGCCACCGGAAGTCGAGGCTGCCACCGCCACCAGGTGTCCAGGCCGCCATCTTCTCATCATGGATGAGGTAAGTTCCACATGCTCCCTTGTCTTGATGTCTACTTTGGTGGAGGCCTATCACATGCGTTAATATTTTGGCATTTCTTAAATACATGGTAGATGTGGAACTGAATTTCCTGCTAGACTTGTCTCTGTTGATCTTGCTAAATTTGTGCATGTATAGTGATTTCGTGCTTTTGACATGTACTTCTGATAGCTAGATCACTTGTTGATAGCTAGATCACTTGTCTCCACTTTGTTTTGTCATTGCATGACCTTGATATAGAACTGATTCTAGCTAGACCAGTTATCTCTTGTTATTGCTTTTCATGATGTCGACATCGGATTTAGAGAACATAGCTACCATGACATAGGACTTAGCTAACCTAGTGTCGCTTCCTTAGTTATCCCACACTTTGCTCATGACATAGGATCTAGTAGACGACACCACTCCGGCCGCCACTCCCTTGGCTCAGGCCGCCACTCACCATTTATCCGGATCATCATCGGCCGCCACTCAGGGGCCTCCAGTCCCATCAATTCAGGCCGCCATTTCATCCGCCCTGGCCGCCACTCCCTTGACAGGGTTTGCTGCTTCGTCGTCTCGTGGCATGGCTTTTCAGGTTTTGAACTCTTTCCTTAGGTTCAACAAGCTTGTCTAGGTTCACCAGGTTTACCTCATAGTGGCTCACCTCTAAACCTTCGTGATATAGGATGTTGCCAGATCCGTCCCTTCCTTAAACAATCAGACCGCCACTGCCAGCGTCCAAAACCCCTTCCAGGCCGCCACTTCGGCTTCCCCCACGACTCAGGTTCATTTTGCTTTATCCTCTCCTTTAAGGTGGCCTTTGTCTTCGTCGTTTAATCCCGGTTGTTTGCTTTACAGAGTCCGCTTATTCCGGATTCTGATGACGAGTTTCCCGCTGCTGATCGTCGTGAGTCGGAGCCTTTTTTGCGGCCGTTTCATAGCACGACTGCGCATGCGGATGTAGCCAAGGATTTTTTATCATGCCGTCTTCCGATTACTAAAGCTTCATTTACGACTGCCTTCGTGTCTCAGACTAAGGCCATTCGATCTCACCGGAGTGGCCTTACCTCTTCCAACTCGAGGGTCAACGCTGATGATGATAGCAATTTGGGCAAGTACATTGCATGGATGGAGAGGATGAGTGGTCGTGCTCCTGAGTGGGCTGCCTGGGGTATTGAGGAGGCTATCACACTTTCTACCAGGCCAGTAGTAGTACATCACCGCTTGATCTATTATCTGATGGGTTTTTGGAATTCTTCGGTCAACGCTTTCCAGTTCCCTTGCGGCTTCATTGGTCCTACTCTTCTCGATGTCGCGATGATCACAGGACTTCGCATAGATGGAGCCGAGCTTACACATTCGGGTGTTGACGATCCCGCACTTGGTTCCTCCATTTGTCCTCCGGGCAAGTTTGCCAGACGATATGCGCCATATATTGACCATAATATGACTACAGTAGATTCTGCATCTACACGGGATGAGCATGTGGCTTTCCTCTTGATGTGGTTTAGACGATTCATCATATGCACTAGTGCTCGCACCGTTTTGCGCACTGCCCTCCCTCTCGTTCTAGCTATTATGAGTCCGGAGTCTCGAGCTACGGGCTCCTATTTCCTTGGCACCCTATTCAGTGGCATGGCCAAGGCGTCTGGCATGTTAGCTAGTGGACGGGATCCTGCTACCACGGCTTTCGGACCATTCTGGTTTCTGCAGTTATGGGTCCAGTTGTACTTTCCCCAGCTGTTTGTCCGTGTATCTCGCCCTGGTCCGAGGGATGTGACAGATGGTCTTCCGCTAGGTAGGATATTGGCCGCCGATTCAGTGAGGATTAGCAGAGACACTCTTCTACGATGGGATGGTCTGAGGATCATCCGTTGGTGTTATCATTATCGGCCATCCTATCATGACCTCTACGTGTATGCCCCCATTGGCCGATTGCTCTCCATTCTTCTATGTTGGCCCGACCGGCCGCACGGCCTTCACGGAGAGAACACTTGGAATATTAGTATGAAGCCTCATATGCTCTTGAGCGGGCTTCATCCACATACAGCTGAGCCGTACTGTCCTCAGTTATTAGCTCGTCAGTTCGGCTGCCACCTCGGGCTTCCTCGCCGAGTGATATGGCCTGCCCCTTTTAGCCGTGACGCGAGATTGACACTTACGGATGCTGCGATTACGGCGATACTGGCTTCCTTGTCCCGTTTGACGCATTCCAGTTATTTGCCTTTTACTCCTACGTGGTCACTTGCTGCCGGCTTTATGGCGTGGTGGACGCCCTATATCACTTCTATTTTGCCGCTACATAATGAGCTTACGTCCCGTTTTGGAGGTCCGCTGCGTGATTCCTCCTCACAGCGATCCCGCACTGCGGACACTTCTTCTTCCCGTAAGCGTCGAAGAGGTACGTCAGACTCTATTTTCCGATCCATATTGTATATCTTACGCAGGTACTTGAACATTGTTTTTCTGTCCACAGTTGATGATGAGGCGAGTGACGAGGACGCTCCAGTTAGTGACGGGAGTTATAGTTCGGATGAGGAGGAGACGAGTTCTAGCGATGAGGAGGCACATTCTGGTGAGGAGGGTCATGCGGGTGACATGGACGACGACGAGCATGAGGAGGATGAGTCTGATGATCCTGCAGAGACTGCAGATGATTGCGGCCAGGCGGATGACCCTATTGATGACGTTCCCGTGGCCGTCGATGCCTGGTATTCTTCTTCTTTAGGTAGATCTTCTGAGTCTACGGAGGAGATGTTAGCTCGTGCCGACTACATCATTCTTCATGGCCATGATGATCCTAGGTATCAGACTAGTGCCACGGTGACTGGCACTGATGATCCTATGACTACTGTTGCTGATCAGGTATGTTTTTCTACTTTAAATTTTTACTCTTTATTGCTTTTGATACTGTAACAACATTCCTTTTGGTTGGTGCAGATGGATCCACATTCCCCTAGGACAAATGATGCAGTTGGCTTAGCTGACCACACGTTGGCCTCTCAGGTATTTTTTGAGTTGCGTCTTCACCTATTCATATTTTGATTGAACTAGGTGCTTTGAGAATCTTCGCCCTCCAGCTTCCTGCAGATACTGCTCAGACTGCAGACCGCGTCTCCGAGACTATTCAGACTGACCCTTCGGTGACTTCTCAGGTATTCTTTACTGATTTATGTCACCTCTTGTTTTCTTCCTGAAGGACATGTTCTAAAGATCTTCCTTTCCAGACTCCCCTAGATCAGGCGGGTTGCCCTACTACTGTTGCTCCTGTTACTTCGGCTGATGCGGTCGTGCTGCCTCCTCTGGTATGTCTCATTTCAGCTTGCACGGTTATAAGATCTTCTTCGCATATACTCATGTGAAGCTACCCTCAGGTACCCGCGGTTCCTCTCCCGATTCCGGTGACCTCCTTGACTTCTGGTCCTCAGGTACCCGGCTTGGTTGATGGAGTTATTAGTTCGTCGTGCGAGGCGTTCGACCGCCTCTTGTCCACCCATACCGATCTCCTTTCCACCGAGGTGGTTTCTAGTCTAGATCGCCTGCTGGATGATGTTGCCGCAGTTCCTGCATTTGCTGAGGATGATGACTTCCTTGGATTCTCAGAGCTCATCTCTGACCTATCCATTGCCTATCCTGCCTTTAGTAGGTCTGCGGATCAGTCCGCCCAGGAGCTGACGCTGCGTGATGACCTCGAGGCGCGACATCGTGACCTTTGTTCTCAGATGGATGTTCTCCGCCCCCAGCGCGATCAGCTGATTGTTGATCGCGAAGCTAGAGAGAGCCGCAGATCCCATCTTGAAGGGTTTATTACACGAGCAGAGCACGACATTGAGGAGGCAGAGCGGATCATTTTGGAGAGGAGGAGCGCCATTCAGGGAGCTAGGGAGGAGCTAGCTTCACTGGAGCCTGCCTTAGCCGACATCTCGTCCCGAGCTACTGAGGTGGAGACTGCCTACGATCGCTTAGCCGCAGACGAGAGCGATTTATCGACTGAGTTGTCGGGAGTTCGGACTCGTCGGCTTCGACTGTCCGTTCGTGCTCGCGCTTCCGCAGCCGCACTTCATCGCCTGACGGATATTTTTGGCCGTACCCGTGATCGGTGGGCCCTCATGCGTCGGCGCATATTGGGCGATGGGACGCAGCCTCCCGTTTAGTTTCTAGCACTGCTTTTCAGTACACTTCTGGGTCAGCCCATCGGCCTTGTGATGGGCAGTTTCTGCTTTTGCTTTGGGATATTATTGCTACTTTTTGGCCGAACTTGTGATTGGCCACTTTTGGATGTACTCATGTTTCTTACTCAGATTCCCATACTGACGGATAGAACATTTTGAGATATTTTGCGTTTATGCTTTGTTTATGTTCTTGACCATCAATATCCATTAGTTTGTATGCACCATTAATCAACCTTTGCGTGACAATGAACGGCCCTTCCCAATTTGGAGACCACTTGCCTGTCTCATTGTCTCGCACTCCCGAGGGTAGAATCACCTTCCATACTAAGTCTCCCTCGCTAAAGGTTTTGCCTCGAACTCTCTTGTCATAATGTCTCGCCATCCTCATCTTTTGGCGACGAATATTTTCCAGAGCGGTAAGCTTGTCGCCATCTGCTGTCTCCAACTCTTGCACCATGGCCTTTTCATACTCAGCTAAGTCTAGGTGATGCTGTTGGGCCACCCTCAGAGAAGGGACCGTGATCTCCAAAGGCAGAACGGCGTCATGACCATATGTCAGGTAATATGGTGTGAAGCCAGTGGAGGTAGACTTAGCATTCCGGTAAGCCCATAGGACTTCCGACAGAGCCTCATGCCACTTCCTTGGTTTCTCACCTACCGCCTTCTTGATCATACTTATCAAGATTTTATTGGTGGCCTCCGCTTGACCGTTTGCTTGGGGGTAATACGGAGTGGAGTGGTATATGCGAATCCCGAATTGTCTGGCAAAAGCTAAGAACTTCTTGCCGGTGAACACAGTTCCTTGATCCGCAGTGATTGTTTGAGGAATTCCAAATCGATGTATGAGCTCAGTTACGAACTTAATTACATCATTTTGATCTATCTTCCTCATTGGCCATGCTTCCACCCATTTGGTAAAGTAATCAGTGGCCACTAGTATGAATGTGTGGTTCTTAGACGACGGCGGGTGAATTTTTCCAATGATGTCCATCCCCCAGCCACGAAATGGCCAAGGCTTGATGACTGTGTGTAATTCTTCCGCTGGCACTCTCTGAATTGGCCCATGTTTCTGACAAGCCTCGCAACCTCGGGCATAGACGATGCAGTCTTCCATGATGGTTGGCCAAAAATAGCCGTGACGATGAATACTCCATCTCATGCTAGGTCCTGCTCGATGGGAGCCGCATATCCCCTCGTGAACTTCTCCCATTACCAACTTCGCCTCCTCGGGACCTACACACTTGAGCAGTAATCCATCGACCGCCCTTCGGAATAACTCACCATATATCAGTGTGTATCGTAAAGATTTGATTTTTAGCGAGCTGTCCCCTCCAGACGACGGGTCATCGAGGTATCGTGTGATTTCAGTCCTCCAGTCATCGTTGGGATGTTGGGGTTGGACTCCTCCTTGGTCTCCAGACTCATCCGTGATGGCGGCAATGCATGGTGCCCCCCTAGGGCGACTAGACTGCCAGCCTGAAGCCAGTTGGGCGGCTTCGTTAGCCTCTTGATTTCGACTTCTAGGAATGTGGGTGATGGTAACATCCGAAAATTTGGATAAGAGTTCCAATGCTGTCTCGTAGCACTTGACTAGCCTCGGACTCTTGCATTCATATTCTCCTGTTAGTTGTTTTAGGATGACCTCGGAGTCTCCAAAAATGGTAATGGATTTCGCACCTTTGAGTAATGCTGTCTCCAGGCCAAATATTAAAGCCTCATACTCCGCTTGATTGTTGGTGGTGCCCGGTTCCAGCTCTCGAGCGAGCTTCCAATGTTGTCCCAAAGGGCTAGTGATCGTAATGCCGGCTCCGGAGCCGCTACTCGCACATGATCCATCAAAGGTCAATTCCCAAGGCTCAAATCCGATGAAGGACGCCTCTTTGGGATCCTCTGGTATTGTTAATGAGGGATGCTGGGCTAGGAAATCAGCTAAGGCTTGTCCTTTGACAGCTTTTTGAGGGACGTGCACCAGGGTGAAGGGACTAATCTTCATAGCCCATTTAGCCTGGCGACCCTTCAGTGCTGGCTTATGCAGGAGTGTTCTTACCAAGTCGAATGGAGCTACCACTTGGACTGTTCTTGGTAGCATGTAATGTTCCAATTTACTGCAGGAGTATACCAAAGCGTAACACAGTTTCTCCAATGCAGTATATCTTACCTCTGGTCCTTGTAGGGTTTTGCTGAGGTAATAGATAGCCCTTTCCCTGCCATCTTCATCATCTTGTGCAAGTAGACATCCGATGGATTCCTCGGAGGCTGACACGTATAGCTTTAGAGGTATTCCCTGCCTTGGTGGTACTAGTACTGGAGGATTGCTTAACGCTTTCTTTATTTCTTCGAAGGCCGCTTGATGCTCGGCTGTCCATGAAAATATCTCGTTCTTTCTTCCTTTAAGTAAGGTAGTGAACGCCTTCATCTTCCCAGCCGCATTAGCAATGAATCTTCTTAAGAAATTGATTTTGCCAATCAGTGATTGTAGTTCTTTGAGGTTAGATGGCGCGCGGGCTTCTAAGATGGCCTTGGCCTTGTTGTGATCTACCTCGATACCTCTTTCATGCACAAGGAAACCTAAGAAGTTCCCTGCTGCCACTCCGAAGGCACACTTAGCTGGATTGATTTTCAATCCATGTTGCCTCATTCGAATGAATGCGTTCTCTAGATGGGCCAAGTGCTGGCCGAATTCACATGACTTCACTACGATGTCATCAATGTAAACTTCAAGTGTGTGGCCAATTAGATCATGAAAAATCATGTTCATGGCCCTTTGATATGTTGCTCCGGCATTCTTCAAGCCAAAAGGCATGACCACCCATTCGAAGATGCCGACTGGTCCTGGGCAACGAAAAGCAGTTTTATGTACATCAGATTCAGAAATGAAGATTTGATTGTATCCAGAATAACCATCCATTAATGACAAAAATTTGTAGCCGGCGGCCGCATCGACAAGCATATCGGCCATAGGCATTACATACTCATCCTTAGGTGTAGCCAAGTTTAAATTTCTAAAATCTATACAGACTCTTAATTGACCATTTTTCTTCACAACAGGTACAATATTTGCAAGCCACTCTACATAGCGACACGTTCTAATGTAACTTGCTCTAAGAAGCTTTTCAATCTCGGCCTTTATCTTTGGGATGGTGTCTGGATCAAAACGTCTAGGTGGTTGCTTGTGAGGTCTGAACTCAGGATGGGTTGGCAACTTGTGCTCCACCAGTTCTCTTGACAATCCTGGCATATCTGTATACTGCCACGCAAAACAGTCTTTGTATTTCTGGATCAGCTCCACTAGTTGGTGCCGCTCCTCCTCGGGCAATGAAGCGCTTACCTTGGTGAGTTTTGGCTCTGCATCAGTTCCAAGGTTGATGTCCACAAGGGGTTCCTTAGCTTCCGGACTAGGCAATGTCCGCTTCACAGGGGATGGCCACTCAGATGGCCTTGTATCAGCTAGACTCTTGGACTTGTCTTCGGCACCCATCATCATCTCAGTGGTGGCGAGCCGCTGCAGCAAATCTCTATATATGTCTTGGCTATTCATCATGTGGAGTCTGAGGATTCGGGCCGGCCGGATGTAGCTTGAAGCCGCTGGAAGTGAAGTCGATGGACTCGAAGTCTAAGTCCACACCAATCAAAGCCGATGTTGGCTGGACATCCTCTAAGTAGAAGACTGCCTCATCGTTGTTGCGGTCGTGTGCTATGAAGGGCTGAGGATCTGCTTCCACGAGTTCCACTTGATCATCATTCCAGATAAGCAGCTGTTGGTGTAAGGTGGATGCCACACATTGTGCCATGTGAATCCAATCGCGTCCTAGAAATACTGAGTAGCAAGTTTTTGACTTTACCACGAAGAAGGCCACTTTGATCGTCTTGGACCCTACAGTGACGTCGGCTGTTATGAATCCTGCTGGTTGAGTAGCTTCTCCCACAAAGCTGCACATCCTGACCCTGGTGGGGATGAGGTCCTTCTCACTCTTGCCGATCTTCTTCAAAGTGGACATTGGCATCACGTTTGCTGCTGCCCCATTGTCGACGAATACCCTACTCACCGGCCGCCCATCAATGTGAGCTTTGATATACAGAGGTTTCAACTGCCTGGTTTGAGACACTTCTAGTTTGGCGAACTGTGGAAGCACTGGCCCTTGAACAAGCTGGCCACTTAATTCTTCGAATAGATTTCTGGTTGGATGAGAGAGTTCTGCTATCATCTCATCCATCTCCTCGATGAGCTTGGCGAACGACGGCTCTTCTTCGTCCCATATCTCAGACTCTGCATCACTGACTTCCTCATCCGTCGCCAATCCCACGACTTGCATAGGCACCACAGGGTCTGATGGTTCCTCTTCTTGATCATACTTGTAGCCTGCTTCCTTGAGTTCCTCTTCCAAACCGACCCAGAAAGCTTCATCCAAGTTGTCTAGCTCACCCTCCATGTTGGCTTCCTCATCGAGTTCCATGTTGTCCAACATATCGAGATCTTCCGTAATGACACCTACCGTGCTAATGCCGACTTTAGGCTTTTCTTGGTCAGCCCCCATGGCCGCTTCCACATCTTCAGGAGTGACCGCCCCGAAGCGGACTCGTGTAACCTCACTGTTTGTCTGAACTCCAGATTCCATTTCTGTCTGTTTGGGTTCGTCTACACTCTTGCAATAAGCGAGGAACCCCTCATAGCTGTCGGGTTCGCTCCCCAGTTTCCCGTCTTGATGGGCCGCTATGTAAGCAAAGAACCTGGTGAGAACCTTCATCATAGCCATTTCTCTAGCTGACCCCGGATCACCCATGCGACTAAACCTCTCCATGAATTTTTCTGCCCAAGGTTCACTTCCTTTACTTGATTCGGCCACGACGGCCGCCTTGCCCTTGTCCCTAGCAGACGAAGGTTGTTTCTTTATCTGAGCGGACCTAGTCTCCATGGTTTCACGTTGGGGCGCTGGATGGCGACGCTCCGTCCATTGAAGCCTTTCCCGAACTGGCCTCCTGGTGGGAGGTGATGGTGGATGTCTCCTTCGTGGAGATGGTGGTCTCCTGGAGGGAGATGATGGTGAATGTCTCCTTCGTGGAGATGGTGGTCTCCTGGAGGGAGATGATGGTGACTGTCTCCTTCGTGGAGATGGTGGTCTCCTGGAGGGAGGTGATGGTGAACGTGGCCTCTTTGAGGCCTCATTAGACCTTCCCCTGTAATCTCCCAGCCGCTCATGCACCGGCTTTCGAAGTGGTACGGGGGGACTATACCTGATGTACAGAGGTCTCCCATCCGGATGCTGCAATCTCTCGTGGATAGGCCTCCGCGCGTTCGGATGTTTCCCCTTGAGATCTGAAGTAAGTTGGTTGTACTGGTTTTCGGGGCTTAGACGACTCCAACTTATGGACCTGAGCTTCCCACTGCCGCATTTCCTCGGCATACCTTCTTTGAGCTCGTCTGTACTGACTCCTCGTCATGGGTGGCGGCTCCTTTTGAATGGTCTTACCTCCTGCCCGGTTCCGCATCCATCTATCAGCTTCAGCAGGGTGTTCTGGACGCCTCATTAAGGTTGGTATCACCTCCACTCTTTGTCTGTAATCCCTAGTAGCAGGTTGATGCTCCCCGTTGTCGCGGACCTCCACAGCAGGTTTTGGGATTTCAATCCTCAAAGGAGGATTCTCCCTTTTCTGGTATTCATTCTCTTCGGCTTTCAGAACTCTTGCAAAGTCCTCTTGAGACATGTGTTTGAACCTGGGCTGCTTGCTATACAGTTGCTTTTCTCTTTCTTTCTCAGTGTCAGATTCATCTGATAATAGGTCGTCATCTTGTTCATTGATTTCAACACGTTCCCCTTCTTGATCCATCCGGCTACTGGAGCCGCCATCATCTGGGTTTGGAACAAGTCCAGCCGCACCCACGCGAAGTTGTGGAAACGGATCTAAGTCCACTTTCATGCCCGCAATTTTTAAACGCCCTTCTTTAATCTTATTTTGTATGGCAGTTTTAAAACTCCGGCATTTGGTAATGCTATGCGTATATGAGTTATGCCACTTACAAAACGATCGGCCCCGAATTTCTTCGGCCGTTGGTAACTTCTGCCCCTCAGGCAGCTTGATTAAGCCATCTTTGAGTAAGGCGTCGAATACTTGGTCTGCCTTGCTCATGTCGAACAGGTCCTCTTCGGGCTTATACTTGGCTTCCCTTTGTCTAGGTGGTTTAAGGGCAGCACAGGTGTGTGGCTTGGCTATCTGGACTAGTTCTGCAATAGCCACTTCCACTGGTTCGTCCTCCTCGTCGCTGAGTGTCACTTCCTCGAAGTGGACTCGACGTATAGGACGTCTTCCTTCTTGTTCCTCCAGGAACTTTTCCAAGCGAGCCGCTCTCTCGGCCAGCTGGGCAAGGTCAGTTGCATCCTGCACAATTAAATGCTCCTTTAGTTTTGGTAACATGTTAGCCACTGCAATATTGGCTATTTCTTTTTCAGGAATTGCTATGGAACATCGGCCTTTCAGCCGTTGTAATCTACCAATAAAAGAGCTTGCCGCCTCATCGGCATGCTGCTTAGCATTAGTGAGATCAGCGAGGCTTACCTGAGATAGCGGAGTGTAAAACCTATCATGGAATGCCCGTTCGAGATCAGCCCAATTCTGGATTGAGTTAGGCCGCAACGATGCAAACCATGCGAAAGCAGGTCCGGTGAGAGAGGAGCTGAACAGTCTTAGTTTCAGCCAGTCATTGGCCGCTGCTTCCCCGCATTGGGCAGTGAACCTCCCAATGTGTTCCACTGTAGATTTGCCCTCATCTCCCGAAAAGGAAGTGAAGTCCGGCATCTTGAAACCCCTCGGATAGGGTTGCATGGTGTCTACCCAATCCGGATATGGCTTCCGGTACGTAGGCCGCTCCATCGGCTTTAACTGGATTCCGAAGTGCTGCTGCATCATGTCCGCGAGCAGCTCTGGTGAAACCACTGGTGCCTGCGTAGGAGGCATCGCAGCAGCAGGTGTCGGGGGTGCTCCATATGGTTGTGGAGCGTGTCCTCCTGTGTAGACAGGAGTGGCGGCCTGTGCCGCGGGGATAGGGGTGGCGGCCTGCACCATAGGGGCCGCCATCACTCCACCTGTCTGGGTAGCCTGCCCCCCTAGGGTTGGTGGCACCCAACCCGGGTTGAGAGGAGCCGCCATATGTGGTGCCGTGGGGATGTTCGGCATCTGAGGTGCCGCCTGTCTGGGTGCCATGCTAGGTCCGGCCGCCATGCAGCCTGGTGTGGCACTGGTTGCCATCAACGGATTTGATGGAACGTATACCGGCATGGGAGGTGCCGCATAGCCCGAGTTCGGCATGCTGGGTGCCGCTGTAGAAAAAGTGTACGCGGTCTGGTATGACTGTGGAAACATACTGGCCACGCTTCCAGAGTCATGGAGTGGTGGGTGACCCAGTGTGTTTCCCCACATACGGTGTTGTCCTCCTGACGGTCCCGGATATGGAGTGCTAGGTGCCATGGTAGAACTTGATGGGAGGCCTCCATCGCGTAGGGAACCGCATATCTGGCTGGTTTGGTCGGCCATGGCAGGCCGCAAGACATCCATCAAGTGCCTTGTGAGCAAAGGCATAAATTCGGCCATCGATTCGGTCATCGATAGCCGCATTTGTTCCGACAGAGTAGGGATCTGCATTATCCCCTGCTGTGGTGAGGTGATGTTCGCCGTCTCGCCGGCGTCCTCATCCAATGTGCGCTGGACTGTCTGGTCTTGCAGAGACATGTTCTCGAACTCTTGTGTTAGATCAGTAACGATTCGTCCGGATCTAAGACGCATGCACTTCTAAAGCAGATATGGTCTTGAATCGAGTCCCACTGGGCGTGCCAATTTGTTAACGCTGAAAATCTTGAGAGGAAAGAATCTCTCGTTTATTGAAGAACTTGAAGAAAGATTACAGGAAAGGTAGAAAGCAAACTACAGGAATTTTAATGAAAGCTGTAAAGGAATTGGAAAAAACAACGGAAAGCTGTAAAGTGCAGGAAAGCAGTAAAGAATGTAAAGAAAAATAAAGACGGCTTCTTCAGAAGAATTGGGGATGTCTTTCGCATGATGCCGACGTCTATATTTATAATAGTGAGGCGTCTTCAATCCCTTGGTTCGGTTTCCTTGTCTGGGCGTCTTGCCAGGATTCCTTTCCTTATCTGACACCTTCGCCCGATACGCTTTCCGAATTTGAGGATTCGCTTTGATCTCGACACATTCATCAAAGGCGGCCTCCATTCAACTTTCTGGGCCTCCATCATGGGGTTACCTCCACCATCTCGGGCCTCCATCGTCGCGACGGCCTCCATCATCTCTTAGGCCTCCATCGTCATGACGGCCTCCACCATCTCTTGGGCCTCCATCGTCACGACGGCCTCCACCATCTCTTGGGCCTCCATCCAGGCTGTTGTCTACACGGCCTTCCTCTTCCGGATATATTTTACCCGATTGGGCTAATTTATTTAGACGAGCAATTCTATTGGGCTTAACATATTTTGTTATGTTAACATAGGTTAACCAATATTCTTTTTTAAATAAAAAATTTATTCATTGTTACATCAAAGCTGAGAGGGAGGCCGAAGACGACTTTAATCCCACTAGTATTCATTTTATTGAAGAATTCAAATAATTTTTATTTTAAAAAAAAATGGGGAGGGAGGCATAAAATTTATTCATTCTAATAATCCCGTTTGGTGAAGAATTCAAGACGACTTTTTGATGTTGCCATTTATTCATTTTAGAAGCATTTGGTAATGTTTTTTAAATAGCTCTTCGGACAAAGTCGTCTTGTGCACTTTCGCACCCCACACTCGACAACGACAGCCCAACCATCACAAGCGAAAACTAAACGACGACCTGATGCAAATGGTTTTCTGATTTGCTTTTTGAATTTTCACCCCATCATTATTTATATACACTTGCAGCGATTCTTGTTGAGGGTAACATAATATTCCCAAAGCTGATCAATTCACAGTTGCTGTTCATCTCTTACTTGAGATCTAGTCAAGAACCAAGAAGGTCAGATTGCTATTCTTTTTAAGTACCTTACTTATATTGGGCTTGTTTGGATCTCTTGTTTTATAGCACTTCTTAGATTGTCCATAATCTGTACTATGCATTTAATTTAAATCAACGAAATGAAAATGGCTGGGGGTTGAATTTTGCACATTTGAAACGTCTTTAATTTACATCTTCCGCATCAATCTTCAGATCCAAACAACATAAGATAACCCTGTCCTTAAAATTAGAAATGAAAATTTAAAATTAACTGCCATCCTTGACTTTCGAACTCTGAATTGTTGTTTCAATATTTCTATGGGATCTCATGTCTGCATTTGGGTTCAAAGTTTCATGAGTATAATTATTTCTCAGTAGAGTGTTTTATGTTTTTTAAGTCTCAAGTAGCATTCTTTATCTTGAATATAACAGAAAAAGGGGAATAAAAAAAGAGCAAAAAGTTCAAATATTTGTAACATTGGCAGCCGTATCTTTTCTTGTAGCAATCCAGGATGGCAGAAAGTGCTGTTAGCTTTTTGCTTAACCACTTGTCTGTATGGCTTCAAGAGGAGCTTAACCTGCTTGGTGGTCTTAGAGATGAAATTGAAATGATCCGCGGTCTATTCCAGCAGATGAGGACATTTCTCAGAGTTGCTGATGCCAGAGAAGAAACTGACCTCCAACTCCAAGAATGGGTCAGACAAGTGCGCGAAATTGCATATGAAATCGAAGATGTTCTTGAGAGCTACATGCTTCAATCTCATGCCCGTCATCCTTCTCCAGGAATCAATGGCTACATCAAAAAGTTGATCCACTCCCCACTTCGGAAATACAAAGCCAAACATAATGTAGCTTCCGAAATCAAAAATCTAAGATCAAAAGCAGAAAGAGCTTTCACTACATACAGAGACTTGAGTGGTGTGTTTTCAGCATCGAACTCTAGTGACATGGTTAGCAACATCGGGTATGATGGTCGGGGAAATGCTCGATTATTGGAAGAAGCAGAAGTGTTAGGCATTGAACGGCCAAAGAAGCAGCTTCTTACGTGGATTTCAAGCGCTGATCATTCCCCTCAGGTGATTGCTGTGGTGGGCACGGGCGGGTTGGGTAAAACCACTCTAGTGAAGAAGGTATACGATGATCCATTGGTGAAGCAAACATTTAATCATCATGTCTGGATAAACGTTTCAGAGACATACAACATTGAGAATCTTCTCCGGGACATGATTAAGCAACTACTAAATGAGGTAATGCAACCACTGCCATCAACATTAGGAAGCATGACTGCAGATGATATGAGAGAGTTCATCTACAATTTCCTCCTATACAAAAAGTACATTGTTGTGCTAGACGACATTTGGAGGAAAAGTGTGTGGGAAGAACTTTGGTATGCATTTCCCAGAAGAAAAAACAGTAGTACTGATGACCGAGGTTGCATTATCATCACCACCCGCAATAAAGAGATTGGTGACTACGCATGTCACGAAAGTGGTGGCCACGTCTATGATTTGCAACCATTACCCCAACAAGAAGCAGAAAAGTTATTTTATAGAAAAGTATTTCGAGGTGACTCATGTCCTCCTGCCTTGAAAGAAATATCAGCTGACATCTTACGAAGGTGTGGGGGACTGCCACTTGCAGTTGTTGTGATTGGTGGTGCCTTGGCTACAAAGAGAAATGCAATTGAGGAGTGGAGAATGTTTAAGCGAAATTTGGGATCTCAATTAGAAGGAGATGGTAGGTTGTGGAAAGTAATCTCCTTGAGTTACTATGATTTGTCATACCATCTTAAAGCTTGTCTTCTATTTTTGAGTGTATTCCCTGAAGATTATTTACTTCAGAAAGCCACTATAATCCGTTTATGGATTGCAGAAGGATTTGTAGAGATAGAAGAAGGGAGTACCATGGAAGAAATAGCCGGGAGCTACCTTAACGAACTCTGTAACAGAAGCATGATTCAAATTGCAGAAATGACATGGGATGGACTAAGGCCAAAAAAATATCGTATACACGACCTTGTGCGGGAATTTATTATTTCAAAGGCAAGAGCACAAAGTTTGGTATTTGTAAAGAGTGAAAGAGGGAAGACATGGGATTATGGAATTCGATGCCTAGCACTAGCTGACAATATTAGCTATAACTCTGAGCAGATTGGCGCGTACAAACGCCTTCGCACTCTCCTGTTTTTTGGCTCTGCAGGTAATTTAGAGTGGAAATCAATTATATGCAGTACACTACATGGAGGTTGTAGAATGTTGAAGGAGCTTGATCTAAGAGGAGCTCCACTAGATGTAATACCAGATGAGGTTTTCACATTGTACGGACTAAAGTACTTGAGCTTTCAGGATACAAAAGTTTCAGTCATTCCAAAATCCATTGGAAATTTGGGAAAGTTGGAGACATTGGATCTTAAAGGATGTCCAGTAGTTGAGTTGCCTGTTGAAATTCTCAAGCTCAGAAGGCTACAATATCTCTTTGTGTATAGTTATGCTGATTTAGTTGATGGTTACAGGCAATTTGGTTACGTGCAAGGCTTCAGGGCTCCATATGGAATTGGAGAATTATTGCATTTGCAAAAGCTTTGTTATATAGATGCAAGTGTGAATATGGAGATGGTTGTAGAGATTGGGAGACTAAAAGAATTGCGGAGATTGGGAATTGTGAAGCTAAGAAAGGAAGATGGAGAAAATCTTTGTTCTTCCCTTAAAAATCTCAGTTACTTGAGTTCACTCCGCATTTATTCACTCAGGGAAGATGAGGTAATTGATGTTGATTACCATATGCCGCCCAATGCATTAAAGTATCTTCGATCACTTGTCATGCAAGGACACTTAGAAAAGGTTCCGCAATGGATACATTCCCTTAATGCACTCAAAGTTTTAAAGTTGAGATGGAGCAAAATGGTTGAAGATCCACTCGAATGTGCTCAAAATTTGCCCAGTTTAGAATTCCTTCAATTGCGTTGTGCCTACGAAGGAGAAGGATTAAATTTCTGTTCCGGAGGTTTCCCCAGGCTTAGATTGTTGGGACTAGCAAAGTTGAGAGGATTGAAATGGGTGAAAGTGGAGAAGGGGTCCATGCTTAATCTCAAAAGGTTCGAAATTGCTGATTGTAAAGCGATGAGGGAGGTGCCAGTGGGAGTTGAGCATTTGACTCATCTTGAATGTATGTGGTTTGGTGATATGGCGGAGGAATTAGTGGAGAAGATGATTGAAGAGAAAAAAAGGAATGGCGATGAGTGGAAGCTTGCCCATTGTCCCTCAATTGAAATTTGGAATTGGGTTGACGGAGAATGGAGGAATATAGAACTGTAAATAAGAGTGGATACAGATGCATGTCTGTAAAATACAGTATAGTTATGATGTTTCAATTTTCATACAGTGTTTAAGGATTTTTTCCATTTTTGGTACAATATTTAAGTTAGTGTGATTTGTTTGGGATAAATTAATTAATGTGTAATATTTATAAGTTTTTTTTTAAAAAAGTATCAATTAAAATTTAAAGATATTCTTATTTTTTAATAATTGGTGGTTTTAAAGGATTTAACAAGTTGTATATATAAACTAGCAAGTAACAGACTCGACCGATATAAATATCGATTTTATATACTACATACTTATATTATATGAATTAATAATAAATAGTATTTTGAGTAATGGAAAATGCATAATGATTTTATATATGTATTCGAAAGAGGGTATATATGATTATGTAATATAATTATTTATAAAACTAACGAAATCACATTATACTATCTTCTTTAGCTTATGTGACTTGTTCGGTACAAATGTAACACCCCGATTTTTTATAACCCAGGTCGGGGTGTCACCGCCACACCTCCCTAGTAAGACACGGTTTCTCCGGCTCACTAAAGAGATGCAAGGCTAGGTATTGCAGTATTTAAAACATTTAAAGCATTCAAAACAACCCATACAATATAGTTTGAAAACAATAATGTCATAGCGCAGCGGAAATAATATTTAAGTATAGTATTGCAGCGGAAAATGTAAATAGGGCCGACATGGCCAACACACGGGTTAAACAGGCCCGTTCATAATATAGTCTAATGTACGAATTTAAAAACAAAATAATGTTTTCCCAAAAGATAAAGTCCCCATGCATGAAGTGCTCATGTTCACTCTACATACTCTATAAGGAAAGAAAATAAAAAGAAATGGTTTGGTCAGCACAACTTGCTGAGTAAGTTAACACATGCATGATCATAGGGTTTAAAAGCCATTAATTTAATAATCAAATAAAAGCATGATAATAACATAATATTCTAATCAACTATCCAATTGCATAATTTATTTCAGGTCTTTATTTAACAACACATTTCGCATGATTTAAAATAATAGCCATAATTTAAATAAAGCATTTAAATAATTTAATTGGACAACAACCATAATTTAATCTAATTTAATTTAATTTAATATCCCCATTACATCCCAGATTTAGTATTTCAAGTATTTCACGATTGCATCGCAATCTCAACAAGTTTAGCCGGTAGCCCGGCGACCGCAACCGTATCAGCCATACCCAGTACCACTCCGGAGCCTCGGGAAACCCATGTGGATATTCTCGAGAGTGTAGGCTCTATATCTCATGCCGTTTTGGCAATATCATATCTCAAGTTTAGCGCGTGGGGTCACGATCGTCCATTAAGGCACGAAGTGAATCGTTAGGGGGCACCCTGCAGAGCACTCACCCCTAATTTTAATTTATCAAGTTTGTAAGGGGATTTAATTCCAAAAATCTGATTTAAATTTTATTTATTTAAAAATAATATTTCAATTTATTTCAACCCTAAAGGTTAATTCCATGTTTCAACAAGATTTCAAGATTTGATTTCCGGTAAGCCACAGTTTACTCCAAAATTCATCTAAAATAAGATTTAATTCCAAAAATTCCAAAATTTTATGACTGACTCAAAAACGTCGAGATCTACAACTTTCGTGTTTTAACGTTTTCAATCCGAGACACCGAAATAGGTCAAAAACACCAATCTTCACAGAAACACAATTCTGTCCGAATTTCATATGTCACAGTTTAAATATTTCGAATTCTACCATAGCAATTCAACTCCAAATTTGATGAAATTTTACAGAGACCATCTTAAGACATTTATCTACAACTTTCATGTTCGGCCAAAGATCTAAATCGGTCTGGAACCTATGTCAAAAATGTGATCAAGATCAGACCTAAGTTCTGTCAAGAATTTCAAGATCTAGATTCAAGCAGTTCGGTTTCGGTTGGTTTTCGCATATCAAAGCGTCTCTAAAAATTCTGAAAATTTTACAGTAGATAGATCTAAGCCTTAGTAACGTTTTTCATGTTTTAAGTTTTTCCGTTTAAAGTCGTTTTAAGGTTCGGAAAAATTCGTCAAAACTGTTGCATCGGTAGAAAACATAAGTTGGCAGATTTACGATTTCTTGTTAAATCTTTTAGTTTCGAACGTTTTAATTCCTCCCAAAACCATGTAAGAGTTAACTTACTGATTTGTGAACATCCGGGATGTCTATTTCGAAGGCGTGGCTTCCAGTTCACCGTTTCTCCTCTTCGTTCGTCGGGTTCCTCGTTCTAGATCCGATTCGGGTGTAAAGAGAAGAGAAACGAGGTTAGAATCCGTTTTCGGATTGAAACGAACAAGGATTATTCAGACTAGGGCTTACCACACGTTGGAGATCTCCCGATTTTCGTCCAACAGCCGCTGTCTCGGTCTTTTGGTGCTTCCGTTGACTCCGGGATTACGACTTGTGTATAGAGAGTATCGTAGGGTTTTGAAAAAAAGTTTAGGGCTTCCGAGGGGGTTTATTTATAGATATCTAAGACCTAGGACGTCCAAGATCTGACCCTAAGGGTCTTGAGTCGAGAGACGTTCAACCGAAAGTCGAAAAATCCACGTTCGGGCGAGAGATTCGCGCAACGGGCGAATCTGTCTTCTGGCGCGGGGTTGGCGCACCTTTCCCCCTATTAGCGCGCGGCCAGCGCGCGACTAACGCCTGGACTTCGGTCCGGGCGGGTCGTGCGATCCGTCGTGCTCTTCCGCCTCTCTTTCGGGTTTCTATCCCTCTATGCTCTCGGATTCCAATTTCCGGACTCTCTTCGGGTTCCTATTTCGTCTCGTTATTTCTTTCGGATCTAAATTTACGTTTTGGCTCGAATTCTCGAGTTCATTTATATCGGGTACCCGTGTAATGACTTATTTAACTTTATTTAATTTCTTTTGTTTAATTAAATTCCTTTAATTAATTTCATTTCTCATTTCTTCTATTTTTATATTTAATGTATTTACTGATTTATTTATTTATTGTATTTATTTATTTATTTATTGTATTTATTTATTTATTTATGTTGTAAAATTCTCGGGTATTACAGTCTACCCTCCTTAAGAATCAACTTCGTCCTCGAAGTTGTGTTTCGGCTTTCTCGTGCTAAGGTCTTTTGTTTGTTTTGTTATGTTGTGACTGAACTTAGAATTAAAACTTCTAAGCTGCCTACGTATCCGGTGAAGGGATCAAGTCATGACGTAGTTCAAAACAATTTGAATTTGTTTGTTTGATTACAAGAATGTATGAAAAATACACGGTATGACATCCTCTCTCCCTTAAGATTGCAGTTATATCCCCATAACTGTGTCGGTGTCAGTTTGGAACAGTGTCGGGTAGCGTTCTCTCATGTCGGATTCTACTTCCCAAGTTGCCGTCTCACTTTCGTGGTTCGACCAAAGAACCTTGACCATTTTGACGGTTTTATTCCTCGTTACTCGTTCCTTAGTGTCGAGAATACACACTGGGACTTCTTCATAAGTCAAATCTTCATCGAGTTCGATTATTTCGGCTTGAAGTACATGTGTCGGGTCCGGCACATACTTTTTTAGTTGTGAGACATGGAAGACATTATGAACTCGATCTAATTGTGGCGGTAAAGCCAGTCGGTAAGCTAGAGTTCCGACTCGTTCTAGAATTTCGTATGGTCCTATGTATCGAGGACTTAACTTTCCTCGTTTGTCAAAGCGTATCACCCCCTTCATGGGTGATATCTTTAGCATGACCCTATCTCCCACTTGAAATTCTAGGTCTCGTCGTCTCACGTTGGCATAACTCTTTTGACGGTCTTGAGCGGCTTTCATTTTCCCTTGAATCACCTTGATTTGTTGAGCCATGTCTTCGATAAGTTGTGGTCCCACCACCACGGACTTATCATTTTCTTCCCAGCTCAACGGACTTCGGCACTTTCGTCCATACAATGCCTCGAAAGGTGTCATGCCGATGCTAGCATGGTAGCTATTATTATAGGAAAACTTAATTAAGGGTAAATGAGATTCACAATTCCCTTTGAATTCCAACACACATGCTCTCAGCATGTCTTCTAGTGTTTGGATTGTCCTCTCGGTTTGTCCATCCGTCATCGGGTGGAATGCGGTGCTCATTTTGATTTGAGTACCGAGAGCTTTTTGTAACTCCGTCCAGAAATGAGAGACAAATCTACTGTCTCTGTCGGAAATGATATCATGTGGTACTCCATGTCGTCGTACCACATTATCAATGTAGGCTCAGGCCAATTGGTCCATAGTCCACGTGTCTTTCATTGGGATAAATATGGCTGTCTTCGTTAGCCTATCCACAATCACCCAAATTTTGTTCATGCCTTTAGGTGATCGGGGTAATCCCGAGACAAAGTCCATCGAGATGCTATCCCACTTCCAACTTGGAATCTCTAGTGGTTGCATCAGTCCTAGGGGTTTATGTCGCATTGCCTTAACCCTTTGGCAGGTGAGACATTTCGCCACGAAATTTGCCACTTCCTTCTTCATTCCCGGCCACCAATAGATCTTCTTCAGATCTTTGTAAAGTTTGTCACCTCCGGGATGCACTGAATATGGCGTGTTGTGCCCTTCCTCCATCAACCTTCGCTTCAACTCGGCACACTTCGGAGGCACACACCATCTCCCTTTAAAACAGATGCTTCCATCTTTGTGGACAGCGAATCCTATTGCCTTTCCTTCGGCAATATACCCCCTTATCTTCTCGAGTTTCGCATCGCCCGGTTGGGCGAGCTTAATCTCGTCCAATATTGGAGTCTCCACGACCATAGCATTGATCGTTTCACTCACTGTGCCAGGATGCACAAGTTCTAACTCCAATCTTGCTAACTCCATGTACAATGCTGGCGGAATTACCAACGAGTTTGTCACGTGTTGGGTTTTCCGACTTAGGGCATCGGCTACCACATTCGCCTTCCCCTCGTGGTATGCTATCTCTAAATCGTAGTCTTTAATAAGTTCCAACCACCTACGTTGTCTCAGATTCAACTCCTTCTGAGTGAATATATATTTCAAGCTCTTGTGGTCGGTGAACATTCGACACTTCCGCCCATAAAGATAATGTCTCCATATCTTTAGAGCGAATACGACCGCTGCCAACTCTAGGTCATGTGTCGGATAATTCTCCTCGTGAGGTTTCAGTTGGCGTGATGCATATGCTACGACTCTCGAGTCTTGCATCAAAACACAACCTAAACCTTCCTTTGAAGCATCACTGTAAACTTTGAAGTCACAATTCTCTGATGGTAGTGTTAATACGGGTGTGGTTGTGAGTTGTTTCTTCAACTATTGAAACGCAGTCTCACACGCTTCAGTCCACTCGTATTTTGCTCCTTTCTTCAGTAGCTGGGTCAAAGGACGTGCAATCCTTGAAAAGTCCTTCACAAATCGTCTATAATACCCAGCTAATCCAAGGAAACTCCTTATCTCAGTTTGGCTCTTTGGAGTTGCCCACTCAGTTACGGCCGAGACCTTTGCCGGATCCACTGATACTCCATCAGCGGATACTATGTGTCCGAGAAATGCCACTTCTTTCAACCAGAAGTCGCATTTCGACAGCTTTCCGTATAGCTGATTTCTTCGCAAGATTTCTAACACTTGATGTAAGTGTTGGACATGCTCTTCCTCGCTCTTTGAGTAGATCAGGATGTCGTCGATGAATACTACGACGCACTGATCTAACAATTCTCGGAATACGTTGTTCATGAGATTCATGAACATGGCCGGAGCATTTGTTAACCCGAAGGATAACATTGTGAACTCGTAATGGCCATATCGCGTTCGAAACGCTGTCTTCGGAATGTCCTTATCGGCGTTCTTCAATTGATGATACCCAGATCGCAAATCGATCTTCGAGAATACTGAAGCTCCCTTCAGTTGATCAAACAGATCCTCTATTCTCGGTAGGGGGTATTTATTCTTGATGGTCACTTGGTTTAATCCTCGGTAATCTATGCAAAGACGTAGTCCTCCGTCTTTCTTCTTGACAAATAAAACCGGTGCTCCCCAAGGGGACGTACTCGGTCTTATGTAACCTTTTCCTAACAGTTCCTCGAGTTTTTCCTTTAACTCCTTCATTTCCAGTGGTGCCATCCGGTACAGAGCTTTTGAGACAGGCTCTGTCCCCGGTATGAGATCTATAGTGAATTCAAGATCTCTCTCAGGTGGCATGCCCGGAACGTCCTCAGGGAACACGTCCGGGTATTCTTTTACCACTGGTATGCTATCAACCTTGTTTTCTTCCGCCTCAAGGTTGTGCACATAGCACGCATATAGTTCGTACCCCTTACGCATCAAGTTACTTAGTTTAAGTGCACTAACGATTTTGTTACTCTTCTTAGGGGGCTGAGATTAAAAGATAACTCTCTTTCCCCTACTTTTTGACAAGGTGATCTTTTGTTTTTGGCATTCGATCACCGCTTTATACAGGGATAACCAATCCATCCCCAGTATGATGTCAAAGTCTCTTAAGTTAAATTCTACTAAGTTCGCGAAGAATTCTACGTTCTTTATTACTATAGGAATTCCGTTATATCGTTTAGAGCAAGTCACTACTTCTCCAGAAGGCAATTGAATTCCTAAGCTAATTCTCTCGCACTTAGGTAGATCTAACTCAGGCACTATCCTTGATGCTATAATCGAGCAACTAGCTCCAGAATCAAATAGAATTCTAAGGGGCGTACTCAAAACATAAAATGTACCTGCCATCACCTCTCCTTGCGCAGGCACGTCCGCTTGATTCACCACGTTAAGCCTCCCCATAGGGCGTCCCTGATTGCCCTGCTGATTCGCATTCGGCTGCTGATTTTGTTGTTGGTTTTGATTCTGGGGCGGAGGTCGTTGGTTCTGGTTCTGATTCTGCGGCCTATTCTGAGGGGGTCTGTACCCTTGGTTGTTCCCGTTCCGCCCGTTTTGATTTTGAGGCTGTTCTTGCCCCGTGACCAAATCGTCCCTTTTTGTTATGTTCTCGACCCTGGTTCGGCAGTCCCGTCGAACGTGACCCATTCGACCACATCGGAAACAGGCGCCCTGTTGCGGGCATCCCCTTGCCAGATGGGGTCGTCCACATCTCGGGCAAGGTGGTACCGGATCTTCTTGGTTGAACCTTCTCCCAGTGTTGTTTTGTCGGGGCCTATTCGACCCTCTGCGCTGTTCATTCCGTCCAGTGTTGTTCTCGCTTCTCGAGTCCCGGTTTCTCTTGTCTTGGGGACCCCTGCTGGACTCCCCACTCACCCTTCTCTTCAATTGCTGCACACGTGCTACCGCCACAGCACGGTCATACACAACTTGCAAATCGGGGTAGTGTACTCCCTCGATCACCTCGCGCACAGACAGGTTCAGCCCCATCTCGAACTTCTGTGCCTTTTCTGCATCAATAGGCACTAGCCTTGGTGCGAACCTCACCAGCTCCCTAAAACGTGTGTAGTATTCTTGCACAGTTTGGCCTCCTTGCTTCAGCGACATGAACTCTTCGTACATCGCTGATTTGGTACTCAGGGGATAGAATCGATCCCTGAGCATTTCCATCATTTCCGCCCATGAGTAGGGCTCGTCGTCCTCCGTGAGTTTGGCTTGTATCGCCTGCCACCAGTCGTCAGCTTCGCTTCCCAAGTAGTATGAGGCGATGTGCACTCTTTCTCCTTCCAGACATTTAACTGCTCCCAGCAGCTTGTCGAAGGTCCGGATCCACTCCTCCAATTTAGCTGGATCCTCCTCACCAGCGTAGTGGGGCGGCTGGTAAGGATTCACCATCGCCAGGTAGTTAGGGCGAGCTTGGGGCGGAGGTACCGCCGCAGCTTGACCCTGGTTGACTTGCGCGTATCCGAGCGCAATCAACACCTCCTCTATCGTCCTAAGACGATCGCCCACATTGTTCGGTGCGGGGGCGTCCTGCGCACCTTGGGGTTGTTCCTCCTCAGGTTGGGCCGGTTCCGTGACGTTTGGAGGTAATTCGGTCGGTGTTTCAGTGGTGGTTTGAGGAGCGGGTTGAGTTCTTCCTCTTCCTCTGGGTGCCATTCTGTTACAAATGGTATAGATTAGGGCATAGCAGTGTTTGGTTAGACAAGAAGATCTCAAATTTATTTCTATCTTCTTCACATAATGCTCGATTGAGCTAATTTAAAATGTAGAAATTAAGTTTTTTTTTTTTTAAATTTCGGACAGTCTGTCCAGATTTTTTTTTTCGAATTTAAATTTATCTAAATAGATAAATCTCGTATTTTATTTCCTTAAAAGAAATTTTTAGTACAAGTGATAGGATATACCAAAAATAGAAATGTTTCCTTAGCAAAAATAGTAACTACTACAAATGGAAATTCCTATCGTCTCTAAGCGTCCTCCGGCACAGTGGTAGGATCCTCCTCCGGATCTTCCTCCTCCGAACTTGGCGGCAGCAGATCGTCAAAGATAGTGTTCAAGTCCTGCCCGTGGGCATCGATGTGTTCCTTTAGTATTAGGTTTTGTGTAGTAAGGGTTTGGACTTGGTGTTCGAGTTGGTTTATGCGGTGGTGATCCGCCTCTCTCAAGTTGCTCAGGTGGTGCAAATTGGCCTCCAATTGAGCCATACGGTATTTCATTTGTTCTATGGTCTGATGTGAATCAAGATGAACGTTCATCATTTTGATCATCAGTTGCATCATGTCTTGACTAGCCATCTAGCGCAAGCAAAAGATATAAGTTAATATTCACCAAGATTCTAAGTTAAATTCGCCAAGATTCTAAGTTCAATTCGCCAAGATTCTAAGTTCAAGCTTTGCCAAGATTCTAAGTTCAATTCGCCAAGATTCTAAGTTCATAGAAAAGATGCAATATGCAAATGCAAATGATGATTCCCCCCAAAAATAATTTAATGCACTATATATATATTTTTCCATGGGGTTTTAAAATAAAAACTTTCCATGGAAATAATTCTTTAAAATTTAAAATAATAGTCAAAATATTAATAGTAGTTTAAAAATATTAATGGTTTAAAAATAATAGTTTAAAAATAGCCGGGCTCTGATACCAACTTGTAACACCCCGATTTTTGATAACCCAGGTCGGGGTGTCACCGCCACACCTCCCTAGTAAGACACGGTTTCTCCGGCTCACTAAAGAGATGCAAGGCTAGATATTGCAGTATTTAAAACATTTAAAGCATTCAAAACAGCCCATACAATATAGTTTGAAAACAATAATGTCATAGCGCAGCGGAAATAATATTTAAGTATAGTATTGCAGCGGAAAATGTAAATAGGGCCGACATGGCCAACACACGGGTTAAACAGGCCCGTTCATAATATAGTCTAATGTACGAATTTAAAAACAAAATAATATTTTCCCAAAAGATAAAGTCCCCATGCATGAAGTGCTCATGTTCACTCTACATACTCTGTAAGGAAAGAAAATAAAAAGAAATGGTTTGGTCAGCACAACTTGCTGAGTAAGTTAACACATGCATGATCATAGGGTTTAAAAGCCGTTAATTTAATAATCAAATAAAAGCATGATAATAACATAATATTCTAATCAACTATCCAATTGCATAATTTATTTCAGGTCTTTATTTAACAACACATTTCGCATGATTTAAAATAATAGCCATAATTTAAATAAAGCATTTAAATAATTTAATTGGACAACAACCATAATTTAATCTAATTTAATTTCATATCCCCATTACATCCCAAATTTAGTATTTCAAGTATTTCACGATTGCATCGCAATCTCAACAAGTTTAGCCGGTAGCCCGGCGGCTGCAGCCTTATCAGCCATACCCAATACCACTCCGGAGCCTCGGGAAACCCATGTGGATATTCTCGAGAGTGTAGGCTCTATATCTCATGCCGTTTTGGCAATATCATATCTCAAGTTTAGCGCGCGGGGTCACCATCGTCCATTAAGGCACGAAGTGAATCGTTAGGGGGAACCCTGCAGAGCACTCACCCCTAATTTTAATTTATCAAGTTTGTGAGGGGATTTAATTCCAAAAATCTGATTTTAATTTTATTTATTTAAAAATAATATTTCAATTTATTTCAACCCTAAAGGTTAATTCCATGTTTCAACAAGATTTCAAGATTTGATTTCCGGTAAGCCACAGTTTACTCCAAAATTCATCTAAAATCAGATTTAATTCCAAAAATTCCAAAATTTCACGACTAACTCAGAAACGTCGAGATCTACAACTTTCGTGTTTTAACTTTTTCAATCCGAGACACCAAAATAGGTCAAAACACCAATCTTCACAGAAACACAATTCTGTCCGAATTTCATATGTCACAGTTTAACGATTTCGAATTCTACCATAGTAATTCAACTCCAAATTTGATGAAATTTTACAGAGACCATCTTAAGACATTTATCTACAACTTTCATGTTCGGCCAAAGATCTAAATCGGTCTGGAACCTATGTCAAAAACGTGATCAAGATCAGACCTATGTTCTGTCAAGAATTTTAAGATCTAGATTCAAGTAGTTCGGGTTCGGTTGGTTTTCGCATATCAAATCGTCTCTAAAAATTCTGAAAATTTTAGAGTAGATAGATCTAAGCCTTAGGAACGTTTTTCATGTTTTAAGTTTTTCCGTTTGAAGTCGTTTTAAGGTTCGGAAAAATTCGTCAAAACTGTTACATCGGTAGAAAACATAAGTTGGCAGATTTACGATTTCTTGTTAAATCTTTTAGTTTCGAACGTTTTAATTCCTCCCAAAACCATGTAAGAGTTAACTTACTGATTTGTGAACGTCCGGGATGTCTATTTTGAAGGCATGGCTTCCAGTTCACCGTTTCTCCTCATCGTTCGTCGGGTTCCTCGTTCTAGATCCGATTCGGGTGTAAAGAGAAGAGAAACGAGGTTAGAATCCGTTTTTGGATTGAAACGAACAAGGATTATTCAGACTAGGGCTTACCACACGTTGGAGATCTCCCGATTTTCGTCCAACAGCCGCTGTCTCGGTCTTTTGGTGCTTACGTTGACTCCGGGATTACGACTTGTGTATAGAGAGTATCGTAGGGTTTTGAAAAAAAGTTTAGGGATTCTGAGGGGGTTTATTTATAGATATCTAAGACCTAGGGCGTCCAAGATCTGACCCTAACGGTCTTGAGTCGAGAGACGTTCAACCGAAAGTCGAAAAATCCGCGTTCGGGCGAGAGATTCGCGCAACGGGCGAATCTGTCTTCTGGCGCGGGGTTGGCGCGCCTTTCCCCCCATTAGCACGCGGCCAGCGCGCGACTAACGCCTGGACTTCGGTCCGGGCGGGTCGTGCGATCTGTCGTGCTCTTCCGCCTCTCTTTCGGGTTTCTATCCCTCTATGCTCTCGGAGTCCAATTTCCGGACTCTCTTCGGGTTCCTATTTCGTCTCGTTATTTCTTTCGGATCTAAATTTACGTTTTGGCTCGAATTCTCGAGTTCATTTATATCAGGTACCCGTGTAATGACTTATTTAACTTTATTTAATTTCTTTTGTTTAATTAAATTCCTTTAATTAATTTCATTTCTCATTTCTTCTATTTTTATTTATTTAATGTATTTACTGATTTATTTATTTATTTATTTATTTATTCTATTTATTTATTTATTTATTTATTGTATTTATTTATTTATTTATGTTGTAAAATTCTCGGGTATTACAACAAACCTAATAGATGAATAAAAATAAATATTAAAATAATATTTTTATTTAATTTGAAATTTAAATATATGTATTAAGCATAATATGAAAATTTTCAAAATTTGCTGAAAATCTCATTGGTAGTCAAATTACTAATTTTATGTTCATTGTTATACTTCTATGACTTATTTTCTGCTTAGTAATGTCAAAAGTTCTGAAATAAAGTGTGAGAGGAAAAAGCTATGATTAACTTTTAAGAAGGCAAAAGTCTCTTGCAGGGACAGATTTTGCAGTACTTATAATCTACTGGGGTCTGGGCTTACTTCATGAGTTTTGTTTTATGATATACTCCTAATAACTTTTTATTGCATTAATGTCGGTTGGTAATGCTAGAAATATTCATAATCCCAGAGATGAAAAGGGATCCGCAGGTCATAAGATGGCTGACCTTGGATTTGATGACGGGAAGACCAAAGAATTGGCCAAAAAGGTAAGCCTATATTTGCATTGGTGTTGTGTGAGTAAATCAACATCATTTTCTTGGCTCAACCTACTCCATTTTCGTGCAGATGGACAAGGATATCATTTTGAGCTTCAAATAATCTCTCGGATGACTCCAATAGTCTCGAATCTTCATTCACCCGCTGCTCAAACAAACAGTTTCAAGGTCAAACAACAACATCCCTTCGTTACTCCTTACATGGAGAGTCATTCTCTATATTCTCCCCTTGAGTTGTTTGTCCCTAGGTTTGAGATTGTGATATCCCTTATACACAGACGCACATAATTGAATGCTAGGAAGTATTCATTAATTGCTTGTAGTGGAAGTCTTCGCATCATCTTATATTTAGTTCATTGTAAGCCAATGGCTCTGGATCTTCATTTGCTCGTTGAGAGCATGTTTGTTTACCTGGATGTGTAATTTACATGCTGACTGAAAACTTTGTTTTGAACTCCTGCTTGGTTGATAAAGTGTTTGGGCTATGTGATCAATCTCGCATATCCTCAATTTCATAGAGGTTCCCGATGCCGCATAAAGTAAGAGTAATGCACCGGAATGTAGAAGTGGTGCGGTTTGAGTGCCCAAACCGCTCTTCAACTTCACCAAAGAAGACTCATTGAAAGTTTAATTGTTTAGTTCCCACCAGGACGAAATATGATCTGTTGACAATTGACATGTCATAAATAGCAACTAAATTTTCAACCCGAACTTTAAGAAATACTTACTTCCTCCGTCTCAATAGAAAGGCTACATTGGGTTTTTGTTACTGTTCACTGTTTAACTTTCATTCAAATTTATAGTTATGTAAGAAAAACATAGTCAAGTAAGATCTTGTTAGATTCGTCTTATCTTGTAGTTTTAGAATATCAAATTTTTATAATTTTTATTTGTAGACAATTTAAGTTATTGATCGTTAAAAATGTGCATTGTCAAATGTGTCTGGGCCCAACGTAGCGTTCTTAATGAGACGGAGGTAGTATAATTTTTCTGTCCGAAATGACCAAAATGACCTTGGTTCGGATGTATGTTTCAGCCCGTAGGCTAAAATGGCGAACCAAGTGTGGATTAATTAAGATGATTAGGGGGCATTGGTTCGGCTAATGTTAGCATGATTCAGTCATTTTTGTGGCCAAACTAAGCTAACATTAGCATGACCGAGGTAATTTTTTTTATATAGTTTTTAATAATTTAAAAAAATGAACTCGGTTCAGGCCAAATCAAGTAATAAAATGATCGAATCAAGTCGAAAATGGCCAAACCAAGCCTTCCCACTTTCACTTTCTTCTCCGACGTGCCCATGTTGACTTGGTTCAAAACGAGTCAAGCACATTTTGACCGAGCCAAAACTTCTTAATTAATCTTAATTAAGTTAACTCTTGGTTCGGCTATTTTGTATGGTTCCAGCCGAACCAAGGTCTTTTTGATCATTTTGAGCAGAAAAACTATAGTAGTATTTCTTAAAGTGCTGGTAGAAACCTTAATTGTATTTCTAAACGGATACAATTGTGCAGACCACTCACCAATACCAATACAATTTTAAATAATACTAACAGACTACTATTTTGGAAGAAACAGGAATACCATGTAAACATTTTTACATGTAAACATCTTTAAAAATGATCCGGCAAGGCGACGAAAACATGGATCCCAAGCTCAATACATATGCAATGGCTCGCCCTGGATATAAGTTATTAGATGGAATATGCAAATACAAGTAATATATATGCACGGGAATGTCACAGCTGGATCAACCGTTACACCCCAAACACACATAGCAAATAGTACACAAATTATCTACACTATCAACTGATAGGAGTCGGGCAAAAACCACAACAACGAGACATCATCTACATGCAGGAAACACATCAACAATACCAAATTATTTTTGTTCTGGCTTATAATATGTACTATGTTATTAGGAACCATTTGCAGATGGCTACAGACGAGACCATCTGCCATGGGAACACCTGCAAATACATTTATATCTCGACTACTGGAGCAGTAAGAACTTACAACTAAACCAACCACTCAAAACAGATTTCCATTTGAATTCCCTCTATATATGGAGGTAAAACATTATAAAAAAATAAAATAAAATAGAAACTCGTCACTTCCACCGCAATCCATAACAATAACAGTTGAGGGATACAAATGAAATCCCCAAAAAGCCTTCCCGAGCAAAGATACAAAATGTGAAATAGCTCTGGTGCACAAAATGAACAGTCATACCAACAACTCCAAAGATCAGCTTCCCCCTTTAAGGACCACAAACTGACTAATGCATTAAACCCCAAACCCCAGTAAAAAAAAAAAAAAAAAAAAAAAAAAACATCTGAGTATATGTGTTTGTATCTGTTGCACAAAACAGGGAAATCAAAGCACAAAAAAGATCAAGAATGATGAAGTACAACGAACAAGAGAGGACTTCTATTAAATACATTTCAATGTTCTATTACACCAATTTCCACTCACTTTCATGGCTACAATCTACATGACACTTAAGAACCAGTTTTTGCCATAAAGATAGCAACTTCTTGCCATACAAGGAGTGCACCATATCGTAACATATATTTAAACACAAAGGAAATACACATCTATATATGTTATTGTTCTTACATTAATATACCATCCAATCTGAAGGTAAATTACAGTGAAATTTACAAAAACATGAACAAACTAAACAAGTAATTAAATTCACTCTATGCAGTTCTGAAGGTGGGGCCTGGAGGACGTATGCAAATTTGTGCCGAACCTCGTTAAATCTTGGTGTTCTCTTTATTGTTTAATTAATAGCTCTATTATTCGGGTATAATTTTGGTGGAAACCAACCCGATTTCCACAACAATTGGTATCAGAGCCAGGTTGCATAGTATGCTCTGTGGTCGCAGCTAAGCTGATCTTCCACATCAGAAACGCATCTCGGTTGAGCTACCGTTTGTGAGCTATTAATTAAATTTTGAAGCAGAAATGGTGGATAGGTCCGGTGAAACGTTAACTTCAGATTCGAAGCCGTTGGTGACATCGTCATCACGGACGATGGTTTCAAATGCCAAATTTGACGTCGAAAAATTCGATGGTACCAATAATTTTGGTATGTGGCAGTGCGAGGTGTTGGACATCTTGTACCAGCAGGAGCTGGATGGGGCACTTGAAGAAACCAAACCAGATGGTGTTGATGATAAAGACTGGACAAGGATCAACCGCCTTGCGTGTGGTACAATTCGGCTATGTCTCTCAAAGGAGCAGAAGTATCCGCTTATGAGAGAGACGATGGCGCACAGACTGTGGAAAGAACTGGGGGATAAATTCATGAAAAAGAGCACGGAGAACAAGCTCTACATGAAGACGAAGTTGTATCGATTCCAGTATTTGCCCGGTACCATGATGAATGAACACATAACAAGATTCGATTCTTTGGTCACTGATTTATTGAATCTCGACGAAAAGATAGATGACATTGACAAGGCGCTGATACTGTTAGCTTCGCTCCCCGATGAATACGAGCATATAATTGTTAGTATGCTGACTGGAAAGGAAACAATTTCCTTTAAAGAAGTTACCTGATAATGGCCATAAATGACCATTATTTTCAATCCATTTCCGTGTCTAAAACGGGCATTTGATCGCATTCCGGTCTTATATTAAATAAGAATGCAGTTGAATTGGACTAATTTATGCATAATTGTAAAAATATTAAGCTATTATGAAAAATGCATAAATATGTAATTTTATTACATATTTATGTCAGAAAAATCCAAAAACATGAGAAAAAGAAAAGAAAAGAAAAATGAATGAAAAAGATGGGGAAAAGAAAGAAAAGCCCACAAAAAGAACAATTTCGGCCCATCTGGCCCAATTCAGTGTGTCCAGGAACACCCGGTCGCGGAAGCTCATGTGTCGCGGTCCATGGCCTCGCGACACAGGAAGGTTTGGCGACACAACATGCAGCATGAAGAAGAAGCCATGTCCCCAGTTCCCGGTCGCGGAACCCCAGTCGCGATCCATGCCCTAGCGACACAGGCATGGATAGCGACACAGTTACACAAATTGAAGACCAAGACCCTGTCGAGAAGCCTTGCCACATGCAGTGTTGTTCCGCGACACAATGTGATGTGTGTGATGTCTTGAGACACAATGGGCTTCAGACCAAGGCCCATGGGCCTAGGGTTTCACTTCTATAAATATGAGGTGATTCCCTTGAGACAAGAAGGGCTTTTGGTTAGAAAAACTACTCTTGAAGGCAGAAGGGAGCATCCAGTTCTTAGGTAGTGTAGTTAGTTTTTATTTTTTGTATTATTTAATTATGTCCATAGTTTAGCATAGTTAGTTTTAGTTTTTATGTTTTCCACTGTTCCAGTGGTTAGGTAGCCAGTTTATACTATGTTTTTCTTGCTAAACTTTGTTTTTAGGGTTTTGTAATACCCAAATCATGGGTATTAACATACCCACTTAATAAAATGGGAAAATATTCACTAAATGTGTCCCAAATCATGAAATGGGTCTCACACCCCATGGATTTAATGCTTTCATTTTGGGGTCATTTGACCCCCATTTCTCTTTATTATGCTTACTGTTGTTATTTTTATGGATGATGTTATGTATGTGTGTGATCAAACCCTAGATTAGGATTTTGCTTTATTTTAAATATTGTTCCAGTTTAGTTAATTTATGTTCAAGCATGTTCTTGCTTATTTCAAATGTTGTTTGGTTGTTTTTAGCTTAGAATAGCTTTTTAATCTGAAATAGGGTGAGATCACGCTGTTTGCATGCCACTGTTCATTTCTGCTTTTACTGACTTGTGTCCTGAACCATCCCGGCCGGTCGCCAACCGCCTCCTGTCGTGAGACCACGTCTAGCGACAGGAAGGTTGTTTCGCGACAAGGGTGCCTAGGGACACTTGTCTTGATATTTTAAAACCCTCGGTCGCGAGGCACTCCTGTCGCGAACCCACGGTTCGTGACACAATACATGCTTAGCGACCGAGGACCAAACTCTTGCAATTTTTCTGCATGACCTCTGTCGCGGAATACCCCTGTCGCGAACCCACGGTTCGTGACACACTTTTACTCCGAGGCGGAAAATTATGCCTTGTCAATATTTTGAAACCCAGTCGCTAGACAACCTGTCGCAAGGCCACGCCTCGCAACACAATTTCCAGACTAGCGACTAGGAGCCAAATACTTTGAAAATTCTCAGAAAACCCTGTGTCGCTAGACTGCTGTCGCGAGGCCACGCCTCGCGACACACTTTTGCTTAGCGACACAAGGTGAAACTCTGCCCAATTTCTGAACACCTGTCGAGGTACCCATGTCGCGGGTCTAGGCTCATGACACAATTTATGGTTTCTCGACAGAGTCCTCTCTTCTATTTGATCCCAAAAAAATTCTGATTGCTTATCCTCTATTATATTGCAAACACTCACATCTTAATCCCACGGATTAAGATGTAATATCCCAGAATTGCAATATAAGGCGTTATGCTGCCGAAATTTTGATTCTCCATTTGCATCACTTAATTAATTGAACCCTCTAGTCATTAATGATTAATGATTGTAATTAGCAATGATTAAATCACTAATTGTTATGATTAAAGGATCTTTGTTCAATTGTCATTAAAACAATTTTTCTACAAAACCATGATGCCTTAAACAGATAATCCGGACTGTAATTAATTATGGTAGGAGGGATTATTTAGGTCATCAATTATGGATTAGTTCCATAACCAATGTCTCTCATACAAGGCCTTGTTTTTATTCTATTTCCATCTTGTCTTTTCTGTATTGTGTGTAACAATTAGTAAAGAATACATCAGACTAATGTTGGCGGGTATTCCCTCACAGATAAACTAGCTCGTAATCTGGGTATTAGTCACTAAGTGTTATTTTGCATGATCTGGATAGCAGTCAGTGGAAGCCTTGGCGGTTCGTCCATCCGGGATTATAATAGCTGCTCAGCTGACTTCTATCCGGATACAGTTTTCTTTTCTTTATCTTAATTTCCAAACCCAAATTCCAATCTGTAGTGTGAATCAGTCAACATCTGCCAATGCTGACTAATGATCATTACAGAAAAAAAGCATGTAGATTTTTATCTGAGTTCACAGACAGTGGAGGCCCAACTGGCATTGACATTGCCATTATTGGGTTTAAGCTATCTAAATTCGCTCCATCCGAGTAATCGGGAAATTAGACAGTAGATGCTTGCAGTCTACCCGATTATTCTGCCATTACTTTGGTCCTCTGACCATTTCATGTTTGTGTTTCATCTTCTGTCTAGACCCGCCAGTATATTTTGGGTCAATTCATTTTACAATTCATTATGTCCGTATGCATGCTACTATTATGTAATTAATGTGGTCTATAATATTTTGGGATCCTTCCCTTGGACAATAGAAGTCTAGATTTAAACAGATATTGCATATTAAATTTCCAACAAAAACTCCTTTATAAAATCCGGATCTGAGTAAGGGATAAATTCCTCAGTGATGACTAATTCATATCCGACTGGAGGTTGATTTTGGGGAATTAGAAGCAGAGTCAGCGATTAGGTCTCAACTAGACTGAAAGGATCCGTGTTTAATTGAGAGTCTAGTACCTGTTTAGGGAATGGTTTTCAAATTCTTTATTTTCCAAAATTGTTGTTTGTTGGGAATCCGGGATTAATTATTACACCGAGATGGGGTCCACTTGATTCAAATACAGTGTAGTAGATAATCTTATAGGAGTAACATCCAGGCCTTGGTTATTTTCTAAGATAGGGTTGAGTTCCTTTCAACCACTATCCTCTTCTGCCAAAGCCTACCTTTGAGTCCTGGGTGAGTACATCCGGAACGAACTAATTTATTAGTTCGTTTCATTAGTTTGTATCTCAGAACCACTCGGAAGGAAGTGAAAACTGCGAGCGGTTCACCGAGAGCCGAGAATTCTTGATCCACACCCGGTCACCATGACTGGGGGCTGTCTTTTACTACCAGGGTCAGACCTTCAAAACCTCCGAGTGATAGGATTTTAAATGCTTTCTTTATCGCTTTCTTTTAAACGCTTTCTTTAGAGGTCACTCGGTTGTATTGAGAGTTGTGTAACTGCTACTAGGATTGATAGTTAAGGGATAGTTCAGGCTTGATTAGAATCTTTGGGTGTGATATGGGAGAATGATAGTAGTACTTGGCACTTCAATAAATGATTTGTCAGGTGTTGCTTGTCCACCATAGATGAAGTAACATACCCAGGCCAGGGCAGTTACAAATCTATGGTATCTTAGAATCTGTGGTCATAAGAACGTGTAAACTCATGTTGTAAGTACCTGTCTATCAAAGGGAACTCAACACTGAGAGCATGAGAATTAGCTTTCTGACAGGATTATCCCAACTAAAGATCTGTGTATTAAAATGGAAGTTTAATTATGCCTTATCAAAATCTTGTCCAATTTTTATTCTTTTCTTCCTGTCCCTTCTGTCCAAACTGTGAATTAGCTTCATAGCTAGCATAGTGTAAATTTTCAATGCTTCTACAGATAGTATTTACTGCATTCTTAGAATAACTTTATTTGCTTTCTAATATAAATTCACCCGCTTTCTAGAATAGAATTCATATGCTTTGTAGAATAGATTTAAGTGCTTTTGTAATTTAGTTTAAATTCAGTTAGTAGATGGTTAATCACTTTGCAAACCAATTGGAGCAATACGAGGGGAAAATCTAGTAAAATGACGTGGGCCCTGCTTCTATCGCACATCCTCCAGTGAACGATCCGGTCTTACTATAAATTACTGCAATTTTTGACACCGTGCGCTTTTGGGGGCACAGTTTCTTAACACGAGTAATAAAAACGTGACAACCTATAAATATATCCCTAATCCCAACTCCATCCTCATAATGTGGTTTCATTAAATAAAATTGAAAACCGGGATTATTGATTTTCAGAAAATACTCATATAGTGGGGAACCAGTCGAAAAAGTTTCATGGCAAGGATCTCCATAGCATGGAATTGTCAAAAGTTTCATGCCGGGGAGTTCCACAACGCCATTTGAGATCGAAGTCTCCCACATGAGTAATAAAAAGTGAATTATATCCTTAAACCCCTTTCCTACGAATCATAACTCTTTTCATTTAATAAATTCAAACTAGGGATAATTTTAGAAAATACTCGTGTAGGAAATTGTCAAAAGTTTCATTACCACTGCCTTATATTCTAACGAGATCAGAAAGAAGGATAAGTTAGAACATAGGAGTTCGACTGGTGAAGCTCATACCGTTCGGGGCCGTAGCTACAAGTACAAGCCGGACAGAAGAGGCAGATCCAAGTCACGAGCCAGAGTGTCGAAAGACGAATGTATCTTTTGTCACGAGAAAGGACATTGGAAGAAAGATTGTCCTAAGCAGCAAAAGAAAAAGGGGAAAGCAGTAGCAGAGGCTTGTGTTGCTGATAGTGATGAGATAGAGTATTCTTTAGCTTGTGTCTCTTCGGTAACGACGTGCACTGACGACTGGTTGCTAGACTCAGGATGCTCATTCCACATGTGTTCCAGGAAGGAGTGGTTTGTCAACCTTGAAAGTGTTGACGGTGGAGTTGTCTACCTACCCAACAACAGATATTGCCAGATAGCTGGAGTTGGCTCAGTATATCTGAAGAACCACGATGGAACAACCAAGGTGCTGACGGAAGTTCGGTACATACCGAAATTTGCTAAGAATCTCATATCTGTGGGAGTCTTGGAAGCTAAAGGCCACTCCATCAACATTCAGAATGGGATTATGAAAGTGATCTCGGGAGCACTTGTAGTCATGAAAGGTATAAGGAAAAATAACTTATACCACTTCCAGGGAAATACAGTGGTTGGTATTGCAGCAGCAATATCAGAAGCAGACAAGGAAGAGAAGATGACCAAGCTATGGCATATGAGGCTTGGGCATGCTGGGGAAAAATCCTTGCAGACTGTGGCGAAGCAAGGATTATTAAAGGGTGCAAAGACTTGCAAACTTGAATTTTGCGAGCAGTGTGTTCTGGGAAAGCAAACGCGGGTGAAGTTCGGAACAGCAATCCATAACACTAAAGGCATTATGGATTACATTCACTCAGATGTGTGGGGACCTACCAAGACGGCTTCTTTGGGAGGAAACCACTATTTTGTAATGTTTGTTGATGACTTTTCCCGGAGAGTATGGGTGTATCCCATGCGAACAAAAAATGAAGCATTCGGGAAATTCTTCGCTTGGAAGAAAATGATGGAGAACCAGACCGGGAGGAAGATTAAAGTGCTTCGATCTGATAACGGCACAGAATATCGAAATGACACTTTTTTCGATTTGTGCAAAAAGGAAGGTATTTCCCGACATTTCACTGTGCGGGACACGCCACAACAGAATGGGGTGGCTGAACGGATGAACCGAACCTTGTTGGAGAAAGTTCGGTGTATGTTGTTCAATGCTAATTTGGGCAAGCAGTTCTGGGCTGAAGCGGTGACATATGCGAGCCATCTAATCAATCGACTACTATCAACTGCACTTAAAAGCAAGACACCTTTGGAGGCATGGTTTGGCAAACCTGCAAATGATTATGATTCTTTACGTGTGTTTGGTTCCGCTGCTTATTATCACGTGAAAGAATCAAAGTTGGATCCGAGGGCGAGAAAGCTTTTTTCGTAGGGATATCTTCTGGAGTAAAAGGATATCGTCTATGGTCCCCGGAGATTACAAAGGTGATCTTTAGCAGAGATGTTACCTTCAACGAATCGATAATGTTGAAGAAGGTAACCAAGCATCAGCCGGATAGTACTCCCCAGCAGGTGGAGCATTATCCTCAACAGGTGGAGTTTCAGACATCTACAACCAGAGAGGTAGATGGTCAACCAATAGAAGACGATGGTCCAAGTACCGAAGAAGAGCCCAGAGAAAGTGAGGTTTTAACCCAAGAACCTCAGGAGCAACAAGATTTACCAATTGCAATGAGGAGGCCAAGAAGAGAAAGTCGGAGATCTGCTCGATTCGAAAACATCTTGGCTTATGCACTTCCTGTTATTGAAGAAGGTATACCACAAACTTTTCTTGATGCAAAAATTAGTTCGGAAAAAGAAAAGTGGAAGAAAGCCATGGACGAGGAAATGCATTCCCTTGAAGCAAATCACACGTGGAAGCTAGCAAAACTCCCAGAGGGAAAGAAGGCAATTGGTTGCAAGTGGATCTATGCTCAGAAAGAATGATTTCCAGAAAAGAATGATGTTCGCTACAAGGCAAGATTGGTAGCGAAAGGCTACACTCAAAAGGAGGGAGTTGATTACAATGAGGTATTTTCTCCTGTTGTAAAACATTCCTCTATTCGTATTTTATTGGCCTTGGTAGCGCAGCTTGATTTGGAACTAGTTCAAATGGATGTAAAGACGGCATTCTTACATGGTGATTTGGAGGAGGAAATCTACATGACCCAACCAGAAGGATTTGAAGTTGCTGGAAAAGAAGATTGGGTTTGCAGGTTGAACAAATCGCTTTATGGATTGAAACAATCACCAAGACAATGGTATAAGCGATTTGATCAATTTATGATTGGCCAGAATTACACCAGGAGCAGTTTTGATCATTGCGTATATTTCCGTAAGCCACATGATGGATCTTTCATTTATCTTCTTCTATATGTAGATGACATGTTAATTGCTTCGAAACATAGAGGAGAGATAAACAAGTTGAAGTCCCAACTCAGCAAGGAGTTCGAAATGAAAGATCTTGGTGAAGCAAAGAAAATTCTCGGTATGGAAATAACGAGAGATAGGAAGAGGGGCACTCTGAGTTTGACTCAGAAGCAATATCTGAAGAAAGTATTGCAGCGGTTTGGCATGACGAACAAAACCAAACCTGTAAGTACACCGTTTGCTCCTCATTTTAAACTTAGTGCTTCACAATGCCCGAAGACGAAAGAGGAACGGGAATACATGTCAAAGGTTCCTTATTCAAATGCGGTGGGTAGCTTGATGTATGCAATGGTGTGTACAAGGCCTGACATTTCACATGCCGTTGGAGTAGTGAGCAGGTATATGCATGATCCCGGCAAAGATCATTGGCAAGCTGTGAAATGGATTCTAAGGTATATCTTGAAAACCTTAGATATTGGGTTGATATTTGAGAAGACTAATGTTACTGGTCAACATATAGTTGGGTACTGTGATTCAGATTATGCAGGAGATCTGGATAAACGTCGATCAACTACTGGATACGTATTTACTCTTGCAAACGCACCAGTTAGTTGGAAGTCTACCTTACAGTCAACCGTTGCTTTATCAACAACGGGGCAGAATACATGGCCATTACAGAAGCTGTTAAGGAAGCCATTTGGTTACAGGGATTGCTGGATGACTTAGGAGTTGGTCAGAAACATGTAACAGTATTTTTTGACAGTCAAAGTGCCATTCATCTAGCAAAGAACCAGGTATATCATGCTAGAACTAAGCACATCGACGTACGGTATCATTTTGTACGGGAAATAATTGAAGAAGGTGGAGTCAAGGTACAAAAGATCAAGACCACCGAGAATCCTGCAGACATGTTGACGAAGGCTGTAACAGGTATCAAGTTCGAACATTGTTTGAACTTGATTAATGTCTCAAGATATTGAAACTGGCGCTGAAAAGCGCATTTGGAGGTCCTGCCGAATTTCGTGAAGAGAGAACCTCGGAGGAGACACTATGATTGGAATTTGGGACGTACCAAGGTGGAGATTTGTACAAAGGTGATCCGTCCCACCGTATTAAATTTGTTAGGTGGTGGTAGACGAGTTGTTTGACAACTCATTTCAGAACGTGCCTACACTGTGCACAATTCGGCTTCAATTGTAGGCTGAACTTTCTATAAATACTGGGCATGATTCATTTGTAAGAATCACCCCAACACAGCAGAGAGAGTAGAGAGAGCCTGATTTCAAGGCAATAATTGTCTTGTGAGAGAGTTTATTTTTAGGCTTTTGTAAGTCTACCCTGTCGAGTGGGTTTTGTCTGTCAGGAAATTATTTCCAAAACCCTTTTGTAATATTTCTCCCTCATAGTAAAATAATAATTCGGTGGGGCCTGGAGGATGTAGGCAAATTTGTGCCGAACCTCGTTAAATCTTGGTGTTCTCTTTATTGTTTAATTAATAGCTCTATTATTCGGGTATAATTTTGGTGGAAACCAACCCGATTTCCACAACAGGCCCGAAGCCTTATTTTCTCTGTAAAAATAATATATAGTGAAACAATATTGTCAGAATATGAACAATGATAATAGGACAATATGAGCACCCTCAAATTCTTATGAGTAGAATTTTCTGAACTACAGAACATAATTTGCTATACCACACACACACACACACATATATATATGCATACAATTCTATCAAGAGCTTGGAGGTTTACCTTTCATTTTTTCATTTTCAAGCTTTTGTCTCTCAAGCAACCATTCATCACCAGTTTTGTTAGCCTACAAATCATGCCAATAAAAGTGTTAACCAAATTATCATAAATTAATGATAAGAAATTATGAAATGATTAAACAAAATTTCAAGACATTTACATTTTTAACAGGTTCCGGATGCTTTGACTTGAAAATGGTATTTGCAAAGCGAAGTTTTAGCTGTGCAATGCGCAATGCCCTACTGGGTGACAATGTAACCGTCTTTGCGATAGAAGCAGAAAGTGTGGGAGTCGAATGGAGGGGTGTCGGCTTATCATGACGATCAATGTCACTTGAAGTGTTCTCTCTAGATGAATCTGAAATTATCAAAGGTGTCAGTTGAATAGATTGCAAATAAAATGATAGAAAATGAAGCACCGTGATTTAGTTTTATACCTTTCTTGACAATTTGTTGGGATGCAGGACAAACATTTTCTGCACGCCAAAACTATTCAGAAGAACAAAATAGGTTAATAGCATGCTAAAATATAATTAAAAATAAATCATGCTAAAATTTTGGAAGACTGATTTATATATAAATTGCTAACTTGAGAATGTTATAAACTAAATGATCATCTCCAAAAAATATAAATAAACCCACTCACCTTTATTGTAATCTTGGGCCTTTTGGAGGTTGAACAATCAGCAGATGTTTCAAGCTTCCTCTTGGTAGATTTGGGAGGTGGCATACATGACAATTTTTCAGTAGTTTTTCCCTCAGAAGATTTAGGGACAACAGCAGGTTTTCTATTCGTCTTAGTAGTGATCCTCTTCCTATGACAAACTACTGAAGGGAGGTTTGAATTCTTTTCAGCAGCCATGGCACCTGCACAGCCACCACTTATGTTAATAAATAAGAGAAGAAATGCCCAAAACGTATACATTATTCAAACATAGAATCTGTTCTTTTTTCGCTTCAAAATTTCCGATAACATTAACACAGGCAGACACGTAAGATGCCCTGAAGAAATTTCAAATTTTCCGTCAGAGAATTGTGAGAGACAATGAAATGACAAAATGCACATATTCTATTCTCATAGGCGCTATGGATTAAAATTAAAGAGAGATAGAAAGAAAAAGAAAATATTAAAAAAAAGAAAAATCAAGAAACCCAAGAACTTCGGACATCAACTTTAACATTCAAGGAATTTGTTCACAACCAATTTTCCTTGAGATAATTGTGAGGAAAACAATATAATGACACAATGTACACACTCTATTATCAATAAACTCTACGCATCAAACCCTTTTCAAAAACCCTATTATAATTTAACAAGAAAACCAAGAACTAAGACAGACAGCCACTCTTAACGTCGAAGGGAATTCACAAATTACAACAAACATTAAACGGTGTAGTTATTTGTTTGAGAATGCAAGCATGAGCTGGAGACAATATGCTACAATATATGCGATAAACAAATTAAACGTTGATATGAATGCGTAAAATACATAAATAATAAAGAAAGCAATGGAAGAATTAATCACCTGACAGTGATGAGTAGAGTAGTGGATCCTTGGAAGAGAGTGAATGAATCAAGGCTCGGGAAGAAGAGATTAAAGAAGGGTTTGAGAATTTGGGAAGGAGATCGAGAATGCAGAGAAGAGAGAAAATAATGTTGGAGAAGAGAAGGATTGATCGGATGAATGGAAATTATGTTCTATGGGATTATTATACCGTTGAGTCGCCGCCTTCACTTCTTTCGCTTCAATTGTTGAATTCTGTTATTGCCGCTTCGCTTCAATTGTTGAATCCTTTAGTTGCCGCTAAGTTTAGTATTTTTATTTTTGGTTTGCGAGTTTTGAATCCTTTTATCTATTTTTTTGGCTCAGCCGAAGCCAGGAATCCTTTTATCTATTTGATTAGCAGTAATAATTCAAATTTTGGCATATGTAAAGATATGCTTATAATTTTTTAAACAAATTCTTGATATGTAAAAAAATAATATTCTTTAATTTAATGATATTTTCTATTATTATTATTATTGTTGTTGTTGTTGTTGTTGTTGTTGTTGTTGTTATAATATATTATTTTATTTTAGTTATATCTTATTAATTATATCACTCCTACTAAATTATCAAATTTATGTTATGTTTTTCATTCAATATATGAACTTTGAAAATCCACCACGCACCTCTTTCTTAGCCTGTATAGGATGTTTAGAAAAAAAAAAAACTTTGAAAATCCATATTCCCAATTCGATCCCTAAACTGAATTTTTCTTATAGTGCAATTGTTTCCATTTCCATAAACCAAATAGGACTTGACTTTTTATTATTATTTTAGGTGAATAGCAGTGTATCTCCAAATCTCATTGGAGATCCCTCGAGCATCAGGTGAGTATTAAAGGGTTGTCTCTCCCAAAGCAGAATTCTGCGTACACAAGGTTTCGAATCCGAGACCTTTGATTAAGCTGTCTGGTGTCACATTTTACTTTTCATATTGAAAGATTGTTAACCTAAACAAATGTATCAAATTCCGTGCGAAAAATATAACGGTGACAGAATGTATCTTAACAAATGTATCAGAATGGAGGAATTACTATAAAATAAAATTATAATATAAAAAAATTATATTATAATTTTATTTTATAATATAAATTTAATGAAGTTTTGGCGGAATGAATTAAATAAATAAAGGATGATTAATTTATTTATTTTTTTATTGAACAACCTAAATAGGCTAAAAAATGGTGGTGAAGGTCCATGCTACGCAAATTACAAAGGCATAAAAGCAAATGGATAGGGGCCGGTGGGAAAATTGAACCCCGCCAGTGTTCGTAGGTGGCCTTTATTTATTATTTATTTATTTTTAAAAGAAAAAAAAGAGGAAAAAAATTCCTAACTGAATTGTTTAAACCACTACAAGAAAAAACCCAATTACCGACTCCAATTGGATTTACCGACCCCATTACCGACTCCATTTTGGGGTCGGTAATATTTAGCCATTATTGGGACCCAGACATTCGACAATCAAAACACCGATCACAATTAATGTGGTCGGCGTTACCGACCCCAATTGGGGTCTGTAGTTTTTTTCCATTTTTTTATTATTATTTGTATGGTATTACCAACCCCAATTGGGGTCGGTAATTTTTTCATTTTTTTTTTAAATTTTTATCATTTTTTCCATTTTCTATTATTTATTTAATATTTCTATTAAATATTTCTTTTATTATTTTTATAATTTAATAATTTATTTATTTGAGTCATTTAATTATTTATTTATTTTATAATTTACTTGTTTTTTAATCAATTAATTTAATTATTGAATTTTATAACTTATTTAATTAATTTTATTTTTCATTTTGACTTCATAGTATTTTTATTAAAAATAAATTTATGTTATTATGTACATATATTTAATTTTTGAATGATTCTATTATTTTATTTAATTCATGGATTTCAATTTTTTGATTTAATTAATTTTATTTTATGTTTTATTTTATACTTCAATTAGTTACTAATTTACATATTTATGTTTATATATGTTATACTAGTAGAGTTATTGTGCGATGCACAACATACTTTGGATATACAACTGCCCATGGGAAAATAAATAATATTTTTTAGTTGAGCGACCTTGTCTTCCTTATATTTTACTCCTCTGTTCCAGCTATCTTGTCTTGTCTGATTTTTTAATACTATCCAATTCGCAAAATCTATTATGGATGATTACTATCTCTCGCTATCTCTTTTTGAGAAACTACACCACCAATAAAAACTCAAACTAATAAGGTACATCCCCAAATATCAAATAAGGAAATCAAAAGGGCCACTTACATTGATGATTACAGTGTTCTTGAACTTCTTCAATATTGTAAGAGCAAAAATCGAGGGAGAACTCCCCTTTGCTGTTAAACCTCAGCCTAAACACCAAAATTGATCAAAATGTGTGACTAAACAAAGAGCCCTTAGTTAAGAGTGAACTATAAGTGGCAGTCCTTTATTGTTACTTTTTCGTTGAATGAAGAACATGACGAAACAAAAGTTAATATTCATCGAAGAACTCAGGCATAAATCTTACAAAAACTCATTTTAGCAAGAACGATGCAGCTTTCAAGCCTAAATTGTCCACTTCAGTTTTTGTAATAGAAAAAGGCAAAAGAATTTCACCACCAACCAAGTTGAAGATTCAATACTCAATGCATTTGAACTAAAGTCACCATCTTTTCAGCTTTGCAGAAGGTCTTCTCCTGAATTGCGGCTTAGCCTTTGAAACCTGAAAACCCAGAAGATCTTCAAAATACCATACCAAAACTCATAGTTCAATCTTCAAAATAGCTTTTGCAAACAAGTTAAAACATGTTACTTTTTATAATGCACCAAACACAAAATGTGGAAAACCAACTACATAGAAGAACATAAAAGGTCCTGACTTCAAAGAACCAATCATCGTAAAATCCCCAGGAATGTATATTGAGAAGATATTAATAGCTATATTATATGTGAAATTTAAAATGTAAGCTTGAAGATGAAAAAATAAAAAATAAGAAAATTGTTAAGTGTTCAGCATAGTAAGACACCACTAATCACCCACAAATTCAACCAAATAAAACATAACTTCACATTATTTAGATTCAGATTAACCTATCATTATAAACCACTAAACGAACACAAACAAATAAAGAATATATTTAACACCAAAAAATAATAAGATAAGTCACAACAAAAAACTTAAATTACTAAAAGCACAAAAAACACAGTAGAAGAATATTTTCTTTACCAACTACCATCAATCAATTGTTAAAAATAACTTAAAAATAGTTAAATCGCCCGACTGCTACCTTCAAGCCGGCCATAAAATAGGTTAACGTGTAGAAAACTGTCGGAAGGACTAATTCCATTGGCAGGTCGCCTAGCGTTAAGGCCATGAAGTATGAAGACAGGCGGTACATGCCTGAGGATCATTCCTTGGCGAGCATCATTCGTTCTTGAGGAAACGTGAAGATTGCTTGGAACAGGGGATAGAATCCCCAAAATGCCGAGTAGAAGAACAGAAGCCCCACCTGAGATCATCGAATCCAAACACGATACGTTGAGATCAGTACATATAACATATTCCGAATGATACACAAAAGGAGCATTATCAAATCATTAGTTCATTACCTGATCTTGTAGGTGGTTGATGTTTAATCGCCACCATAGGAGCCCTACCACGATGGCGACAATTAGAACCCGCGCGATCTTGATGCCTGCGAAGGTTTCGTGTTTCCTTTCTTTGATTCCTCGCCTTAAAAGAACCGAAAACTGGTATGTCCAATTGTTGGACCATTGTAGCAATAAAAAGAGCTACGGTGGCTAACCTAGATCCATCTTGAACATTCCCGCTAGTTGTTGATGAAGATGGATGAACAGGTCCTAAATATGCAATGTATGGGCATGGATGAGTTGTGGATGATTCAAGGTTATGCTCTGCGAATAGAGCATGATGCCTAAGAAGATCGGGATCTGTGAAACAACAAAACGCATGTCATTACTGCACAAGCACAATCTTGATGTGCACGCACATGCATGGATATCACAGTGTGAAACCTTACACGAATTTGATTGAAATTCTTCTCCACTGAAAATATAAATGCAAAAACAAAGCATTATTAGTGAACATGTAATGTATGAAAGAAACAAAAGTAGGAAACGAAGCACTGAAAAAAGGATTTTGTGAAAATAAACAAATAAACAAACTGATCGGCATAAAGCCTCAAAATGCAGTGTCAACTGAAAAGATGGCAAAGCTTAAATTTCGTAGTTGTTTATTCAATTACATGACAAACTCCACCGAGTAAACTTAACAGTATGTGTTCTCCTAGAGGATAAACCTAACCACCAACAAGCATTGACTATGTTGATGGTATCAATGTTCATAATCTCATTTAGGGGCTTGCATGCTAGCATTTCACGGATAAATTATTATATGTACACATATAAATAAGAAAAAGGTGTTTTTTTACATAAAAGGTCAATCATAGAGGAGCTGGAGAACTACATGATAACCTATCAATACAAATGGAGCCAGTATATGAATATTCATCTATGAAACCAGCATATATACATCGAAGTTAATTAGAAATAAAGCTGTCATTTAGACACCTTCAGAGTTCAGATAGAAGGAAACATTGCAAGTATGCATGAGGTCACTTAAGCACAAGAAAAAGCCTAATCTTGGATGCTTGATCGGGCTCAAGTATTGCACAACCAACATCAAATCAAGTCAGAGTTCGACTCTAACTCACTCCTACTTCAGAATCTAGACACAAGGAAAGTTTCAACAGCCCATAAACAACCAAGAAAATATGCAATACCACCTAAATGGTTGCTGCCTTGAAAAAGCCAGGGCAAAACAGTGTGTAATTTACTCATTACACGTGATACGTACTGCCCGACACGGATAAATAGCAGGTTGGAAAATTGTTAAGATATTTACTGGCAACTATCAGATTTACGTTAACATGATGGATATAGAGAGCAAGGAAATAAAAATAAGGTCGTGATTGTTTAAGCGAGCTCTGTTAAACAAACAACTATAAATCTCCCGCATGGCATTACAAGAAACAATAATAATGAACCAAAAACCAAAGCCAAGCTGCCAAAATGCAAGGAGCATATTTTGACTACTGACATGAAAAAGTAATCATCTAATCAAGATGTGCGGAAAAAAAAAAACACGGTGCACATAGGCAGGGCATTTATATTGAATATCAAAATCAAGTCACTGAATCATTTTTAACAGAGTTTATTCAATGTTAAGTAGATGGTGCTTACTCAAATGATGATGGGAGCCTAGTTAGAGCATTGAAGGGACACCACTGAACTCCGAAGGACTGCAAAATTCATTCACCAGTAAATTTAATTAGTAACTGCTTAAAAAGTAGGCTATATATGATGTAGAAATACTGTAAGCATTTGTTAGATCCAACAAAAATAATGTAATAAATTATTTATTTGTGGAGTGTAATGTGAAAAAGAGACTTATAATCTTATAAAGGCAAAATAAGAGAGGCTTGATGGTGGCCAGATAGACCCATGTCCATTTATACAAAAACAATATGGTAACAACCCCGTTATGCTGCAATATGATAGGAAGGTCTATTTAATGGACATCAACAATTGTTACCTAACATAGACATGCAGAAACTATACAAGATCCATTTATCATCTGACTATACCTCATGTCCCCTTTTTTACTGTAAAAAATTGTCTTATTTTCAATGTCAAAAACGAAAAAGTTTAAGGGTGGTTCGATGCCATATGGAATCTAGATTCAGTTTCAAAAGGATGACATTGCTAATGTAAGTGTTCTAAAAAATAAGCAACAAACAAGAGTGAAGAACCAAAATGTCACCACTTACAAACAAAAATTTGGGAAAAAAACACTTCACTCAGTATGGTGAAGAGTAGAAATTACAAAAGAAAAGGACAAGAGTAGAAATGTAATCAGCCTACATAGCAGGGGAAAAAATTCACAAAGACTCATAAATATGGTGAAGGGTGAAATGCTTGACTCCTTGAAAAACACGAGAGGCATAGAAAGAAAAGATACAACACAATTTTGTATTAAAATCATGTAGCCCCAGCAGGCCAACATAATGCTCCACAATATGAACTCTGAAGGACTCATAAAAATGTTGTAGCGCTTCACGTGCACAAAAGAACAAGACAGAATAGAAGCAACACAAAATTATTTACTTGATATCATGCACACAAGAAATCATGAAGCCTCATCAAGCCAACCTTATGCCCAACAAATGGCTGAAGAAAAGAGCAGTAGTAATATCACTTACAACGTAATGTTTCAATTTATTCTCCGTATGCATCTATGGAAAATTAAAATAAAGTCCGCTAAAATAAAAACTCGAGGAATGCCACGTATCCAACTCCCCCAAATTCAAAAAATAAAATAAACCAAGGCAACAAATATTGCTCGTTAGATATGTATAAAGTACCATTTCAGAATAGCTTAAATCGTAAAAATCATCATCATGAGCCCAATCATCCATGCTAAAATCAGGCAACGAACGGCTCCCGGTTGCATAAAGCCATTGTCCTTTCTCAATTTTCCGACAATTGGGACATTGCATTACACCCTTAACGTTGAATGCTGAACCTATGCAATCTTTTCATTTTACAAGATAAAGCCAAAAAAACAGTAAGGCAATGTGAGTTGCATAAAAAGTAAAGTGAAAAGGTATAGAAGAAACCACATCATAACAAGTATAGTTACTTTTGGAACATTTTCCACACAACAATGAAGAAGAAAAGCAGTATTGACAAGGTTTTAGTGTTTACACAGAAAAATGTAATGCATCATCTTCTAAATAATACAGAATTACTCCGAGCTCTCACTATAAATCTATAATTATACAGATTTTCCTTCATAATAAGATAGCTATTCACTTAACAGTTAACACTACACCCTCAAAATATGTTTGAATGGTACTTCATACGGTGCTGCAAGAAATCTGGCCAACAATTCCAGTTCTGTCCAATGAAAGGGGAAGTAAATCATCCTTCCATATGCATGTAGGAGAGCAGTAGTTCATAAATAATTGTTGTTTACAAATTTCAAGGTACTTGTTACACTTTGGGATTATTTGATAGGGAATTTTTTTTCTACTTTTATAAGTTGATTTACTATGTGAAATCTTCTAAACTGACAACCATTCTTTTTTTTTTTTTTTGGGGGGGGGGGGGGGGGAGGGTTGTAAACAGGGTGGGTGATTATTAACTAAAAGACAACCATTTCAAGTCACATTTCACAGTAATAAAGATCATCAAGCCAAGATTGAATAAGCCAAGATTGAATAATTGCACAAAATAAAGTTTTCAAACGCGTACACATGTTCAAGAAAAAAAGACATGCCAACAGAATGGATAACAAAATGGCATAATTGTCTGTCCCTCACAAACAGGACACCAAATCTACTCTGGCTCAAAATGGCATAATTGTCTGGGATTCAAGACGTCCTCTGCATGTGTGACCCTCAATCTGCTATTCGCCTGTTACCTCCCAACATTTGAGTTCATTAGATAAGCATACAACATTTTAGATATGTCCCCAACCTATAAAATATCAATTGAAAAAAAATAATCCATATGAATTAATGCAAAACATTTATGGAAGAATTATATTGGATGTGAGCGAGACCCATTAAACATGTATGCCAGGAGAACCACAGATATTCAATCATAAATTATCTTCCTAACAGTAAGTAATAAAATCCATATGAATTAATGCAAAATATTTATGGTAAAATTATATATCTCATAAATTAATTTCTACCGCCGGTAGATGGGAACAATACTAATAAGCCACAGAAGCACAAAGAAATACGAATTGGTCAAGAGAGAAATTCTAATCAGAAAATATTCAAGGATAACAACCAATAAAACCAATATTGAATTCTTTGGAAGCATCCAACAAATCCAATGTTTTGCAATTTTATTGCGAAAACTTCATCTAAACACATAACAACCATTCAATAATCGGAATTCCATTTGGATAACAAAAAAGCATCCAATTCCTTATCTCATAACTAAAAAAGCTACATTGTATAACAGTGATAGGGCACACCATTGTCGAACTAAAATCCAATCAAGAAAAAGGGATGCCAAAGTAGGAATAAAAACATTGTAGTACCTTGGAGTGTTGTGAAGGGTGTTTTCCCGAAAGTTCCAGCACACAGAGATGGAGTACCAGCTATCACATTGATACAGCAGCGACACACAAGCGGGGAACCGGCAGCGGTGCTCGGAATCATTGTGGTGCAATGAGCAGGCCTGCTACGACATAGAAAACCAGAAAACATGGCCCCAAATCTTCAACTTCGTTGCATTCAGAAATCCCCATATTCTAAGACAGAGAAAAACAACTATGCCAATTTAAACCTACCCAGACAATCTATATTCCAAAATATGAGTATGAAATACGATGAACGTAGCCAGACAGTCCAAGGAAAAAAAAAAGGGAAAAAGGTCAAAGCAAAGAATGATAAATTTAAATATGCGAAATCATCAGAAAATCCCTGAATAGTCAATGAAGAAGCAAAGCCATATATAGCAAGCACAAATAAATCTAGGCGAAATAATTAAACGACAAAATTAAAATACAACAAATATCAAACTTACCTCTATCAGAAGACAAACCAAACTTCAAGTATCAGTTGTTCTTTGAATTCATAACAAATATAAGAAATACCCAAACCAAGTTAATTTCCAAAGTATGAAATTTTTTTTGCTCTAAGGTCAAAAACACCTTGATTGCTCTACAGATTGAAGCGAGCTCTTGCATTTGGATGATCAAGTATGGCAAATAGCAGAGATGTGAAACCATTTACTTCCAGAGTTCTATTTATTCAAGAAGATTTCCTGCACCCATGTATACAGGATGTTAATAAAAACTCAAATAGGATTGTCAATTCCATGAAGCACATGCAGTTCACGCAGAATAGAAGTCACATGCAAATGTGGAAAATATTACCAATTCTCCATCTATTGGCCACTGTTGGTGATTAAAATGTATCTTACTCTACAGTCAGCAGAAGGAATCAATCTCCTTATACGGTTAGTTTAAACAATAGTGAATTCACAAGATGATAGCCTTATATGTGAATACCAGGCAACGATATAGTTGGGTCTCCAGTTCACAATGAAATTGGCATAAACTGGAGAACCCAATATGATGTGCTGAAACTGAGGACATAAATGTTTAAAGATACAAAGACCAAATGCTCAAATAAACTAAAAGAAAAAGTGGTATTAACTACAATCAACTACTTTCTTCAAGAGAATCAACTTGAAAGTTTCCAACAAACCACATAATCTCTGTAACTGTACTTCATAAATTACGAGGCTAGGTGCAAAGCCACTCCCACACTTTCTAAGACTGTTCACTATACACATTAACAATTTTTAATGAAAGACAGATGTACATAAACATAATCCATAGAGGTGGGGAATATTTAGACAGGATTGAAGGTGCATGCCCACGAAGATTTTCAAGAATACAATGAAATGATTTGAACAAATCGAATTAAATGATCGCACCTAATTTTGATCCTCCAAGGTCATCTAGCTACAAGAATTCCACTGCTTGATTAAGTGTATTAGAATGGCCCCAAACCTCTCATATATGTACACATGATATTATGATGCGAATTTAGTACCTTGAATGGAATTTTAGTTAAGTTTTCTTGATTTCCCTGGACGAGGGAGCCGGTTTCCCACACTTGGCTGAAATAAATAGGCAATAAATTAGAAATAGCAATAAAATTAACATAGATGGCTAAAACAATAGCATGCAACTAATCTCAGCTTGGTAAAACTTCCACATCGGACAGAATTTATAAGATTATTCCTTAATTTTGAATCTTTGCTTTACGGATATTTCAATAAGTTTTCACACTTAATCAAAAAATTAGTTTACAAAGTAGGCATTTTTCCTGTCATTATTGGGGCTTAATTAAGAAACTTGAAGGGTAAGACAGAAAATTGAAAATGTAAAAGGAGGCATTGTTTAGCCTGTCTAATTTATCATTGGTTTTCATAAGTATAAATAGATAAACTCAGAGAAGAGTGAATTCAATTTATAAGGCACAATTTCTATCATGTTTAAATAATTCTGAAACATATTCAGGGAAAACAAAGTCTAGAAGAATATGTAAAGACTTAAGAGGAATAGAAGATGAAGTCAGCTCAACCCATTTCCAGATATTATTGTTGGTCATTTGGCATCGCTTTCTGCCTTCAAGACAATAATATTTGGCATAAATATGGGCAGCCACATCCCTTAAAATTCATGATCTTGTAATCCCCCACTCCCAAAATATGTAAACAGCTAGATTATGACATTCAAGAAAATCCGAATTCATAAATCTTATCTGATAATAACAATATACTTCCTCTGTTTTTTAATAAGTACTACGGACCCACCCAGCACGCATTCTAATGCACATTTTAAATCATTAATAACTCAAGTTCGGTACAAGTAAAAATTCTAAAAGTTAAATATTAAAAAACTATAGGACAAGACGAATCTAACAAGATTTCACTTGACTATATTTTAACTTGTATAACTATAATAAAACTTTAAGTCAGTTTTTGTGTGAATAATGTCATTTTTCAACATGTTGTACCACATTCTCATTCAATTGCAACTCAGACCATAGCCAATCGCATTTTTTTTGAAAAAAATTGTACAGAAAATTTGGGAACTCTTAGAAATATGAAATCGAGCATTTAATCGTACAGTTGCAAGGCGCAACAATAATAAACTCTTGTATTCAACTAACCCAAATGCAACTACCAGGCCACAGTAAAGTCCCTTCAAACCTTCGTTTCAGACTATTTGTTGTAGGCTCAGAAGAATAACAATGCCTACCTACCCAAAAAAAAAAAAAAACAGCGAAATATAAGTACTTCAATAATACACTGGCAGGAATATAACAACAAATTCATTCAAGAATATTTAAGTCAACTAAGACTGCAGTGCACTTATCTATTAATGATCTCAAGGTTTTCAAGAATCTATCCTGTAGACTGCTCTAACACAAAATAACACAAAAATCATGAAATTGTGCAGGAAATAATGAGGTAATTCAAAGAAGCGGGATTATCAGGAAAGGCACCTCTACTACCCGAAGTCTGCATTGCAGGAAAGCCATAGACTTGAAGCCTTGTTTTTATGACATCCAATGGACAAACAAATGTAGCTACAATCACACCTGATTCAAAGAATTAAGAGCTTCAGCCCGATTCTCCCAACTCTAAAAAGAGATATCTAAAACCCCAAATTCAAAAATGGGAAAACGAAAAGTTACCCACGGCTATGCCGGCGGAGGCGTCGCATGCCAGCTCTGTGGCGCTCCGGCCGCCACGCTCTTCCCCTGTGTAGCCGGCACCCATCTTACAGAAACTTGGTTCCTCACCCAGCAGAGATAGAAAAACAAAAGGCAAATAAAATATGGACTAAGGAATGGGGACACAGGTATGCTAACGTATATTGACAATTCCTCAAATGAAATCGGTCAAACTGGAACAGATTCCGAAAGGAATTAGGGAGGTCGAAGACAAACCGGAGCATTAGGGTTCCGCTCAAAATCCGCGCCACACGAACGAAAGAAATGACAACGAAGATTGGGGCCCCTTGTAGGAAAATCGAAGAGAAGGAAAGCAGTAAATTACAGCGGGCGAACGGGCGAGCGCTGCCAATCCCCGCCCGACCGCAGAGGTTCGATGGTGGTCGGATTTTTTATTCCCGAAGTTGGGCGACAAACCAGAATATGAAACGAACCCTAAAAATATTGATGAATTACCGGGGGGAATTCGGAGACGGAATCAGTACTAATACCAATTGAGAACGACAACGAAACCGGTGCTGCATTCCGTGAGAAATTCCCTTCTGGCAAGAGCAAGAACGATTGAGAAATCAATCACGACGAACAAAGCCAAATGTGCTCGAATTGTGGGAGGCTGGGATTGATGTTGAGATATAAAATTAAATACACAAATAGTAGATATAGTAGATATAAACCTCTCCCTCTTATAAGATATAGTAGATATAAGGTTTTACATATGATAAAATGAAAAGCAGGGTACCCGGATGGCACACGCGCGAGAGATTTTATTCCCTACCAGGGTTCGAGTTCTCCCTTCAACATATCCGAAAATATATTTGGGAATGCTTTAATATAGTTTTTAAATATCGAACTTTTAGAATCCGTAGCAAATATTTGAGAACGGAGGAAGTATGACACATGGAGGGATATCATTGGTGGTCTGTAGAGTTAGCTCAGCTGGTTAGGTGGTGGGTTCGAGCTCTTCTGATGAGCATATTTTATTTCATATAAGAGATTTACCGACCCCAATTTGGGGTCGGTAATGGGGTCAGTAATTTCTGGACCACAAGGTCCACGACAAGGGGTCGGGAAAGTTACCGACCCATGTTGGGTCGGTAAAACCACCGACCTCAGGCTCCCTTGGTCGGCACCAGTTTACGTATCAGCATATTACCGACCCGCGTTTGGGGTTGGTAATGGGGTCAGTAACGGCGAAAATGACCCGTGAAACCCCATTACCGACCCAAAATGGGGTCGGTAATCGCGCATTTTCTTGTAGTGAACGTGGGTTTCAATGTTCAATCTTTGCACATTCAACCATATGGCCATTTTTGTCACCAAAAAAACAATATGGCCATTTTCAACCATTTTCTGAATTTTAAAAATGACACATATGAATATCTTTTATGAGATAATAATTAAATAGGCCACGAGAATGATGTTTCTCCACTTTTGGGCCACAATATTTTGATTTAAGGACCATTAGAATGATTTGGGCTCGAATTTAGGTCATTTGACCGGAATTCGGGCCCCGATGGCCTAAAAGTGGAAATGACTCATTCTTTTGGCCTATTTTAGCTTTTTCAATTATTTTATTTTATGTAATAAAAATACAAAATATTCATTCCCCGCTATATTTATGTCCTACTTTCTTTCTTTTTCTTGTTCCAACATTTTTATTTCATATATATATATATATATAAACAATATAGTCTAAATTCCCCCCCACTTCCCCACCCCCTTTTTTCAACACCCCATCCAAGTTTTTTTTCCCCAATTTCAACAATCTCATTCACATAATATCTATATAATAATATAAAACAAAATAGTCTAACACACACACACTTTCCCGCCCAAACTTTTTCCCCTCACAAAATTCATTTTTTTACGCTCTCTCTCACACACTAACTTATTTACGGTTCTGCCACTGGACCGTGCTCCACATCGATGATAATTATAAATTTGCCATGGACCGTGCTCCAATAATCTTTCTATACTAAACCTGCATCTCATTTATTCCCTTCCTCCTATAAATATGTGTATTTTAACCCACCTCAAAATCATATCCTTACATCTTCATCCAACATTTCTCTCAATATTATAGCTTTTGTTCCATTTAACAAATAAATCTCCCACCATTTTATAGCTTTTGTTATTCAGTTTCATGTCTCTTTCTCCCTCTTTTGCTAAAATCTTTGTTTTCTTTTGTTATTGTTTTGGTGACAGTTATTGGAACAACGAGAGTACAAACTCAAGTGACGAAGAACATTTTGAATGGATGAAGAGCTAAGGAATATTCATAATCATAAAAGATTAAATCATTTGTTGTGACATCTTATTCTATGACAAATACATGTCCCCACCATTTTATAGTTTTTATGATTCAATTTCATGCCTATTTCTCCCTTTTTTGCTAATATTTTTATTTTCTTTTGTTGTTGTTTTGGTGACAGTTATTAGAACAACGATAGTACAAACTCAAATGACGAAGAGCATTTTGAATGGATGAAGAGCTAAGGAATATTCATAATCATAAAAGAATAAATCAATTGTTTTGTTGTTCTTTTTGTGGAAAGATTTGTTCCACCGAGTGTAAATAATTGGATGACTTTATTTGTCATAGCATTATTTTCTCAAAATCTTTTGTATTTTATTCAATAAGAAAGTTTCGAATTTGTCTATATCATTTTTATCCATGTTCTATTCTCAATTACTTCATTCAATGATTGATTAATATCAAATTAATTCTATTCTCAAGTTAAATATGACAATATTGAATTATCATTGCTTTAAATTAAAATAGTATATTTAAATTCTAAATTTTTTTATTATATCAATTGGCTAATTATAGCAATAAGTTAATTAATTATAATATTAACTTTGGAAAAAAAATTGTGATGATTTAATATAGATACTACGTTTTTAAATGGATTTTATATATATTGGCAACTAAATCTTTCCATTTAAATATATCCATTTATTGGAAACTAAATATTAAATAAAAAATGAAAACTAAATATTAGAATATGTATTTTTTAAAATAAACCATTCTAACAATGTGTTTTTTAATTTTAAAAATGTATGTTACTTTATTAGATCCAAAAATCATAAATATTTAAATCCTATACACTAATAGAGAATGAAATAATCCCATAATTAAAGGGTGTAATTTGGAAATTATTATTACTAATTTGATAGTTAAAAATGATAGTTTACTTTAATTGGTAGATCTTATAATATTAGATAACTAATTATAAACTTTATTGAAAATCTGTTACCATATGTGTTATTAATATCAAATTAAAAGAGGTTATAGATAATAAATAATTGAATCCGGTATATTTTATGAATATATTGTTGACATTTATGTTAATCATCGCAAATTTATTTTATTATGTATATAGCAAATAATTTATTACAATATTGGCCACCTTGAATTATTTGGAAAGAGATCTCTACTGCTCAATTTGAGTGCAGAGTTTTCGGGATTAATTAATAATAGAAAATGATGATGAAAAAATTAATATGCCAAAAATATAGCACGGATTAAATCTAATTTAACCAAAAAAAATATAATATGAATTATTAATTATATGGTAATAAAATCATGATGGAGAAATCATGATGGTAATAAAATATGTATGTGATATGTATTAATTATTTTATTTGTGCAAATGAGATTTGCGGTGATGGGGAAAACAGATGCAGAATTTTTACAATGGGGATGATTGAGGGAAATAAAATATTTAGGATATTGAATATAATTTGTCTATCAAATGATTTTTATTTATATTGTTAACTAAATCTTTCCTTATGAATTTATCCGTATTTTCAAAACACAATATAAAATAAAAAATGGAAACTACATATTACCCCATAAATAAAGCAAAGATGATGGGGTAATTGATTTTGTAACACCCCGGTTTTTGGTCACCTAGGTCGGGATGCCACCGCCACACCTCCCTAGTAAGACACGGTTTCTCCGGTTTACTAAAGAGATGCAAGACTAGGTATTTCAGTATTTAAAAGCTTTGAAAACATTTGCAAACAGCCCATACAATATAATCTCGAAAATAATAATATTATAGCGCAGCGGAAAAAGTATTTAAGTATAATATTGCAGCGGAAATGTAAATACGACCAACATGGTCAAAACTCGGGTTAAACAGGCCCGTTTATTCTAATGTCTAATGCAAGAATTTAAATAATAAAGTTTGCAAAATATAGTTCCCCCATGCATGAGCACGTGATCATTCCACATACTCTGTAAGGAAAAAGGAAAATAAATGGTTTGGTCAGCACAACTTGCTGAGTAAGTTAACACATGCATGATCGTAGGGTTTAAAAGCCATCAATTTAATATTTCATAAAAGCATGATAATATCCATAAATAATTTAAGTAAAGTCATAATTAATTTAAATAAAGCATTTAATAATTTAAAGAACAACAATTAAAAATATTTAACTATCCCCATTATTCCCAAGAACAATATAGCAAGTATTTCACGATTGCATCGCAATCTCGTCAATTTAGCCGGAAACCGGCGGCCGCAGCCGTATCTGCCATACCCAGTACCACTCCGGAGCCTCGAGAAACCCATAAGGATATTCACGAGAGTGTAGGCCATATATCTCATGCCGTTTTGGCAACATATCTCAAATATTTCGCGCGGGGTCACCATCGTCCATATAGGCACGAAGTGAATCGTTAGGAGGGCACCCTGCAGAGCACTCACCCCCTAATTTTAACGATCAAATTCGTAAAGGGGATTTTCCTAAATTTCCAGATTTGATATAATTATTTCAAAGAGTCTTCTACTCGTTTCAACCTTAAAGGCTAGTTTCACCGTTTCAACAAGATTTCAAGATTTGACTCAGTCAACCACAGTTTACTTAAAATTTCAGTAAAAATCGAGTTTAATTCCAAAAAATTTGAAACTTCGCCACTGACTCAGAAACATCGAGATGAACAACTTTCGTGTTTTAACTTTTTCAATATGAGTTACCGAAATAGGTCAAAATCATCAATTTTCGTCATAACCTAAATCTGTCCAAAATTCGTATACAGCAGTTCAAGATTATCAAGATCTACCATAGTAAATCAACTCCAAATTTAATGAAATTATACAGAGATCATCTTAAGACATTTATCTACCACTTTTATGTTCGGCCAAATATCTTAATCGATCTAGAACCTATGTCAAAAACGTGATCAAGATCGGACCTAAGTTCTGTCAAGAATTTCAAGATCTAATTTCAAGCAGATCGGTTTCGGTTGGTTTTCACATATCAAATCGTCTCTAAAAATTCTGAAACTTTTACAGTAGATAGATCTAAGCCTTAGGAACGTTTTTTGTGTTTTAAGTGTTTCCGTTTGAAGTCATTTTAAGGTTCGGAAAAATTCGTCAAAACTGTTGCGCCGGTAGAAAACATACATTGACAGATTTTCGCAAGATTCGATTCAAGCTTTTAGGTTTCGTGTTTTAATTACTCCCAAAACCATGTAAGTATTAACTTACAGATTTGTAGATATCCGGGATCATCTATTTCAAAGGCGTGGCTTCCAGTCCTCCATCTATCCTCTCCGTTCGTCGGGTTCTACGTTCTAGATTCGATTCGGGGCGTAGAAAGAAAAATAAGAAGATTAAGATTCATTTTCGAATCAAACGTAAGAGATGAACGGATCAGAACTTACCACGATGTCTAGGAGACTCTGATTTTCGTCCAAATCAGTCTCGCCTTGGTCTCGTGCCTCCGACGACTCCGGAATTAGGGTTTTCGAACGTATAGAGAGTTGTAGGGTTTTGGAAAAGTATTCGGAGCCTTTAAGAGGTCTTATTTATAGTTAAACAAGCCCTAGGGACGCCTAAGGTCTGCCCTAGGAGTCTTGAGCCGAATGGTGTTCAACCGAAGTCGGAAAATCCGGATTCGGGCGAGAAAATCTCGCACGGGCGAATCTGTCCGATGGCGCGGCCGTGGCGCGCCCATCCCTCTTTGACCGCGCGGCCACCGCGCCGAGCTCGCCTGGACTTCGGTCCGGGCGGGTCGTGCGATCCGTCGTGCTTTTCCTCCTCTCTTTCGGATTTCTATCCCTCTATGCTCCCGAATTCTGAGTTCCGGGGTATCTCCGGGTTTCTACTTTCTCTCTAAATTTTTACTCGGGTCTAATTGGATGTTGGACTCGAATTCTCGAGTTCATTGGTGTCGGGTTTCGGTGTACAATTTAAATTCTTTTTATTTAATTAAATTCCTTTAATTCCTTTTTAAGTTAAATCTCATTTCTCATTTCCTTATCTTTATTTATTTATTTATTTGCTGGATTTATTTATTTATTTTATTTATTGTTTATTTATCTAATTATTGTTTTATTTTATGTTGGAAAATTCTCGGGTATTACAGTCTACCCCCCTTAAGAATCAACTTCGTCCTCGAAGTTGTGTTTCGGCCTTTCTCGTGCTAAGGTCTTTTGTTTGTTTGGTTATTTCGTGACTGAACTTAGAATTAAAACTTCTAAGCTGCCTACGTACCCTGTGAAGGGATCAAGCCATAACGTAGTACAAAAGTTTACAAAGATGCACGAAAAAATAGGTGGTATGACATCCTCTCCCCCTTAAGATTGCAGTTATGTCCCCATAACTGTGTCGGTATCGGTTTGAAACAATGTTGGGTAGCGTTCTCTCATGTCGGATTCTACTTCCCAAGTTGCCGTCTCACTTTCGTGGTTCGACCAAAGAACCTTGATCATTTTGAAGGTTTTGTTCCTCGTTACTCGTTCCTTAGTGTCGAGAATACGCACTGGGACTTCTTCATAAGTCAAATCTTCATCGAGCTCAATTATGTCCGGTTGAAGTACATGTGTCGGGTCCGGCACATACTTCTTTAGTTGTGAGACATGGAAGACATTATGAACTCGATCTAATTGCGGCGGTAAAGCCAGTCGGTAGGCTAAACCCGAGGAAAAACAAATTCAATTTGTTTTGAACTACGTCATGACTTGATCCCTTCACAGGGTACGTAGGCAGCTTGGAACTAATTTCTAAGTTCAGTCATGAAATAAATCACAAAATAAATAACGAAATAGATCACAAGGACGATAGGAGGAGTTGGAACCAATTTAGACTAGGCTAATTAGGACACGAAAATGTTGCGAGCGATAATTCGGACTCGTAACAAGTTTAAGGAAAAGATTCCGAACCGGAGACGACCCAAGGAATCGAGCCAACACGTAGAAAACCGATAGGGGAAAGCAAGGAAAGACCCGACGGAACACGCGGACCGCCGAACCGGCCGGTCCGGCCGGCCCGCGCTCTCCGCGCGCCGCCGCGCGGCCACCGCGCGGACGGAGGAGTCGCGACTCCAGGGCAGGCCACGCGTGCTCCGCGCGGACAAAAGCCTATGTGCGCGTCACCAGTGCGCCAGAGGTGCAGGAGGTGTAAACTTTCCTTCCATGGCGATTTTCTTGCCAAAATTAACACCCCCTTCGATGGTAATCGGATCTCAGCCTTGGGGAAGGCTTAAGAATACCCTAGGGGCGCCCCAAACCCTAGAGTTTCAGAAAACACTTCCTACCCTCCCTCAATTCCCTCTCCAAGTTCAAAACTCCTTCGACACCACTTTCCGGCGAGTATTCCGGCGACGACGGGACGACCGGGACAAGCCCCTGATTTCTAGACTCTTGATAAGCTATTGTACAAAGTTATAAATTCATCCATATACCTCAGAAACTCATATTCTAACCCTTTTCCCTTACTACGATATTCCGCCGGAAAACGAACAAAAAGCGATCGGAGAAGTTGGCCGTTCGTCGTGACCCTAGGACGTCCGGAAACCCAATCCAGCAACCCTATCATCATTCTAAGTAAGTTAAAACCTTACTCACAAATTTTCGTGGTTGTTTGTTGTTTAAAACTCGAGATATAGGCTTGTAACAAAAATCGGTTTTCAAAAACCCTATTTTCGTCCAATTTCAAAGACTCGCCTAAAACTCGACCTTCAGGAATTCAAACTGAAAACTTTTCAACATAAAAGTTGTTCCTAACACCTTTATCTATCTTGTGTCCAAATTTCAGCCGTTGACATTAAGTTTTGCTATCCCAAATCACGCCGTAAACTTTCTGTGTCGAACCGAACGTTTTAAAACTGTGACAGATTTCTAGATTCAACTTGATGCGTGTTTTTCACCCCTTTTTCGAATGATTTAACTTTGCATTCCTAAACAAAAGTTGTAGATAATTGAGTCTAGATTATGCATGTAAAATTTCACGGATTTTGGTATTCATTTGATATGTCAAGCGGTCGAATTTTCAGAACTGTTTTAAACCCTATTCGGAACCCGCGAGTATGCAGTGAGTTGTGGTCGATTTTTGAGTACCAAGAATTCATTATTTCCAAATTCTTAAAACATGAAAGTTGTTCCTTAACGTGTTTTGTAGTTACTGTAAAAATTTCGCATCGATTGGTTTTGAAATGAATTTTTAATCGGCGTTGCACGAACCTTTGACGAAAACAGTTTTTAAGACAGAAATTATTCCTTGCAATGAACTCGAATTTCGACTCACTTCGGAACCTTATTTCCAAAAACTTAAAACATGAAAGTTGTTCGTGTGTGTGTTTTTGAATTACTGTAAAAATTTCAGAATTTTTGGTGAAAAGACGAATTTTTAATTAAGAAAGGCGTAAACTGCCTCGAATAGGATTTTTCGAACTTGAGAAAACTCGAACTATGAAAACGCGATATCGATCATTAGATAACTTTGAAATACGAACTTTCGAAAAATTCCGTTCACTAGGCTGAGCCGATCGTCATGCTATCAATATCTTTGAGACTGCCTCGTTAGTGGTCTCCTTACTATCTGAGATTGCCTCGTCAGTGATCTCGCGCGCTGTATTTTTGGACTGCCTCGTTAGTGGTCCTACTATCTTTTTGGATCGCCTCGTTAGTGGTCCTACTATCTTTTGAGACTGCCTCGTTAGTGGTCTCCCATTGTTTGGACTGCCTCGTTAGTGGTCCTATGTTGAGATTGCCTCGTTAGTGATCTCCCGGTATGGTGTCCTCTTCTTAGTCTACGGGATAAATGTAAATGTAACACCCCGGATTTGATAACCCAGGCCGGGATGCCACCGCCACACCTCCCTAGCAAGACACGGTTTCTCCGAGCTCACTAAAGAGATGTAAGGCTATGGTTTTTCAGGATTTAAAATATTCAAGTAGCCCATTCATAGATAGTTTAAAAATACTACATCAGAGTTGCAGCGAGTATATATATAAGTACGCAGCGGAAGTAAAGTGTATGCAGCGGAATTTGAAATATAGGGCCGACATGGCCAAACCACGGGTTAAACAGACCCGTTCATGCAAGTCATGTAAAATAAATAATTAAGTGTCCAAATGATCCCCCAATGAATGATCATGCTTCGTACTCTGTAACAGAAAAAAAATGAACAACGGTTTTTATCAGTATTATAAAATACTGAGTAAGTTAATCCTTACATGACAATAAAGGGGTTAGATTTTTAGTAATTAAGGTAAAACTCTTTGCCATGCATAAAAACACTTTTAAAAAGAATGCGAAGATAATGCATGCTTTAAAGACACATTTAAATTTCGTAATTTAAAACTTAAGCATGGGCAATTATTTAAGACATGATTTAAAAACATGAATAATGCCGTAAGAAAGTAATTAAAAATTTGAGCTTTAAAAATTTTCACCGATACGCTACCATCAAAACGATTTTTAAATTTAGCCGGCAATCCGGCGGCCGCAGCCAATTTCATAAAATCTAAGCTTTTTAATATATTTCCCGTTACGCCATCATCTCAACAATAGATAGCCGGTGATCCGGCGGCCTCAGCCAATTTCATAAGTAACATATCATCTAGCCGGTGATCCGGCGGCCGCAGCCGATACGCCATACCCAGTACCACTCCGTCGAGCCTCGAGTAACCCATACGGATACACTCGAGAGGGTAGGCAGTTGGTCTCTTGTGACCAAATACGCCATATCCAGTACCGCTCCGTCGAGCCTCGAGTAACCCATACGGATACACTCGAGAGGATAGGCCCAAAATAATAACGGCAGATATCAATAGTAACAGTTAGCCGGTGATCCGGCGGCCTCAGCCAATTTCATAAGTAACATCTCATCTAGCCGGTGATCCGGCGGCCGCAGCCGATACGCCATACCCAGTACCACTCCGTCGAGCCTCGAGTAACCCATACGGATACACTCGAGAGGGTAGGCAGTTGGTCTCTTGTGACCAAATATGCCATATCCAGTACCGCTCCGTCGAGCCTCGAGTAACCCATACGGATACACCCGAGAGGATAGGCAAAAATATAAGATGCCGTTTTGTTGATTTTTCGCGCGTGATAGTCATAGCCGTTTTGGCACAAATTGCACAATTAGGAGGGCACCCTGCAGAGCACTCACCCCCTGATTTTTATGAAACCGATCTTGTTTCAACTTTAGTATAATGGGATTTTCAAAAATATAGCTTTATCGTATCACAAGATTTCGATCGTTGTTTAAAAGATTTCAAAAATCGATCGATGTCACAGTTTACGCCCTTTCAGTTTAAAAATCCATTTCTTAGGCGATTGATCTGAAATTTTCACAGTAGCTCAAAACCATCTCAATGAACAACTTTCATGTTTTGAGTTTTTCGTAAAAACGATGGGAAGCATGTCAAAAATCAAGTTTTCTACTCAAATAGTATGCTGTCAGGATTCAGGTTTGACACATCTCAAAGATTTGACTTTTTAACATATCAAATGAGCTTCAAAAATTCTGAAATTTGGTATGCACATACTAGACATGATTATATGCAACTTTTGTTTAGAACTCAAAGATTGGATCGGACTAGAAATGATAGAAATATGCTCATCAAGTTCGGTTAAGAAATCTGTGAACCTTTGAAAATTCTTTAAAACGCAGAATATGTCCGATTCGGTTTGGGGTATCAAAACTTGATGAAAATGTATGAAATTTTAAAGAGGTATTCAAGACTCATAGATCTATAACTTTTGTTTAGATCATGAAGATTGGTTCGTACTAGAAATGATAGAAATAAGTTCATCAAGTTCGGTTAAGAAATCTGAAAATTTTTGAAAGTTCTTAAAAACGCAGAATATGTCCGACTTGATTTGGGGTACCAAGACTTGATGAAAAATTCTGAAATTTTTACACAATATAGCTTAAGATCTTAGGATCAAAATCTTAGTTTTGAGTTTTCAGGTTTGAACGCTCGAAGTAAGAGTTTTGTTCGGATTTCAGAAAATACGTAGATTGGGGTTTTTAGGTTCGATTTTAACGTTTCGTTTAAGATTCAATGTTTCGGATGTCTTCAAACCACCCGTATTGATATGTAAGTTATTAACTTACAGTAAGTGAGTTCCTTGAACGTTCTAAGGTTGATCGATTTGTCCAAAATCGCCACGAACGAATCTACGCACACGTTCTTCTTCTCCTTTGGCTACGAACGTGTTTGCAAGTAAAGATCCGTAAGTTAGAAGGTTGATTATGATCTTAGAACAATAAGGAAACTTGATTGACACCTTACCAACAATCCAATGTCTGCAAATCCTTGATCTCCACACTACTTTGGTAGGATTTGCTTGCCGGAAAGTTCGCCGGAAGTTCGCCGGAAGGTGTTTGGCTTAGAGAGAGTTTTTGGAGAGTTTGGGAGTGAATGATTGATTAGAATGGCTGAAAATGGAGATATAATTGATTACATAACGTCCAAATGATGTTCCCTCCCGTGATAGATCGGATTCCCAACCTTGGGGTCAAGGAATATGGCAAGAAAGTCGCCAAAACGCGACAATGGCTGTTGTCAGGACCTTGGCGCGGGGTTGGCGCGCGAATCGGCCAAAGTCCGCGCCGGGTGCGCGCCACCCAAAACGCGACAAACGTCGCCGCGGCGATGGCGCGGGGTTGGCGCGGGAATCCCCCAAATCCCGCGCGGACAGCGCGCCAAACACGCCTGGACTTCGGTCCGGGCGGGGTCGTGCGATCCGTCGTGCTTTTCCTCCTCTCTTTCGGACTTCTATCTTCCTACATTTTCGGGCTCGATTTTTCGGGTCATTCTCGGGTCATAAATTCTTATCTTAAGTTTATCTCGACTCACATGAACTTCATGTTAAAATCTTAAATCCGTCGGTCTCGGTTTCGTCGGCTTTTGATTCCCGTGTAATAACTTGTATCATTAAATTTCTTTCGACTTCACGGGTTCTTGGAATTAAAATTCTTTTCCTTCTTGAATTTAATTCCAATTATTTTTACTCAATTCATGGAATGTCTTCGGGCTTCCTTTCCCTCTTTTATTCCATTTTGAATTTAAATCTATCGGCGTTTCATATCCGAGCAATAATTTATTGTGATAAATTATTTTCTTCTTCTCGGAAATATTTCAACATTGATCGGAATAAATTTTTATTCCCTTGGACGTTGATAAAAAAAATCTGGGGTGTTACACTCTCCCCCCCTTAAGAATCAACTTCGTCCTCGAAGTTGTGCTTCGGCTTTTTCTCGCGCGAAGAGTTATGGTCCTTTTTGTTTACTATTTGCGATGTTGTGTTATTGAATTATTGTTCGATTGTTGATCGTCGTTTGTTGTTTGATTATTGTTTGATTATTGTTTGATTATTGTTTGATTATTGTTTGATTTTTTTTTTTTTTTTTTTTTTGTTTGTTTGACTGAACCCAGAATTGAAATTTCCAAGTTGCCTACGTACCCTGTGAAGGGATCAAGTCATTACGTAGTTCAAAATAATTTGAATTTGGTTTTCCTCGGGTGTTACAGCCTCCCCCCCTTAAGAATACAGTTATGTTCCCATAACTGTGGTCCGGTCGTTTTGGAAGAGGGTAGGGTAACGTTGTCGCATGTTGGCTTCCAATTCCCAGGTTGCCGTCTCCATTTCGTGGTTGGACCACAAGACCTTGACTAACCTTACAGTTTTGTTCCTTGTTACTCTCTCCTTAACATCGAGTAATTGTACCGGAATTTCCTCATAGCTCAAGTCATCATCCAATTTAATTCCTTCCGGTTGGAGTACATGGGTCGGATCGTGCACATACTTCCTCAATTGTGATATGTGGAACACATTGTGAACTCTAGCCAATTGTGGCGGTAAGACTAGACGATATGCTAGATTCCCGACCTTTTACTAGAATTTCGTAAGGTCCTATATCCGATGACTTAGCTTTCCTCGTTTGCCAAAATGCATCACCTCCTTCATCGGTGATATCTTTAACATGACCTTATCTACGACTTGAAATTCTATGTCTTGCCGTTTCACACGCTTAGGTGCACACGTATTTTGTAGAGCAGAGGAGGAGTAAATAAATCTTTTTTTTTTTTTTTTTTTATATTTTTGACCCGCACGGGGTCCGCGCGGGGTTTGGGGGTTTACCGCGCCGGGTCCGCGCGGCGCCCCCAGGGGCAGTAAATAGGGCTCGCGCGGGGCGCGAGCCATTTGCCCCTTTTCCCTTCCGAAATTCTTCCCAACTTCCTCTCAAATTCGCCCCCTCGTGCTCGGATTCTCCTAGTCCCGACTTCGATTTCTCTTTGTAAGGTATGTATCTTCTATTTTCACTTGTCAATTTCTAGTTTTATGCCTTGATTTGTTAGAATTTGGTTGAATTGTGGAATTAGGGTTTTGGCATGTAATTTGGGGTTTTGACATTTTCGGCTTAATTCTCGCGAATTAATGGTTGTATGTAGTACTTTGGTGCCCTTTCTATTGTTTAGGAAATATTGGTATGTATATATGAGCCTAAGTTGTGGAATTTCTTGCTAGAACTTGGATTTTTAGTGGAACTATGAAATTTTTGATTTTGTTGGTGTTATTGGTGTAAAAGTGGTTTCGTTGGTGTTGTTTGTTGACACTTGTGATTATGATTTGTTGTTCAAGCAATTGTTTGGTTTTGTGGCTAATTGCCATGTGTTTACAACATATCTTTGAACTTAATTTATTGCGCGCACAAGGTGTTCGACAGAATGCCACAATGGGTTTTTGAATTTGTTTGGGCACGTTCCTTGGTTTGATTCTCTCCCCATATGTATTGGCAAACTATTGGGTCTAAATTCCTCCTAGATTTTCCCCGTTGGAACTTTATATTTATGATGTCCTTATGTATTTTTGCTTGTGAATTGATGTGTTGAGAATTAGTCTTACCCTTGATATTGGGTGTTCGCAGGATGTTTCTTTTTCTGTGGTTCATCTTGGCGTTCCTTATGGTCCTTCCGGGGGCCAAGAGACGGGCTTCTCGACTTGATACTGCTGGCCCTAGCACTGCCGCTCCGGGGATGCCGGATGGTGATGATAGCGACGGCGATGACGGCAGTGAGTCCGAGGAGGACGAGGAGCGAGAGCCGAGGCTCAGGGGTCTCCCTTACGAGGTACGTCCTCGCCGGCATGATCGGTTCCGTTTCCATATGATGGCCTCCCAGGACTTCTATTTCGACGAGCTTCGTCGGAAGAGGGCTTACGTTCCCGAGCGAGGCTTGTATCCCGATCATATGGGCGATGACCGGATCAGTGCCGTGTTGGGGCATCTCCAGTGGACCGGTCTTGCACATCCTCCCGAGGGCGTTGCCTCCGGCTATCTAGCCATGGAGGTTATCGCCAACATCAGTGGTCTTGGGGTAGACGACGACCTCTCTCGAGTCAGGGTTCGTGGTCGCTACTTAGACTTCAGTGCTCGGGCGATTAACACCTATTTCGGCCTTCCAGATGATGGTGCGTTCCGACCGCAGCCAGAGGGTCGGGTTTATGCCCCTGCCTGGGGTGTCTTGTGTACCGAGGTACCCCCGCGGACTGGGGAATCCCACGAGTTGCGACTGACATCCTTAGATGCTCATTGGCGCGTGCTTGCTCAGCTTTGGTTAGGACGCATCCGGCCGATCACCCGTAGTCATATCGTCATAGATCATGTCTTTGAGACTATCTGCTTTATCGCACGGGGCGGCCGGGTAAATGTGGGCGCTTGCATCGCGGACAACCTGAGGGGTTTACGACGGGGGCGAGGGAGTAGGGTGATTACTCACGCACACCTCATTTGTGGCTTGTGCGCTGCCCAGGGGATCCGCACGTCTCCCGAGACGGACCCCTATCCCTTAGCTCCAGGTGAGCACTACCGTGTTCCGTCTTATGCCGCCCGGCGCAGCACCTTGCGTCGTGGAGCGCCTCGGGCTATACTGCACCCGCATCCTGAGGATGGTGGTTTGATCTTAGTTGTTCCTCCTGAGCGACCACTCCCTCCTCCTGTGGTTCCACAGCAGGGTGTGGTTCCACCGCGGGGTCAGGACATGACGCAGATGCTCCAGATGATGCAGGAGATGCGCATCAGTATGGATGCCGGGTTTGCAGCTGGGCAGGCTCGCTATGATGCTTTGGATGTTAGGATGGATCACTATCAGGATCGCTTTGACGCCTTAGATGCTAGGATGGATCTGTATCAGGATCGTATGGACACGCTCACTGTGAGACAGGCGGAGCAGCAGGCCACCTTGACAGACATGTATGCCTACATGCGTCAGATGGATGACTACATGCGTCGCCGGTTCCCTCCTCCTGATCAGTGACTTTATGTTTCCCGTTTATGTTTTATCTAGACTCGTGTTAGCAGCTGTTGGTTTAGTATTTCCCATTTGTGTTTTCAGTTAGACTTGGTTTGGTATTTCTTTTAGGATGTTGTACTGTGACGTTACTCTGATTCCGTGCATGTCTCTGTTTGTACTGCATAGTTTGATGCATCGTGTGTTTTTATGTTTTTATAATTTCGGATTTAAATTTATCTAAATAGATAAATCTTGCATTTTATTTCCTTAAAAGGAATTTCTAGTACAAGTGATAGGATATACCAAAATAGGATCCTCCTATCGTTTCTAGGCGTCCTCCGGCACAGTGGTAGGATCCTCTTCCGGATCTTCCTCCACTGGACTTGACGGCAGTAGGTCATCGAAAATGCGGTTCAAGTCATCCCCATGAGCATCAACAAGCTCTTTTAAACATAGATTTTGTGTAGTAAGGGTTTGGATTTGGTCTTCGAGCTGGTTTATGCGGTGGTGGTCCGCCTCTCTTAAGTTTCCCATATGGTGCAGATTTGCCTCCAATTGGGCCATACGATGTTCCATTTGTTGTATGGTTTGTTGGGAATCAAAGTGAGCGTTCATCATTTTGATCATTAAGTTCATCATGTCTTGGTTAGCCATCTAGAGCAAGGAAAAGATCTAGGTTACAACATAACGCTTCTAGGTTCTCTAAGGTATAGAAATGCAATATGCACATGTAGTGATGATCCCCCCCGAAAAAAAAAAATTTTATGCGTACATTTATTTATCCATGGGTTTTAAAAGTAAATTTATTCCATGGATATGTTAAAATAAGGATAAAAGGTTTGGGCCGCTATATTGGGCCGAAAGAATAAATTATTTGGGCTTTAAATAAAACAAGGCTATTGGGCCAAGATAATTTCTTGGGCCTCAAAAAAAAATTTTGGGCTAAAAATTTGGGCCTTAACTTCAAAATAATAATTGGGTTCTTTAAAATATATTACTAGTTTAGAAATGATAACTTTTAAAAAAAATAGTAATACTTGAAAATAATAGTTTAAAAATATTCCGAACTTTTTAAAATAGTAGTTTTAAAATAGTCTGGGCTCTGATACCACTCTGTAACACCCCGGATTTGATAACCCAGGCCGGGATGCCACCGCCACACCTCCCTAGCAAGACACGGTTTCTCCGAGCTCACTAAAGAGATGTAAGGCTATGGTTTTTCAGGATTTAAAATATTCAAGTAGCCCATTCATAGATAGTTTAAAAATACTACATCAGAGTTGCAGCGAGTATATATATAAGTACGCAGCGGAAGTAAAGTGTATGCAGCGGAATTTGAAATATAGGGCCGACATGGCCAAACCACGGGTTAAACAGACCCGTTCATGCAAGTCATGTAAAATAAATAATTAAGTGTCCAAATGATCCCCCAATGAATGATCATGCTTCGTACTCTGTAACAGAAAAAAAATGAACAACGGTTTTTATCAGTATTATAAAATACTGAGTAAGTTAATCCTTACATGACAATAAAGGGGTTAGATTTTTAGTAATTAAGGTAAAACTCTTTGCCATGCATAAAAACACTTTTAAAAAGAATGCGAAGATAATGCATGCTTTAAAGACACATTTAAATTTCGTAATTTAAAACTTAAGCATGGGCAATTATTTAAGACATGATTTAAAAACATGAATAATGCCGTAAGAAAGTAATTAAAAATTTGAGCTTTAAAAATTTTCACCGATACGCTACCATCAAAACGATTTTTAAATTTAGCCGGCAATCCGGCGGCCGCAGCCAATTTCATAAAATCTAAGCTTTTTAATATATTTCCCGTTACGCCATCATCTCAACAATAGATAGCCGGTGATCCGGCGGCCTCAGCCAATTTCATAAGTAACATATCATCTAGCCGGTGATCCGGCGGCCGCAGCCGATACGCCATACCCAGTACCACTCCGTCGAGCCTCGAGTAACCCATACGGATACACTCGAGAGGGTAGGCAGTTGGTCTCTTGTGACCAAATACGCCATATCCAGTACCGCTCCGTCGAGCCTCGAGTAATCCATACGGATACACTCGAGAGGATAGGCCCAAAATAATAACGGCAGATATCAATAGTAACAGTTAGCCGGTGATCCGGCGGCCTCAGCCAATTTCATAAGTAACATCTCATCTAGCCGGTGATCCGGCGGCCGCAGCCGATACGCCATACCCAGTACCACTCCGTCGAGCCTCGAGTAACCCATACGGATACACTCGAGAGGGTAGGCAGTTGGTCTCTTGTGACCAAATATGCCATATCCAGTACCGCTCCGTCGAGCCTCGAGTAACCCATACGGATACACCCGAGAGGATAGGCAAAAATATAAGATGCCGTTTTGTTGATTTTTCGCGCGTGATAGTCATAGCCGTTTTGGCACAAATTGCACAATTAGGAGGGCACCCTGCAGAGCACTCACCCCCTGATTTTTATGAAACCGATCTTGTTTCAACTTTAGTATAACGGGATTTTCAAAAATATAGCTTTATCGTATCACAAGATTTCGATCGTTGTTTAAAAGATTTCAAAAATCGATCGATGTCACAGTTTACGCCCTTTCAGTTTAAAAATCCATTTCTTAGGCGATTGATCTGAAATTTTCACAGTAGCTCAAAACCATCTCAATGAACAACTTTCATGTTTTGAGTTTTTCGTAAAAACGATGGGAAGCATGTCAAAAATCAAGTTTTCTACTCAAATAGTATGCTGTCAGGATTCAGGTTTGACACATCTCAAAGATTTGACTTTTTAACATATCAAATGAGCTTCAAAAATTCTGAAATTTGGTATGCACATACTAGACATGATTATATGCAACTTTTGTTTAGAACTCAAAGATTGGATCGGACTGGAAATGATAGAAATATGCTCATCAAGTTCGGTTAAGAAATCTGTGAACCTTTGAAAATTCTTTAAAACGCAGAATATGTCCGATTCGGTTTGGGGTATCAAAACTTGATGAAAATGTATGAAATTTTAAAGAGGTATTCAAGACTCATAGATCTATAACTTTTGTTTAGATCATGAAGATTGGTTCGTACTAGAAATGATAGAAATAAGTTCATCAAGTTCGGTTAAGAAATCTGAAAATTTTTGAAAGTTCTTAAAAACGCAGAATATGTCCGACTTGATTTGGGGTACCAAGACTTGATTAAAAATTCTGAAATTTTTACACAATATAGCTTAAGATCTTAGGATCAAAATCTTAGTTTTGAGTTTTCAGGTTTGAACGCTCGAAGTAAGAGTTTTGTTCGGATTTCAGAAAATACGTAGATTGGGGTTTTTAGGTTCGATTTTAACGTTTCGTTTAAGATTCAATGTTTCGGATGTCTTCAAACCACCCGTATTGATATGTAAGTTATTAACTTACAGTAAGTGAGTTCCTTGAACGTTCTAAGGTTGATCGATTTGTCCAAAATCGCCACGAACGAATCTACGCACACGTTCTTCTTCTCCTTTGGCTACGAACGTGTTTGCAAGTAAAGATCCGTAAGTTAGAAGGTTGATTATGATCTTAGAACAATAAGGAAACTTGATTGACACCTTACCAACAATCCAATGTCTGCAAATCCTTGATCTCCACACTACTTTGGTAGGATTTGCTTGCCGGAAAGTTCGCCGGAAGTTCGCCGGAAGGTGTTTGGCTAAGAGAGAGTTTTTGGAGAGTTTGGGAGTGAATGATTGATTAGAATGGCTGAAAATGGAGATATAATTGATTACATAACGTCCAAATGATGTTCCCTCCCGTGATAGATCGGATTCCCAACCTTGGGGTCAAGGAATATGGCAAGAAAGTCGCCAAAACGCGACAATGGCTGTTGTCAGGACCTTGGCGCGGGGTTGGCGCGCGAATCGGCCAAAGTCCGCGCCGGGTACGCGCCACCCAAAACGCGACAAACGTCGCCGCGGCGATGGCGCGGGGTTGGCGCGGGAATCCCCCAAATCCCGCGCGGACAGCGCGCCAAACACGCCTGGACTTCGGTCCGGGCGGGGTCGTGCGATCCGTCGTGCTTTTCCTCCTCTCTTTCGGACTTCTATCTTCCTACATTTTCGGGCTCGATTTTTCGGGTCATTCTCGGGTCATAAATTCTTATCTTAAGTTTATCTCGACTCACATGAACTTCATGTTAAAATCTTAAATCCGTCGGTCTCGGTTTCGTCGGCTTTTGATTCCCGTGTAATAACTTGTATCATTAAATTTCTTTCGACTTCACGGGTTCTTGGAATTAAAATTCTTTTCCTTCTTGAATTTAATTCCAATTATTTTTACTCAATTCATGGAATGTCTTCGGGCTTCCTTTCCCTCTTTTATTCCATTTTGAATTTAAATCTATCGGCGTTTCATATCCGAGCAATAATTTATTGTGATAAATTATTTTCTTCTTCTCGGAAATATTTCAACATTGATCGGAATAAATTTTTATTCCCTTGGACGTTGATAAAAAAAATCTGGGGTGTTACAGTAAAAGACTTGTGTGAGTGTTTCTTTATGCTTAAATCGTATTTATCATATCTTTAATTATGTATTTAAAATTCATGCGTCTTAAATTATGCTTTAAATTACGCTTTTAATTTTAGTCCTTTAATCATGTTTTCCGCTGCAAATAAACTATGTATTTTAACATTACGTGTGGTAAGCGAAATCTTTAGTGTTAACACATGTAACCCCTTTTATTTGTTAGTTAGGGATTAACTTACTCAGTATATTTTTATACTGACAACCGTTGTCATTTTTCTTTTACAGAGTATGTCGAGTGACGCATACGCATACACTTGGGGGGAATTATTTATGAACATTTTCGCTTTCTGCATCGTATTACTGTTTACCGGGTCTGTTAACCCGAGGTTTTGGCCGTGTGGGCCGTGATTACATTTCCGCTGTATTTACCTTATCCATGCATGATGATTTTTACTACCGTACTTGATTAAAGTATTATTGGATTCCGGATTCATTGTTGAATGTTTTAAAACTTTGCATACCCATAAGCCTTGCACCTCCTTAGCGAGCTCGGGAATCCGTGTCTTGCTAGGGTGATGCGGCGGTGACACCTCGGCCTGGGTTACCAAATCCGGGGTGTTACAAATATGCATATGCAAATAAAGATTCCCCCCAAAAATAATTTAATGCACTATATATATATATATATATATTTTTCATGGGTTTTAAAATAAAAATTTCTCCATGGAAATATACTTTAAAATTTAAAGTAATAGTCAAAACATTAATAATAGTTTAAAAAAATAATAATGGTTTAAAAATAATAGTTTAAAAATAGCCGGGTTCTGATACCAACTTGTAACACCCCGGTTTTTGGTCACCCAGGTCGGGATGTCACCGCCACACCTCCCTAGTAAGACACGGTTTCTCCGGCTTACTAAAGAGATGCAAGGCTAGGTATTTCAGTATTTAAAAGCTTTGAAAATATTTGCAAACAGCCCATACAATATAATCTCGAAAATAATAATATTATAGCGCAGCGGAAAAAGTATTTAAGTATAATATTGCATCGGAAATGTAAATACGACCAACATGGTCAAAACTCGGGTTAAACAGGCCCGTTTATTCTAATGTCTAATGCAAGAATTTAAATAATAAAGTTTGCAAAATATAGTTCCCCCATGCATGAGCTCATGATCATTCCACATACTCTGTAAGGAAAAAGGAAAATAAATGGTTTGGTCAGCACAACTTGCTGAGTAAGTTAACACATGCATGATCGTAGGGTTTAAAAGCCATCAATTTAATATTTCATAAAAGCATGATAATATCCATAAATAATTTAAGTAAAGCCATAATTAATTTAAATAAAGCATTTAATAATTTAAAGAACAACAATTAAAAATATTTAACTATCCCCATTACTCCCAAGAACAATATAGCAAGTATTTCACGATTGCATCGCAATCTCGTCAATTTAGCCGGAAACCGGCGGCCGCAGCCGTATGTGCCATACTCAGTACCACTCCGGAGCCTCGAGAAACCCATAAGGATATTCACGAGAGTGTAGGCCATATATCTCATGCCGTTTTGGCAACATAACTCAAATATTTCGCGCGGGGTCACCATCGTCCATATAGGCACGAAGTGAATCGTTAGGAGGGCACCCTGCAGAGCACTCACCCCCTAATTTTAACGATCAAATTCGTAATGGGGATTTTCCTAAATTTCCAGATTTGATATAATTATTTCAAAGAGTCTTCTACTCGTTTCAACCTTAAAGGCTAGTTTCACCGTTTCAACAAGATTTCAAGATTTGACTCGGTCAACCATAGTTTACTTAAAATTTCAGTAAAAATCGAGTTTAATTCCAAAAATTCTGAAACTTCACCACTGACTCAGAAACATCGAGATGAACAACTTTTGTGTTTTAACTTTTTCAATCCGAGTTACCAAAATAGGTCAAAATCATCAATTTTCGTCATAACCTAAATCTGTCCGAAATTCGTATACAGCAGTTCAAGATTATCAAGATCTACCATAGTAAATCAACTCCAAATTTAATGAAATTTTACAGAGATCATCTTAAGACATTTATCTACCACTTTCATGTTCGGCCAAATATCTAAATCGATCTAGAACCTATGTCAAAAACGTGATCAAGATCGGACCTAAGTTCTGTCAAGAATTTCAAGATCTAATTTCAAGCAGTTCGGTTTCGGTTGGTTTTCACATATCAAATAGTCTCTAAAAATTCTGAAAATTTTACAATAGATAGATCTAAGCCTTACGAACATTTTTTGTGTTTTAAGTGTTTCCGTTTGAAGTCGTTTTAAGGTTCGGAAAAATTCGTCAAAACTGTTGCGCCGGTAGAAAACATACATTGACAGATTTTCGCAAGATTCGATTCAAGCTTTTAGGTTTCGTGTTTTAGTTACTCCCAAAACCATGTAAGTATTAACTTACAGATTTGTAGATATCCGGGATCGTCTATTTCGAAGGCGTGGCTTCCAGTCCTCTGTATATCCTCTCCGTTTGTCGGGTTCTACGTTCTAGATTCAATTCGGGGCGTAGAAAGAAAAATAAGAAGATTAAGATTCGTTTTCGAATCAAACGTAAGAGATGAACGGATCAGAACTTACCACGACGTCTAGGAGACTCTGATTTTCGTCCAAATCAGTTTCGCCTTGGTCTCGTGCCTCCGACGACTCCGGAATTAGGGTTTTCGGACGTATAGAGAGTTGTAGGGTTTGGAAAAGTATTCGGAGCCTTTAAGAGGTCTTATGTAACACCCCCATTTTCCCTAAAAGCACAACGGAAGCAAAGTGTGGGAACAGGAGGTCGGTGTTACCGCCACGTATTCCGGACTGCCCAGAATACGCTAAGGCTAGCTCACATCATTTTACATGTCATTCGGAGTTGAACATATATGCTAACTGTTAAGCATATATCGTGATCTCGGAAATTCAGAGTTTAAATAATATGCCAATAGTGTTGCACAAGATTTTCGGAAAAAGAAAGCTCGTAACACTATAACGTATAAAATGAGCTTTAAATAGGAGTTTTGGCACAGTGACCAAAAATAAGTTAACATGTCTCTTAAAAGAGCTCAATGACAACAATGTAAAAAGATAAGGATATTCTTGGTTTAAAAAGGGAAATTTACTATACAATTTGAAGAATATCATCGTCCGTTGCATATTAAAAGTATTGGGGCGTAGAAACTTACATAAGTGGGTACCACCCCAAATTATACGTTCTCGAGTTAATAACAGATCATATGCCAAGTTGTTTGCCCCGACAAGGAGGTTTAAAATATTATACATCACTTATACTTAAGATAAAGGCATTTAAAATAACCCAAACCGTGCCCGATGATGCAAATGCTTACTGGTCCTCACAGATGTCAAAACCTGAAAAGGATCATGAAAGTGTAGGGTCAGCGAAAAATAATCGCTGAGTAAGTAGACCCTTACTCCCGGAGGAGATCGGGTTGCAGAAATGATTTAAAAACAACAGTTATGGTAATGGTATGCTAAAACGAGAATATTGTGAACATAAATGCAATATTAATCTAATCCCGGGAACAGACAATATAACAATATGTGTTACCGAGAAATATAATTATCTCAGCCAACATGCCAATTGAGAGGGGTTCGTGAATCGAATACCCAGTCTCACATGCGCATTCAAGGGTTGTGGTAAAGGTAGGAAATTTCCTTCATCCACTTGGAAGGAGTGGTATCGTTCCGTTTTCCCACTTTTCCCGAGTGGCATTGTATGCACACAACGGCGGCGGTGGCGGCAAGATCCACACACAGTTCCAACCCCGTAACAATGGAATTCCCAAAATCATAGGAATTGTTGCAATAATTTATAAGGCACATTAAAAATAGAATACCAATAATCCAAAAAAGTAGGGAGCAATAAGCATAAATTTAAAATATAATAAAGCGGTATTTAATTTATGCTTAAGCTAAAATAAATTTGGGCTTACTCCAAAGAGTAAAAATCCACTTACTGTTACCGTAGCCTTGGGGTTAACAACACAATGCAGGCGACGAGCAGTTAAATTTTCTTGTTTAACTATATTCCACAAGAAGCCTCCAATTGCAACTCTACTCCATCATCTCCCTTCCTAACTAACAATTATCCAAATGATATCCTCTTTATAAGATTCTTCGACAATCTCAAGTGAGTAATTTTATAACAAGGGCATTCAACAATGCCAAATATCATTTCAACTACAAACTCCCATATCAACCTTTCATAATCTGGAAATATCACTTCACGGATCTCAAAATCCAACAATTTCATAATAGGTTCAAAATCACCATTACTTTCGTCACAGTTTACAAGAAACATCTTTAAAAATTCATACGGAAGGCGATTGCTCTGAAATTTAAACTGTAGATAGTCAACACATAGATGAACAACTTTTATTTTTTATACTTTTAAAAATAAGGTACGGAAATAGGTCAAAAATCGTGATCTTTGTACAATTAACTTGGTGTCAGAATTTCAACAACAACGGCTTACATTTCAACGAGTGTTAAAAATATCAAAACTCATAAAAATTCTGAAATTTTTACAGAAGGTAGATCATACATAGATAAATATTTTTCGTGAAGAAACATTTTTGGTTTGAATATCTTAACTTGGACAAAAACGGGCATTTCAGAAAACCCCAAACTCATTCTAACTCAGTAACAGCGGATGCTTGACCATCAGTGGTTTTAAAAATCATAACTTTCACGTACATCTTTTAAAAATCACAAAATTTTACAGAGAGGTACTAGACACATTTATGAACAACTTTCAAGAAGGAATAAATGAGCGAAAAAGACCCTAAGTTAGCTTAAAATACTCTGCAAGTTTGAGATTAAAATCTGACAGATTATCGAACAATAAATCTCCAATATACCAGATCGATTTTGGCCTAGAAAATGAAATCCAAAATTGTTGAAATTTTACAGGCATAAACTTTAAAATATTAGTAACAACTTTCATGAAGAAAAGTTTTTAAGAAAAACACTTTAAAGGAACCACAAAGGCTTTGCAAATCGGACACGGCTTGCTGTCAGTTTCTTTGAAATTCATACGTAAACCGGATCGATTTTTATGGATCAAACGGGGTCCAAAAATTCTAAAATTTACACAACATAATCTTCATGGTGTAAGAAACAAACTCAATGAAGGAAAGTTTTAGATTTGAAGGCTCTAAATAGTCGGAAAACAAAGATTATCATAACTCCGCAAGTTAGATCTTTGGGTGACAGATTTGTACATTTTACGCTTCAAGGCTCATATCTCTTAAACCTTTTGACCAAAAGATCCAAAATTTGAAATGGTGGGAATAGACTTACAGAGGATAGATGTTATGGTCCTTTGGTAGATCGCCGGGCTCCTTGTAACTACGGAAAAACCCTTGAATCACAGTAACACTCTTTACAAGAAACTAAAAAGAAACTTGGGAGAAGGATGAAGAATAGATGAGGTGTGAGGTATGAGTTTGAGAAAGGGGGTTATTTAAAGCCAATCTTACAGCATTTACTTATTTATTTTTATTAATTTTAATTATTTATTTATTTATTTTTTTGGCTAACTCTTCATTTTCAATAGTTGTGTATTCCCCATTCCATTTAATACCCGCACCTTCCTCCATTATTTATTTTCTTCTCTTGGCTCCATCGGTTTTATTTTTGTTTTAATTTTTTTTTTAAATTTCTTATCCCTATCTCCGATATCAATAAAGTCCCTCCTAACTTTGCAGACGTTTGTTCCCTACAATCATACCTTTCTATTAATTTATTTTATGGCACCACTATACCTTTATTTCTTCCAACTTGCTAGTCCAATACCATTTGTTTCTTTATCAATTATGCAAAATCCCTTTTTCTTCCTGCTTAGTCCGAATTTGGCCTCACATATTCTAATATCTTATTATTAACTTGAATCCACACTTAGGCTTTTATAAATCAAGCACTGCTTCTTCTCCAACAATGTTATTCTATAATCAAATTTAATGATCAAGGGTTTTAAATCATGACTTGGCAATTATTTTAATTTCGACTAAATTCATCCATGTGTTAGTTGTAGCTCACTAATATGGACTTAAATAATTCACAATATAGCTTAATACTTATAAGTCACTTAAACGACCTTTTACTTAAAAGTTTTAGCTCTTTAAAGTTAGTCCACAACAAGAATCGACTTAATCTCCTCGCTTTGGAAAAGAAAAAAAAATATGATTTTCTTTCTCTAATGATAGTTAAAAATTAAATTTACAAGACGGTTTAATTTAAAATTTTGAATAGCTATTTATTAAAAGTTAAACTTTTATTTAAAATTTTACGGAGTGTTATATCTTATTTATAGTTAAACAAGCCCTAGGGACGCCTAAGGTCTGCCCTAGGAGTCTTGAGCCGAATGGTGTTCAACCGAAGTCGGAAAATCCGGATTCGGGCGAGAAAATCTCGCACGGGCGAATCTGTCCGACGGCGCGGCCGTGGCGCGCCCATCCGTCTTTGACCGCGCGGCCACCGCGCCGAGCTCGCCTGGACTTCGGTCCGGGCGGGTCGTGCGATCCGTCGTGCTTTTCCTCCTCTCTTTCGGATTTCTATCCCTCTATGCTCCCGAATTCTGAGTTCCGGGGTATCTCCGGGTTTCTACTTTCTCTCTAAATTTTTACTCGGGTCTAATTGGATGTTGGACTCGAATTCTCGAGTTCATTGGTGTCGGGTTTCGGTGTACAATTTAAATTCTTTTTATTTAATTAAATTCCTTTAATTCCTTTTTAAGTTAAATCTCATTTCTCATTTCCTTATCTTTATTTATTTATTTATTTGCTGGATTTATTTATTTATTTTATTTATTGTTTATTTATCTAATTATTGTTTTATTTTATGTTGGAAAATTCTCGGGTATTACAGATTTACATTGATTATCAAAATATTTTTATACATATCCATTACAATTAATAAGGATATTCGTATATTTTTTTATGAAAAGATTTTTATTTCTATATCTGACATTTCACTTCCCCATTATATATTATATAATGTCATTTGTTTATATTGGCAACTAAGCAAATATTTAGCTACATGATGGTAATAAAATATGTATGTACTATGTATTAATTATTTTATTTTTGCAAATAAGATTTGCGGTATTGGAAAAGCAGATGCAGAATTTTTACAATGGGGATGATGGAGGGAAATAAAATATTGAATATAATTTGTCCATAAAATAATTTTTAATTATATTGCAATTAAATCTTTCCTTATAAATTTATCCGTATTTTGAAAATACAATATCAAATAAAAAATGAAAACTAAGTATTACCCCATAAATAAAGCAAATATTATGGGGTAATTGATTTCCATTGATTATATTGATTACATTAATTTACATTGATTAAATTGATTTTCATTGAATAAACAAAAATGAAATGTTGACTATAGACAATGAAATGATTATGGAAAGAGCAAAGAATAATCGTAAAAGATGAGATGATTAATGGACTGTAATTTAATAAATTTACCCTTAAATAAAGAATAATTAATGTAATTTAGCCCTTCAACTATTACTATAATTTTTACAAATACGATATTTTATTTATTTTTGGTGAATAATAAATCAACATTAGGAATTTATTTATCTATATAAATAATATTCAATTTACACTTAAATCCATTTATTAACCTAAAATTATATGCAAAAGTTTTTAGCCTAAAACCACTCGCTAATTTTTAGTCAATAATCCCAAAAAGTGAAATTAATTCTATACTCAAATAATCCATTCAATGTTAGATTTATGGGATTGGATTCCCAATTTCACAAAATGGAAATTTTTAATATAAATAAATAATGAAATAATTCCAACCATAAATTTATTATGTCATTAATTTTAATTGACTTTTTTACTAACATTAAGTTTCATTATAACATTAATTGGTCCTTACAAGTTAAATATGACAATGTTAAATCATCATTGCTTTAATTGAAATATTATATTTAAATCATCATTGAAATATTATATTTAAATTCTAAAAAAATTTGTATTATAGCAATTGGCTAATTATAGCAATAATAAGTTTATTATAATATTATTTTGGAAAAAAAATATTGTGATGATTTAATATAGATACTATAGTTTTAAATGGAATAATTGAAAATATCATTTTAGAATCAATTTATTGTGATTCAATTTAGTTATAGATATATTGTGATTAGGGGTGGGCAAAATATTCGAACCGATTCGTTGAACCGCTGAATCGAACCGAAATCGAACCGAATTTCCGGTTAACCGAGGACCCCGGAGCAAATACAAATATCATATTTCAGTATTCGTCCGGTTCAAATACAAATACAAATACTTTAATTTTTTCCCCCGGTTAACCGAACCGAACCGAATATATTTATTTTATTTTAAAAGTTATATATAGTGTAAATATTATAGATATTTGATGGTATAAAATTATAGAGATAATATATATTATTTATTTAATTATTTAAGAATATAATAAAACAAATATAAAAAACTTAAGAGCTAATTATCAAAATATATCACCATAATTAATAAGCCTCTATTGATTTTTGTCTTTCAGAATACTCTATTATTAAAATATACATCTACATTAACATTTGTTACATATACTAACATATTTTGATTACATTGAAAATGACCATTTGATTCCATAGTTATATGTATATTTTTTTCTGAGTGTAATAACCTCGACCGACCCTCTTAAAATGTATAATCAAGTTTTCAGTTCTTAAATCTTTGAGTTTCGTAGATTTTTAAATATTCGAACCGAATCGTTTAACCGCTAAATCTAATCGAGACCGAACCCCCGGTTAACCGAGGACTCCGGTCACAAATACAAATAC
>JAOANR010000004.1:36279018-36447685 GCA_030278955.1 Hygrophila difformis
GAGTTGGAACTTGTGCATTCGGGCACAGTGGGTGAAACGGTCAACGCTATGGTCGTAGAAACTCCAATTTTGGACGAGATTAAGCTCGCCCAACCGGGCGACGCGAAACTCGAGAAGATAAAGGGGTATATTGCCGAAGGAAAGGCAATAGGATTTGTTGTCCACGAGGATGGAAGCATTCGTTTCAAAAGGAGATGGTGTGTGCCACTTAAATGTGCCGAGTTGAAGCGAAGGTTGATGGAAGAAGGCCACAACACGCCATATTCAGTACATCCCGGAGGTGACAAGCTTTACAAAGATCTAAAGAAGATCTATTGGTGGCCGGGAATGAAGAAAGAAGTGGCAAACTTCGTGGCGAAATGTCTCACCTGCCAAAAGGTTAAGGCAGTGCGACATAACCCCTAGGACTGATGCAACCACTAGAGATTCCAAGTTGGAAGTGGGATAGCATCTCGATGGATTTTGTCTTGGGATTACCCCGATCACCTAAAGGCATGAACAAGATTTGGGTGATTGTGGATAGGCTAACGAAGACAGCTATATTTATCCCGATGAAGGACACGTGGACTATGGACCAATTGGCCCGAGCCTACGTTGATAATGTGGTACGACGACATGGAGTACCACATGACATCATTTCCGATAGAGACAGTAGATTTGTCTCTCACTTTTGGACGGAGTTACAAAAAGCTCTCGGTACTCAAATCAAAATGAGCACCGCATTCCACCCGATGACGGATGGTCAAACCGAGAGAACAATCCAAACACTAGAAGACATGCTGAGAGCATGCGTGTTGGAATTTAAGGGAAATTGGAAATCCCATTTACCCTTAATCGAATATTCTTATAATAATAGCTACCATGCTAGCATTGGCATGGCACCTTTCGAGGCGTTGTATGGACGAAAGTGCCAAAGCCCGTTGAGCTGGGAAGAAAACGATAAGTCGGTGGTAGTGGGACCACAACTTATCGAAGACATGGCTCAACAAATCAAAGTGATTCAAGGAAAAATGAAAGCCGCTCAACACCGTCAGAAGAGTTACGCTGACGTGAGACGACGAGACCTAGAATTTCAAGTGGGAGATAGGGTCATGCTAAAGATATCACCCATGAAGGGGGTGATGCGCTTTGGCAAACGGGGAAAGTTGAGTCCTTGATATATAGGACCTTACGAGATTCTAGAACGAGTCGGAAATTTGGCTTACCGACTGGCTTTACCGCCACAATTAGATCGAGTTCATAATGTCTTCCATGTCTCACAACTAAAGAAGTATGTGCCGGACCCGACACATGTACTTCAACCGGAGATAATTGTACTCGATGAGGATTTGACTTATGAAGAAGTCCTAGTGCGTATTCTGGACACTAAGGAGCGAGTAACTAGGAACAAAACCATCAAAATGATCAAGGTCCTTTGGTCGAACCACGAAAGTGAGACGGCAACTTGGGAGGTAGAATCCGACATGAGAGAACGCTACCCGACATTGTTCCAAACCGACACCGACACAGTTATGGGGACATAACTGCAATCTTAAGGGGGAGAGGATGTCATACCATCCATTTTTCATGCATTTTTGTACACAAACAATTTTGAACTACGTTATGGCTTGATCCCTTCATAGGGTACGTAGGCAGCTTAGAAGTTTTAATTCTAAGTTTAGTCACAACATAACAAAACAAACAAAAGACCTTAGCACGAGAAAAGCCGAAACACAACATTGAGGACGAAGTTGATTCTTAAGGAGGGTAGACTGTAATACCCGAGAATTTTGCAACATAAAACCAATAATTACATAAATAAACAATAAATAAAATAAATACAATAAATAAATAAATAAATTCAGCAAAGAAATAAATAAAGATAAGGAAATGAGAAATGAGATTTAACTTAAAAATGAATTAAAGGAATTTAATTAAATAAAAAGAATTAATTGAAGATAAATAAATTGTACACCGAAACCCGACACCAATGAACTCGAATATTCGAGTCCAAACATTCAATTAGACCCGAGTAAAATTTAGAGAGGAAATAGAAACCCGAAGATACCCCGGAAATCGGAATCCGGGAGCATAGGGGGATAGAAGTCCGAAAGAGAGGAGGAAAGGCACGACGGATCGCGCGACCCGCCCGGACCGAAGTCCGGGCGAGTGCCGCGCGGTGGCCGCGCGGTCAATAGAGGAAAGGCGCGCCACGACCGCGCCGCTTGACAGATTCGCCGGTTGCGAGATTCACTCGCCCGAATCCGAATTTTCCGACTTCGGTTGAACACCTTTCGGCTCAAGACTCTTAGAGTCAGACCTTGTACGCCCCTAGGTCTTGTTTACCTATAAATAACCCCTCTTGAAAGCCCCGAACACTTTTCAAAACCCTACGATACTCTCTATACACAAAACCCTAGATCCGGAAGTCATCGGAGGCACCAAAACCGAACGGGGACTGCCGTGGACGAGTTTGAGAGATCTCCAACATCGTGGTAAGTTAGATCCATTCATCCATATCGTTTTTAATTCAAAAACGAAATCCTAATTCTCTTCTTTTTCTTTCTACACCCCGAATCGGATCTAGAACGAGGAACCCGACGAACGGAGAGGATAAACGGTGGACTGGAAGCCACGCCTTCAAAATAGACGATCCCAGATATCTACAAATCTGTAAGTTAACGCTTGCATGATTTTGGGAGTAATTAAAACACGTAAAACTAAAAGCTTCATCAAATCTTTCGTAAATCTGTCAACATACGTTTTCTACCGGCGCAACAGTTTTGTCTAATTTTTACGAACCTTTAAACGTCTTCAAACGGAAAAACTTAAAACATGAAAAACGTTCCGAAGGCTTAGATCTATCTACTGTAAAATTTTCAGAATTTTTAGAGACGTTTTGATATTTGAAATCCACCCGAAACCTAACTGCTGAAACTTGGATCTTGAATTTCTTGGCAGAACTTAGGTCCGATCTTGATGACGTTTTTGACATTAGTTATAAGCAGATTTAGATCTTCAGCCGAACATAAAAGTTGTAGAAAAATGTCTTAAGAAGGTCTCTGTGAATTTCATTAAGTTTGGAGTTGATTTGCTATGGTAGATCTTGATAATCTTGAACTGCTGTACACGAAATTCGGACAGATTAATGTTATGACGAAAACTGACATTTTTGACCTGTTTCGGTATCTCAGATTGAAAAAATTAAAACACAAAAGTTGTTCATCTCGATGTTTCCGATTCAGTGGTAAAATTTCATAATTTTTGGAATTAAACTCGATTTTTAATGAATTTTAGAGTAAACTGTGGTTGACCGAGTCAAATCTTGAAATCTTGTTGAAACGGTGAAACTAGCCTTTAAGGTTTAATCGAGTAGAAGACTCTTTGAAATAAATATATGAAATCTGGAAATTAGGAAATCCCCTTTTACAAACTTGATCTTTAAAATTAGGGGGTGAGTGCTCTGCAGGGTGCCATCCTAACGATTCACTTCGTGCATTTATGGACGATGGTGACCCGCGCGAAATATTTGAGATATGTTGCCAAAACGGCATGAGGTATATGGCCTACACTCTCGTGAATATCCATATGGGTTTCCCGAGGCTCCGGAGTGGTACTGGGTATGGCAGATACGGCTGCGGCCGCCGGTTTCCGGCTAAACTTGTTGACATCGCGATGCAATCGTGAAACACTTGAAATACTAAATCTTGGGAGTAAATGGGGATAGTTAAATGTTTAATTAATGTCCTTTTAAATTATTAAATGCTTTATTTAAATTAATTATGGTTTTTATTTAAATTATGCTAGATGTACTATTGGTTAGTGTCATGATTAAATTATGCGAATTGATTGTATTATTAAATTAAATTATCTATGATTATTATCATGCTTTTATGAAATTATTAAATTAATGGCTTTTAAACCCTACGATCATGCATGTGTTAATTTACTCAGCAAGTTGTGCTGACCAAACCATTTATTTTCCTTTTTCCTTACAGAGTATGTGGAGTGATCATGAGTACGTTCATGCATGGGGGGACTCATATTTTGCGAAACTTATTATTTAAATTCTTGCATTAGACTCTAGAATAAACGGGCCTGTTTAACCCGTGTTTTGACCATGTCGGTCGTATTTACATTTCCGCTGCAATATACTTAAATACTATATTGTATGGGCTGTTTGCAAATGTTTTAAATATTTTTAAATACCAGAATACCTAGCCTTGCATCTCTTTAGTGAGCCGGAGAAACCGTGTCTTACTAGGGAGGTGTGGCGGTGACATCCCGACCTGGGTGACCAAAAACCGGGGTGTTACATTGTCCCCTTTGTCCTCAATAATATGTGGTCGGAATTGAGCATGACCCAATTAAGTTTGTGTAATAAAATATTTTAATTTTTAAAATATTAATTTTTTTAAAGAAAATGTAAATTTTACTTCCCGCACATTGCGCAGGCGGGTGTGCTAGTTCATTTTAAAAAATAAATAAATATTAATCGTCAAACATACCCATCACATCACATTATAAATAAATATATTAAACTTTCAAACCCACTACCATTAATAATTTCAATCCAACCTACAACCACATCCGTAAATCACACATAAATAAATAAATTAAAATTGTAAACTCATTACAATCACATTGTATAAATTCTTAAGTTACCTTTTTTTAACACTAATATATATATCCATGCATTTAATACTAATTATCTCTACATAAAGTATCGTGTCAGAAAATTTTGGGATACTAATAATAAAACAGGAAGTATTTATTTTTTACTTTATAATTTATTTGAATTTGTATTTGTTTTACTTGTTTTATAATATATTTGAATAATATTCATTTTATTTCTTATGTTACCCCCTCTGTCCCATTAATAGTGTCTCAAAATTTTTAGGCAATATATGGGTAGGTATGTCGACTTTATCCATCGGGCCGGGTAAACAGTCGGGTAATCGTGTCCCAAGTATGGATATGATATACCTACTCGTACCTATGTCGATGAGTAAAGTCGACATACCTACCCATACCTTGTCTAAAAATTTTGAGACACTATTAATGGGACAGATGAAGTAACAAAAAAATAAAATAAATATTAATTCAAGTGTATTATAAAATAAGTAAAAAAAAGTAATACAAATTCAAATAAATTAATCCACAGTGACTAGAATCAACGGTTCAGTCATAGACTTAACCGTTTTGTTATAAATTATAAACATGTTTTATTATTAGTATACCAAAATTTTCGGACACGGTACTTTATATAGGGATAATTTTTTGCTGCACAGCCTATACAGGCTAGGGAAAAAAAGAAAATAAGATAACACGAAGATCCATTAGCTAATGCCGAGGAAACCAAGTGCCTATCGAGTCCGCTGCGAGAAGCGGAACCAAAAGGTCAGGAGGAAAAGCCCACGTCGTATAAAAGAGCTCGCTTTCCGCTCCTAGGTGAGCAAGAGCATCAGCAACCTGATTACCCTCACGAAGAACATGTTGGAAAAGACAAATGCGGAAACAGCGGCGCAAATCATCAATCTGACGAAGAATGGAGAAAACAAAATGTAAGGGATCCCGTGGAGAATGAATGAGACGCAAAGCATCCTGCGAGTCACAGACACAACAGACTTCATCAATACCCAAATCAGCCGCCAACTTAAGACCATGAGTAATTCCCATGAGTTCAGCTTGGACAACAGAAACAGTGCCCAAAAACCCTGAAGTGCCACCAAGCCAATGACCCGAGGCATCCCGCACAACCGCACCAAACCCCGCCCGGCCATGGCGGGTAAGTAGAGAACCGTCGGTGTGTACAAAATGCCCCGTCTAACCTCCCATATTCCAGCGAATGAGCCTAGGATGAAGACGATCAGCAGGATGTTTGGCATTGCAGCGCTCAAGCTCATCTTTTAGAATGATGATACGACGAATTAAACCATGGTGGGAAGAGCATTTTCCATTGAAGACCCTATTATTCCTTTCAATCCACACTGTCCAAATACCCGCAATGAACAGGAAGCGATAACAGCGCCTCATGCCACACAACCAATATCTAATATTTTCCATATCAAGCGTATGGAAATCATTAGGAATAGTCACATGTAATGCCTGCCAAATATGAGAAACCCACGGGCAGAGGAATAAACAATGAAACCAACTCTCATCATCACAACCACAGATTTTACAGATGGGAGAATTAGCAAGATTACGCTGGAACCGAAGAAGATTACATGGGAGCGCTGCACAAGCAATCAACCAGAGCAACAAACAAATTTTTTCTGGTATGGTGGAACTCCACAGCATCTTCCAACCTTGAGCAACAATATTATTTCCTAATAGGAACTTGTATCCAGTTTTAGCATCGTATCTGCCATTAATGGAGGGATTCCAACGCCAACCATCCACGCCCGAGGGATGAAGCACTGGAGGTGGCTGTGACAAGAGAGACTCCCTGACCGCCTGAGGGATAATCGTGCATACCATTGATAAATCCCATTGGTGACCATTGATAATATCCCGAATGCGCAAATCCGTGTCACAAGTCTCAATGAAGTCCACTTGAGGTCCCAGCATATTATTATTGATCCAAGGAGTGAACCAAAGGGAGCTAACTCCACTGCCCACATGGAAGGAAAAACCCCCAGATAATCGTATCATGGCTTTCCGAATACAACGCCAAGTGAACGAGCCCCTCGTTTGAGAAGAGCCAAGAGTCGCCCAAGTAGGCTTATAGATCGCAAAGAGAACATGCACCCAAAGCTTGTCACGACAAGTAAACAGATCATAAGCAATTTTACCAAGCAGAGCAATATTGGCGTGACGAGCTTTGCGCAGGCCCAATCCCCCCAAGGCTTTAGGCCGAGCAACGCGATCCCAAGAGACTAGGTTTAGGCCGTGACCTTTGTTATCTTTCCAAACAAAATTTCTAATGCGACGATCAATATTGGCACAAACGGACTCAGGTAACCAGCCAATCTGCATGCAATATGAAGGAATGGAGGCGAGCACATGCCGAGCAAGAGTGAGGCGGCCAGATTTATTCAGGAGACGCATAGCCCAACACGTGATCTTACTATCAATTTTTTCCAGAATAAAATCATAAGCATTCTTCAAAACCCTCCCATGATGAATAGGAAAACCTAAATAATGTCCAAGATGGGAAGTGAATGTAACTGGCGATACATCAGTAAGCCATCCTCTTTCTATGGAAGTAACACAAGTAGAAACAAAAGCCTTTGACTTGTGAATATTAACCTTGAGACCCGAAGCTGAAGTAAACCTGTGAAGTGTGTTTGCCAGACATTGAATGCTGCCTTCCTCAGCCATAGTACATAATATTAGATCGTCGGCGAAAAGTAAGTGTGAAATACCTTCACACATGTTGGCCAGTTTAATAGGTTTCCAATGACCTTCCTCAACCTCATGTTTAATAGTAACCGAGAGACGCTCCATGATAATATTAAATAGGTACGGTGACAAGGGATCACCTTGACGCAATCCCCTAGCCGGTTTGAATTCGGAAAGAGGCATACCATTCCAAAGAATGGAATATGCGGGAGAAGAAACACACGACATAATCAGCTTCCGATATGTCTCAGGGAGTTCCATTTGGACTAGACACTCTTCCAAGAAAGACCAACGAACACTATCATACGCCTTCTCAAGGTCAACTTTTAAAATAATGGCTTTCCGGCGGGTATTGGCACTGGAAAGAGAATAGATAAGTTCTTGCAAGATAATAGCATTATCAACCGTACCTCGACCCGGAAGAAATGCAGATTGAAGCGGCGAGATATATTTTTGAAGCAAAGGCCGCAGTCTATTAACAAGCACCTTAGAAATGAATTTGTAAGAAACATTGCATAACGAGATAGGCCGGAATTGACGAACATTATTTGGCACAACTATCTTTGGGTTGAGGCATATGTACGCCTTAGCCAAATCTTGAGGAACTTCCCCCTGAATAAAGGCTTGTCGCACCATCTCAAAAATATCATTTCCCACGATCATCCAATATTTGGAATAAAATGCCGCCGGAAAACCATCGGGGCCAGGAGCAGCATGAGGTTTGAATTGTTTGATTGCCACTGCAACCTCATCCGGGTTGACCTCAGCCTGAGGAAGTTCACAGCCGCTAACAGTAATAGGGCTCAAGGGCGGGAGGGGATTGCCCGGGGGAGGTAGTTGTCATCAGAGAATAACTGGACAAAGAAATTCCTCACATAAGTCGCAAGAACTGATTGATCCATGCACCACGTACCGTCATCTAGAAGAAGCCCATGATTGTGGTTACGATGGTGATGAAATTTCGCTTGAGCATGGAAAAATCTTGTGTTGCGATCCCCAACCTTAACCCAATTGTCTCGAGCACGTTGATACCAAAATAACTCTTCAAGGTGGAGAATTTCTTTAAATTGATGCTGAAGGTGCCGTTCTAGGAGAATGTATCTCACTGAGTCCATCCTAGAGAAGGCACGATCCAAACCCTCAAGCCGACGAAGAATCTTCTTTTTCTTATTACGCAACTTCTTAATGTCCAAACCACAATGTTGAGTAGACAGAGCCTGGAGTCGAGTAAGCTTTGCAGCTAAGTCAGAAGGTTGACCATCCCAAGCACCTTCCACTAGTTGTTCATATATAGGATTATGAGACCATATATGCTCCCAGCGAAACGGCTTGGAAGGCGGGGAAATAATAGACATTCCACACTTGAGAAGAAGTGGCGCATGATCGGAGCCCAACCGCGGTAACGTGCAAATATGGCCATCCGGGAACAAGTTAATCCAATCTAAATTCGCAAGTCCCCTATCCAAACGTTTCTTGAGAGAATGAATATTATTAGAAGAACGGAACCAGGTATAAACCGACCCCTCAGTGCGGATTTGAAAGAGCCCACAGTCGGTAATACAAGACCTGAATTCGTCCGCACGTTCATGAATAAAAGCACCACCATAAACCTCCGAAGGGAGAAGGACTTCATTCCAATCCCCGACAAGGAACCATGGTTCAGAAATCTTATCATGCAACTGACGGATATATTCCCAATTGGTCTTTCGACGATAATAGTTAGGATATGCATAGGCCGCTGTACATTTCCAAGTTACAGAACCAGCTCTTATAGAAAGAGTGATAAAGCGATCATCAATATCAAATATATCCGAGGAGATATTCATCCCAGACCTACTCAAGATCCAAATCCCCCCTGCACGGCCTATAGCCTCCTGGAGATAGATAGGGGAATATCCAAGCTTATAAATCATATTACGCACCCTGTCATATGGTCCTTGAGGCTCAAGAACAAAGGCCAAAGAAGGAGAGTGCGTACGGATAACATCAGAAAAACATTTTCGAGCATGAGGATTCATAATACCTCGAACATTCCAAGAGAGAATGGAAAAATTGGTGAATGTAGACATAATAACTATAATATGAATAATGACAAATCTGATCATGAGACCCATTGTGCATCGCACCATGTAAAACTCTTTAGTAGAAAGTTCAAGAAACCTCAGGGGCTTCCATAGAAACATCAGCTCCATCATCATCTGTCAAAGGAACAGAAGGCAGAGCTAGGCTCGGCACATGAGCCCCAACAAGATCTGCCACTGAACCCGAGGCAATATCTGGAGTAACTGGAGGAAGAGATAGACTAGATGAAGTGCTCGCCTCATGGTCATTGGGCCGCGAGAATCTGGCCTTACCATGACTTCTTTTAAAACCATGAGAGTGTCCTTTAGGCCTGAGAAAAGATTTGGATGTAGCCTTTAACCTAGTCCCAGCCACCAGGGATGGAGAAGAGATATTAGTAGCACCAGTAGGGGTGTCTTTACACTCAGGGCCAGGCTTAGTTATAACTAATTCAAGGGTTTTAGTAGGCCTGTCCTGGTGCCGTGTGATAGATCCATCAACAATGGCTTTATCATGTGTGGAAGTAACAGGTGCCTCATTAATAGAGGGGCCCTTTATCTGAATTCCAGAAGGAACAATAGTCGATCCATTAAGCTTGCTATGGTTGTCTCGGTCCATCGAGGAGGGCCCATCAACTTTGGCTTTAACATGTGGTTTTGTATTAGGTTTGCGTGATTTCCGTCGTTTGACTTCCATCCAATCACCAATGCCCAAATCCAAATTCTCTTCCTCCCCATGATTGCAGGATTCAGTATTATTGCTTTCCTTATTATTTGTATGCATGCATGCCTTCGATACCTCCATGATCATTGGCAGTTTCCATACCTGGCATGGAACTCTCAACGGCTCCAGAATTCTTCTCAACCCTAGATTCATCACCTTTCTCCGGCGAAGCCGGCGATGTGGAATTTCGCCCAACATTCAGAGGACATCGATCCCGTAGGTGACCAAATCTAGCACACTTCATACACATCATGTGTAGACCTTCATAAGCAACGCGAATAAGATTACCTTCCACCTCTATCTGTCCAAGCAGGGGTTCATCGAGATTGATTTCAACGCACGCACGAGCATAACGCCCCCGTGAAAAAGATAATGTATTGCGGTCCACTTTAATGAGGGTGCCCACAGCTGAAGCAATCACACGCAACGTCTTTTCTCTATAAAAGGCCTGTTTCAAATCCGGGAATCTAACCCACGTTTGGATCGTGTTAACTTTTGATGTCGCCGGATTAAAATCCTCCGACCACCTCAACACAGCTAGGCAGTGGTCGAAAATCATCCACGGGCCAGAAGTGAGAACCTTTTCACGATCGGCAGGGAGTGCGAATTTCGCCATAAAACATCCATGTCCGACATCCAACAAATCAAACTGGCCTGCCGGTGACCATATCCGAGTGAGTCGCTCCTTCATAGCAATGAAACCCACCGTAATACCAAGTGGTTTGACAATGAGAGCCTCTTTCCATGGAGCATAGATTTCATCAAGAACCGATCTGGCAAAACGAACTCGGGGACACCGCCGGTGCACTCCCTCACGGTCAATTGAAGCCAACTTATCCTTAAGCAAATCACAATCCTGATCCGGCATTTCCAGGTGCGGCGACTTGTCATTCATAACAGCATCACGGAAAGAGAGGGGAGCCACCGCAGGAGGAGCCGGCGGCGGCAGAGAACCAAGAGAAAGAGAAGGATCCGGAGGATCAGGCGACTTGTCATTCATTTTGTTTCGCTTTTATATAGGGATAATTAGTATTAAATGCATGGATATATTAGTATTAAAAAAAAAAAAGATAACTTAAGAAATGCTGGGGAAATGCTGCATGGACAGGCTCGGTGTAGGTGTGATGATGCTGTTTGGTGTATGGCCTTCGCTAACTTAATGATGGTATTACCGAATTTGTATTGCCATGCTTGTCCGACTTGTAAGTTTTGATAGTCGCTTGTCTGGTATGTTGCCACTGGATGGTTTACATTTTTCAGGTCTGTTAGAACTTGTAGTAGTTGTAATCAAGGTTATCAAGATCTAGATCTTATGTAGGATCATTTTTCCATTTGCAAGATCGGAATCGTAGGATCGTATTCAGATCCTAAGATCCTATGAAATTAGGAAAAAAGAAATATTCATATTGCATATTAGCAAATTACAATAACCAATATCAATAGATAATAATTTGTTTAGCAAAAAAAGGATAATAATTGAGCATTTAAGACATGATGCCTGAGTTTGGTTGGATTTGTCATTAGAATTTTCCTCATTTTCGTCAGTCTCAACCACTGTCTCATTGGATTCATCATCATCCATCTGGACATGGAGTTTAGGACTAAGATCTCCATCAGCAGGGGGTCTGGAAGGGATGCTACGGCAAGGGCGGCGGTAGAAAGAGGAAGGGGATGTGAGGGCGACGATAGGAAGAGAAGGGGATACGACGGCGACGTCAACAACAGGGAGATGAAGGAGATACAGCGGCGACTGTTGGAAGAAGAAGAAGATGAAGGGGATGCGAAGAAGATGGAGATGCAAACAAAAATCCCTAGATCTAGATTTTGAAAAAGAATGGAGGACTAAACAATGAAAAAATGAGATGAAAAATAAGAGGGAGTGGGATCGGATCGTTCAAAGATTTTAAGATCTTATATAGATCCTATAGATCTTATCCAGATCTCACCCTAATCTAGATTTCATACAGATCTTGATCGTTTTGCCTTTGTGGGATCGTAGGATCGTAAGATCCTAAGATCTAGATCTAGATTTTAATAACATTGGTTGTAATGTTTTGGTGTAGTCGGTCATGTACTACACTCTTCTGAATAAATTTTCTTTTCCTCAAAAAAAAAAAAAAAAAAAAAAAAAACTTAAGAAGTTATATAATGTGATTGTAATGGGTTTATAATTTTAATTTATTTATTTATGTGTGATTTACTAATATGTGGTTGTAGGTTGGATTGCAATTATTAATGGTAGTGTGTTTGAAAGTTTAATATACTCTATTTATTTATTAATTTAATGTGATGAGTAGGTTTGATGATTAATATTTAATTATTTCATAAAATGGGAATTAAATAAAAATGTTGGAACAAGAAAAAAAAAAAGTTGAACATAAATAATGACACGAAATTAGTATTATTGACTCCCAACTTATAGGTCGGGGGTTTGAATCTCCACCCAGCTCTCTATCCCTCCCCTTTGTTCCATTTGTAATTTTTGTGACATAGGATTCCACCACCCTCTCACAGACCTTTAATGGGTCATCAAAAATATATATATATATAAAATAAAATAAATAATTGAAAAAAAACTAAAATAGACCGCCAGAAAGAGTTATTTTCGCTTTTAGGCCACCGTAGCCTGAATTCCGGCCAAATGACCTAATTCGGGCCCGAAATCATTCTAATGATCTATTTCCCTAAATCAAAATATCGTGACTCAAAATTCTCATTACTTATTTTAGTTATTATCTCATATTTTATTTATAGAATTAATTGACGGAATTTTAAGATATTGAAGGGTTTGTATTAACCAAAAAAAAAAAACTAATTGGAGTAATAAATTGTTTTACGAGGTAACTGATTGCTTTGATTGGCGCAAACTCCGACCGCATAAGTATTTACTTTTTATTTACGCCATAATTAATGAAATTTGCATAAATTTACCATATTTTACTAGAGAAACACTCAAACACACAAAAGGGAAGAATCGACCACGCCCGGGGCATTTTTATGTAAAATACATATTATTATATTAAAAAAATCAGATGATTTAATTATTAGAGTATTTTTGTTTAAAAAATAATAATAATATAAGACGTCAATTTTGAAGAATTTCTCACAATTCAAATTCAAAAATCTAATTTAAATAGGGAAAAATTCAAATAGCTCTTTTTTTTATTTTATTACCAAAACAGTCCGCTACAGATGCTAATTATGTGGGTGTTTGGATAAGCGATGTGAAATTAATTATCTGATTATTGCGTTTTCAAAACGCAAATAATCAGGTTTGCAGCACCATTTTTTAGCGGTTAAACTGATTATTTGCGTTTTGAAAACGCAATAATCAGATAATCACTTTTACTGCAGTTTATCCAAACACCCTCTATATGTCAAAATCAGTCTATTTTTTTTTACTAGTTATGCTCTAATTGCTGACGTGGCAATGATTTAATTTAAACCTGACACGTAGACATAATATTAGTCTTTTTTCTTTATCTTTTGCCAATTTAATCCTAAATTTTATTTTGTTCCATTTAGTCATCTACCCAAATCAGTTATTTTTATATTAATTGGCTTCCAACCTTTCAAATTATTTCATTTCAGACCTAGAACCTTAAATTTTTTTATTATTATTAGTCCATTTATCAAATAAATGCCCAACATACTTTCGAAATAAAATTAAACACCAAACATCATACATTGGGTTTGAGTCTCTTGTAGTATCTTCCGTAAAGATACTACAAGAAATGTTGTTTACAATAAAAGTTATATATGGAAAAATTTGCAAAATGGATATTTCATGGAGGTGAAGGTAATTAGTAAAGTTGATATTGATTTTGGAGATGTACAATTAGATGTGATATTTCCAGATAATATTCTTATAAACTCTACAAGAGATCTTATAGCGTCAATTGTTGAGATTACATATACAAATAGAAACTACACCACTTCAAATCCAAACATTTTTATATATAGTGTTATACTAACCTATACCCATGAGATGGTTGATACGATCAATGATTACATAATGAAACATATGTCTGCAAATGAAAATCGGTATATATATCCGTTCTAACAATATTTGTCAAGAGGATGAAAGCATAGATAATGCCAATGAATTGTTTTCACTAGAATATCTAAACACGAACAATTGTTTTGGATTACCAAATCATGAAATATTGTTGAATGAGGGTTGCATAGTCATGCTTCTTATGAATATAGATTCTTCAAAATAAACTATGCAATGGAAGTATAGTAACCAAGATGTGGAACCATATACTTGAGGTTAAACTAATTTTCGTGAAACCATGAAAGTAAAAAAATTCTTGATTGGTAGAATGATTATGAGCCTATTTGATTTAACCAGATTCCCCATTCGATTTCAGATGAGAACATTCTCACCGCAGTTTGTTTTGCTATGATTATAAACAAAAGTCAATGTCAATCTTTAAAGAATATTGGACATTATATTCAAAAACCAGTTTTTAGTCATGAACAGTTATGTTGCAATATTTTGTGTCACTAGCAAGATGTGGCTCAAAGTATTAATATGCAATTAAAAATGATTAACTCAATATACCACAACAAATATTGTTTACAATGATATTTATATATGACATAAAATTTTCAAAATGGATACTTGATGTATGTGATGGTAATGCTGGTATTAATTTTAGAGAATACAATCAGATATAACATTTTCAAATTATATTCTTATAAACTCCACGGGTAATCATATAACGGCAATCTTTCCAAGTACATATAGTAATAAATATAAGCTGCACCACTTCAAATTCAGACATTTAAAGATAGTGTTATACTAGCCCATACCAATGAGATTTTCAGCAATGAAATTCTCAGCAAAATGTGAGGGAATTTTTCATATTATCTTTAATATTTATATTTAAATTTTGTTTTATTTTAATTTAAATATCAAATTAAATAAAAATATTATTTTAATAATTATTTTTATTGATATGTTTTAAGTTTGTACCGACAAGCCACAGAAGTTAAAGAAGATGGTATAATATATTTTCTTTGTTGTTTTAAAAATAATTTAATTATATTATCATATATATATCATCTTTCGAACATATATCAAATCAGTACACATTTTTCATTACTCAAAATATAATTTATTATTACTTTATACTTCCTTCGTTCCTTAATAATTGACACGTTTGGAGTTTTGTCACTGTTCATTGAATAACTTTGATTTGATTTTTTAACACAATTATATAAGATAAAATATAGTCAAGTGGGATCTTGTTGGATTCGTTTAATCGCATAGATTCGGAATATCAAATTTTTATAATTTTTACTTGTATAGAATTTGAGTTATTAAGAATTAAAAATATTTATTAAATTGCGTGAAATATGGATCTGTGGTAAATATTAAGGAACGGATGAAGTGTAATATAAGTATATATTATATAAAATATATATATATAATTATATCCGTCGAGTCTCGACGGGTTACTTACTAGTATAATCCTCATATAGTAATTAGTTAACGGTTAAGAGTTTTTTTTTTTTTTTGGTAAGCAAAAGGCCAGAAAAAGTTAACGGTTGAGAGTTAATTTTCAAACAAATTATTTCGACATAAATCCAATCGAATTATTTAGCCGAGTATTCAACAAAAGAAAAACAAAAAGGGAAAAATCCAATTATTTCGTGAATGTAGGTCCCACAAATTTAAATCCCCACGGCTGTCTCAATCCCCCGTTTCCATTTTGCCAGAGTCAGCTGCTGGCGCTAAATTTTTGTAACCCTCCCTTCCTTCCTTCCTTCCTTCTCATCCTCTGCTTTTCAACGCACACGACAATTTCGGATTCTCAAATTTCATCGCCACCCACAATCCTGCTACAAAGACTCATCAAATCCCATTCCCCTCCCATTCCTTCGTCGCCCCACGGAGGAACTTTGAATTGTTTGCCGTCGGATTGCGGGAATTTAATGGGGTTGTTCCTCTAATCAAGTAATAATATTAATAACGATGGAGGATTTGGATGATGATTGTTTCGAGTTTTCTGGAATTGATGAAGATTATGAGTTTGATGCCCCTCAGTTTCATGACTTCACGAGGGAGGAATTGGATTCCGAGATTGAGGAGAATGGCCGCTGGTTTGAATTTTCCGGAGATTATCCCCCTTCTCGTGAGTAATTTTTTGGTTTTGTTTGCCCCCTATTTGCAGCGTCGATTTTTCCATTTTTCATCTTCTTTGTTTTTTTGCCAAATGTTGTTGATCATTGTTGAGATTGTTTCTAATTAGTGTTTCCTAGTTGTTGCAAAATCAACATTATGGATATTGTTCGTAGGGTTATACAGATTTTCATTCATGTTGATGATGTTTGATCTAGGTCTTGTACTCTTGTTTTATTAAATGGAATGATCACGTGGATAATTTTGAGTTCTTTATTTAATTACCCCTTCTGTGTCTGTTCAGCTTTTATTGTAAAGTTGAATTTGGATAAGGAGCTATCGGTGGATGATATTCCCAGCTCCTCGGAAGCAAAATGTAAAAATAGGACAAAGTCAACCAGCAGCGGTTCAAAAACTGCTGGAAGTCAAAGTTTTTCTACTTCAAAAAGGGATGCTAAAGGTACGGAAGAAATGTTGTTGGTTTCCTACAATGTTTTATTTCAAAGAATTTATTGCCATTGGTATTTGCGTTGAATTTGATTTTGACATTGTAGTAATCTAGATTCTTTAGCTTTAATCCAGTAAAACTTTGTTATCTAAATTTAACAACACATATTGCAAAAATCTGAGTTTAAACAGCAAAGTGATGTGGATAGACTTTCCTAACTTGGTGTAGTTTTGCATTAAATGCAATTGATTATGATTAAACTTTGATGGAACAGATCCTGTTATTGCTCCTTTTGCTTAGTATTGTTTGGGTGAAACGCATACACGTTTTCCACTTTATTGGAAATGCATTTTTGTGAAATAATTTGTGAAAGATCATACTTGGATACAATCTTGGCTTTTTGGTTGTAAATGACTTCAGCACTTGAATTTTTTCTTTCCGAAATAATTTGAATTAACAATTTGTAAATAAACATGGTATCTGATTTAGTATCTAAAGAAGTAAGCTCAATAGAGAATCTACATACTGATACACAAATGGTAGTTTGAAAGATCAAATGTTTATTGGCTGTATGCAATTAGTGACAGTTATTTGGCCATCATTTAGACTAATAGAGAATGAAAATAACACTATCTATATAGAGGAGAAAGAAAATGCTTAAGATTCAGCACTGTGCTCATTTGGTCTCATGTATTCAGTATTCTCTCCATTGTCAGACAGTTTCTCCTTGATGCATTTAGTTGTTTTCAGATTATTGGATTTCCATCTTCCATTCTGGGGCTCATGGTTGGTTATGTTTGAAAATGACTGAAAAAATGATGAAATGTTATCTAGCTTACTTTATGGATGTGCTTAGATGATATATCAGCGACAAATGTAACAATGTGCAATTTCATTGAAAAGAAATTGTAGGATCCTTGGTAGCATGGTTCACCTATTTCTATGAACTGTATATGTTCCTTGTCAATGGTTATTGTTACCATTTATGACAAAGAACAAGAAATGTTCTAGTTTGAGATTACTGTTGTTTTAATGTCTCTTTTGTTCTGAGGGTTTTTCTATTATTTATTTCTTTTGGTTTTCCTTTTTCTTGTTGGAATGGGGGGTTTTGGTATTTTCCTCAGGAAAAAGCCCTCCTATGCCAGATTACACAAAACAGAAGTCAGACGATAAATTATTTCTAGCAAGGAGTTCGAGCTTCATGAAACCGACGGCTAGTCATTTGGCAAAACAAAAAAAAGTTCCTGACAATCATTCTAGCCACGTTTGTAAAAGGTCTAGCTTCAATTCCAAGTACTAATTGTAGTCTGGTCGTTACCAGGGGCTCTCTTCTTCTTGGACTACTCACACAATTGAAAAGCTTAGGGTTGTGGGGGAGCCAGTGTTTTTCATTTAGTAGGAGCTAGTAGCTACCCTAAATTAGAGCTCGATATCCTACTCTTGGGTATATGCTGTATTTAGGTGTAGTTTATTGTTTCTTGTTTACCAGGTTTCACAAAACATCTGCCAAGCTTGATCAGAAAGGCTTGCAGAGTCCAACCAGATGTGATAACCTCCCAACAAAGCGACAAAAGCTTGAGCTTGGCTACTTGAAAAAGGTGCAAGCATAGAATCCTCTACCTTCTGGTAAAATTTATTTAAATCAGTAATTTTAGTTGCCTTATCAGATAAATTAATGCAATGAAGAAGGCTATCATTAGGGTGTCTTTGATGATGGTTAATTCCCAAGGGAATTTGGCACACCTAATTAGCTTTTTGCTTCTTTGCCGTTTACAATAACTATGTTCATGAAAAACAGATTAAATTTCTGCCGTCCCATATCCATTGATTGCAAAAAACAGTTGGATCCATCTCCAAATGTAGATAGACATTTTGTTTAAACATATAATATAGAGTTCTTGTTATCAGAACAGAAGAAAACTAGTTCATATAATAATTCAATTCAAACACATTTGTATTTTTGTTAGACTTGAAAATTTTAGAAATAATAAAGAGAAATTCCCACATAATTGAGTTCAATTATGAATTGATATCAAAATAGGAGGCAAGTGAATATGATTGTTTACCAGGTAAAATTCTGTAACATCCAAACTTCTTTATTTCCTCATTTATTTTCTGTTTCCTTCTTAATCTTGAGATTTGATTATTCAAGACGTGACTTGTGAAGCTCACGTGACATAGTGTAGCACCTGGCTGGCTACCTTTAGAATCAGAGATAAAAGCATGTAGCATGAAATATTCATTCTTCAAGAAAGCTCTTTAACTGGTTTGTCTTTTAATGTCCAGGTGGCCCATTTGAAGCATCAAGTTATTTTAATGCATAAATTACCAAAGAAGGTATTTCCCTATTTTCTGTACATAAACTGTGTAATTATTTGAACAACAGTTTGTATGTGGAGTGTCACAATTGTCTTTGGTAGAATTATGCAAATGAAAACGGGTTCTCTTTGTATGATATTTTTTTTACTTCAATTCTATCCATCAAAAAGCCTTTTGGTGCTAATAATTTATATGTTTGATGTTGGTTTATCTTTGACTGAAAGGTTACCATTCCCAAAGAACCTGAACTTGAAACTCAGCTTAGAGCACTGAGACGGCGGTATCCACCTTTTTACTGCAACCTGATTTCTTTTTTAATCTCAAGAGAAATTTAAAGGGTCCACGCATCCCAGAATTCCCAGTTGACAATGCACTGTGTCTTGAATTTCAGGTCCAAGATTATTTGTGCATCAAGTGTAAGTGGAAAACAGAAACAGAAGGGATGTACCTTCAAAGCTCTTCCATTGGACAAAAAAGTCAGTATTTTAGTAGCAAACCCGTGTAGACTTTGTTGTTCCTTCCTAGAACATTTCATGATGTGTGAGTAAAAGAAGCAACTCTTACTTCTTGTTCTTTGTGTGTCTTGTAGTCTATTCAGGCCTCTATAAGCCAACCAAAAGAGAGCATGTTCCAACAGCCAGAGTTTCCGGTAAATTGCATATATACCCCTATTATTTCCATATATGTTCATTTTTCAGTATAATTGTCATTAGAACAGCATCTCCCGTGTTTTTTATACTTCTTTGCCAAGGTCTCTAAGAAATAGTACGTGTTTGGTTTAGAAAGTCTGTTGGGAAAAATAGCGGAACAGTGCGGAACCTGTGGGATCACCAGAAATACCAATACAGTACAAATATCCAAAACAATATATCTCCTGTGTGCCAAATAAGTTTCCAACAGATGCAATCAAGCCAATAACACCAAATCAACAATAAGCAACCATAAAGCAGTAAATCGACACCGAGATTTATACGTGGAAAACCCTTCAAAAAGAAGGTAAAAACCACGGGCCAGTCGCCACCATCTCAAATCTCCACTATATCAAATAATGGGTACACCAACGTTTCTCTCTAGCATATGCCTAGAGGTTCACCAACAATCATCAAGATTTTCTCTAATCTTGGCTAATAAAAAATCATCATAGTCGGCAGAGGATTTTCAAATATCATCTAAAATAATTCTAGGCTACAAATGAGAAAGATGTACAAGAGAGATTTCACCCAAGAAGTAGACACTTTCAAGGATTGAAAGATGATCGGTGTTCTTCCTTCTTGTTCTCTACGTTCTCTTCTTTTCTTCCCCTGTTTTTCTCTCTGTCCGCTGCTCTCTTTTTTTTTTTTATTTTTTTTTTGTATTGGTCAAGCCCATATTAATGGACTGACCTTACAATTCTCCCCCGTCAGTTCATTTTCTGGACTCTACCAAACCGGCTCCTCGCCTATATGCTTCGAACTTCTCTTTCGGCAAAGACTTTGTCAACATGTCTGCTGAATTCTCACTTGTGTCGATCTTCTCCAAACTCAACTGTTTGTCCTCAAGCACGTCACGAATCCAATGATACCTGTAATCAATATGCTTGGATCTCGAATGGAAACTCGAATTCTTAGATAGATGGATTGCACTCTGACTGTCACTGTAAACAATCCACTTCTCTTGTTCAATGCCAAGCTCTTCCAACAGTTTCTTCATCCACAAAGCTTCTTTGCAAGCTTCTGTGATGGCAATGTATTCAGCTTTAGTACTAGACAAAGCAACACACTTTTGCAATCTTGATTGCCAAGAAACGGCTCCCCCTGCAAAAGTCATCAAGAACCCCGATGTGGACTTCCTGGAATCGACATCACCTGCCATATCTGAATCTGTATATCCAACCAGAGTAGGCTCATTAGTACCAAAGCATAAACATACACTGGAAGTACCTCTCAAATATCTGAGAATCCATTTCACTGCAGCCCAATGCTCTTTTCCGGGATTAGAGAGAAACCGGCTCACTACTCCAACTGCATGAGCTATATCTGGTCTTGTGCAGACCATAGCATACATCAAGCTGCCAACTGCTGATGCATAAGGAACTTTGCTCATCTCTTCTTTTTCTTTCTCACTTGTAGGACACTGTTTAACTGAAAGTTTGAAGTGACTTGCAAGTGGAGAAGACACTGCCTTTGCCTTGCTCATGTTGAACCTTTCAAGCACAGTCTCAACATAGCGTTCCTGAGATAGCCAAAGTTTACCCTTCTTCCTGTCTCGGGTTATCTTCATGCCAAGTATCTGTTTAGCAGGGCCTAAGTCTTTCATTGCAAAAGACTTATCCAATTCTCTCTTTAACTTCTCAATCTTGCTAGCATCATGGCCAACAATCAACATGTCATCTACATATAGCAGTAGGATAATGTAGTCATCATCAGAATACCTCTTCACAAACACACAATGATCAGATAGTGTTCTGGTATATCCTTCACCCATCATAAATGAATCGAACTTCTTGTACCATTGCCTCGGAGCTTGTTTCAATCCATACAAGCTCTTCTTAAGCTTACAAACCAAGTTCTTTTTGCCTTTGACTTCAAAGCCTTGAGGTTGTTCCATGTAGATTTCCTCCTCTAGATCACCATGAAGGAATGCAGTTTTCACATCAAGTTGCTCAATTTCCAAATTTAAACGGGCGGCCAGACCAAGAACAACTCTGATGGAGCTCATCTTCACAACTGGAGAAAATATTTCTTCAAAGTCAACACCTTTCTTCTGACCAAATCCTTTCACAACCAACCTTGCTTTGTACCTTGGTTGTGAGCTATTTTCTGAAGTCTTCAACCTGTAAACCCACCTGTTCTTGAGTGCTTTCTTACCCTCTGGTAGTTTTACCAATTCATAAGTCTGATTATCTTTTAAAGATTTCATCTCATCTTGCATAGATTTCAACCACTCATTCTTGGCTTTATGACCAATGGCTTCTTCATAGCTTTCAGGTTCATTTCCATCTGTAAGCATCACATACTCATTGGTGTTATATCTCTTTGATGGTTGGCGCTCTCTGGTGGATCTCCTCAAAACTGGCTCAACTGGCACTGGTAGTTGTGGTACTTCTCTAACTGGATCAACATCATCAGTTGTAGGCTCCTCAGTAATATCATCACCAACCTCTTGTTGCATGTCTCCCCCGTGATCATGACCTACTAAGGGAGTAGGAACTGGATCCAATCTGACTGGAATCTCAGCAAAGGAACTGGGACTCTTATCTTTGCTGACATCATCCCCAAACTGATCTTCAAGAAACACAACATCTCTGCTTCTCACAATTTTCTTGTTCACTGGATCCCATAACCTGTAACCAAGTTCTTCATGACCATAACCCAAGAAGATGCATTCTTTGGCCTTATCATCAAGCTTCGACCTCTCATCTTTCGGAACATGAACAAATGCTCTGCAGCCAAACACTCTCAAGTAGTCATAGGAAACATCTTTCCCACTCCAAACTCTGTTGGGAACATCACCATCAAGAGCAGTGCTTGGAGAAAGATTAATCAAATCAACTGCAGTCCGCATAGCCTCCCCCCAAAATCTTTTGGGAAGCTTTGCATTCGAAAGCATACACCTGATCCTTTCTTCAATTGTCCTGTTCATCCTTTCAGCAACACCATTCAGCTGTGGTGTTTTAGCTGGAGTCTTCTCAAGCCTGATACCATAAGTTCTGCAGTAGCTCTCAAACGGCCATCTGTATTCACCACCATTATCTGCTCTCACTGCCTTCAGCTTCTTTCCTGTTTCCCTTTCAACCCTGACATGAAACTCCTTGAAGATATCAAAAACCTGATCCTTGGTTTTCAAAGCAGTGGCCCAAACTTTCCTTGAGTGGTCATCAATAAATGTAACAAAGTAGACAACACCTCCCAGAGATTTATCTCGCATAAAACAAACATCAGTATGAATCAAATCCAGTACACCAGACTTTCTATGTGGAGGATAAGTATGGAATGAAACTCTTTGTGTTTTACCAGCAATACAATCAAGACAAGTTTTCAGAGATGTACCTTGCAAATTCGGTAGAAATTGCTTCCTTGAGAGAGTCTGCAAGCTCTTCTCACTCACATGGCCAAGTCTCTTGTGCCATAGGTCAATGCTGACACCTTTCTGAACAACATTTGTCTCCCCTTTGCATATCTTTGCTTGCATAACATAGAGTGTGCTAACTTTGTTCCCTTTTGCAACTATCAAAGACCCTTTGGTGAGCTTCCATTTACTTTCACCTAAGTAGTTGCAGAAACCATCATCATCTAACTTTCCAACTGAGATCAAATTGAGACGAATATCTGGAACATGTCTCACATCCCTGAGTATTAATTTGGTACCAAGATTTGTCTCCAAACAAATCTCTCCAATGCCCACAATCTTTGAAACACCATTGTTTCCCATCTTGACATTACCAAAATCACCAGAAGAGTACGAACTGAAGAAGTCACAATGAGATGTAACATGGAACGATGCGCCAGAATCAATCACCCAATCAGTGTCCTGACACACTAGACTAACACAACTGTCATCTAAGACAGTAACTGCATCACTGTTGTGGTTAACTGCATTAGTCTCTTTTTCTTCTTTCTTGTCTTCTGCAATTTCCCTTTTTAAGATCCTGCACTCTTTCTTCATGTGACCCGGCTTGTCGTAGTGATAACATCTAATCTCTTTTCTGTTCTTAGACCTTCCTCTTGGTGTATAATGTTTATCACGTCCTTGTGGATTTCTGTTCTTACTTCTTCCCTGTCTCACTGGCTTCTGAGAAACTAGAACATCTGAAGAAGATTCACCTTTTTCTTTTCTTCTTGCATCTTCATTGGGTAAACTATCTTTAACCATCTCCATGGTTAGTGTTCCACCTGGTGCTGAAGTGCTCAATGAGACCACTAGTGTTTCCCAACTATCCGGTAGAGACCCCAGAAGTAGCAGTGCCTGTAGCTCATCCTCAAGATTTAATTTCATCCCAGCCAACTGATTCACCAATCCCACAAAATCACTAGTATGCTCTGTCATACTTTTTCCATCCTTGAACTTTAAGTTCACAAGTCTTCTAATAAGCAACGCCTTGTTCCTGAAAGTATTTTTCTCATAAAGTGCCTCTAACTTTTTCCACAATAAATCTGCTTTGGTTTCCTCTGCAATGTGATGGAATATATTGGGATCTACCCATTGCCTGATTGTGGCAGAAGCTTTCATATGCAACACTCCCCAAGCATCATCACTCACATCATTAGGCTTTTCTTTGCCCAACACCGGCTTAAATAAATCTTTGCAATAAAGCAGATCGAGCATCTTTTTTTTCCAAATAGCATAATTCCCAGAATTTAATTTCATCATTCCAAAGGAATTTTGCTCATCCATTTCAATACACATATATACTATCAAAACTTCCACAGCCCAACTTTCTCTCTGATACCAGTTTGTTGGGAAAAATAGCGGAACAGTGCGGAACCTGTGGGATCACCAGAAATACCAATACAATACAAATATCCAAAACAATATATCTCCTGTGTGCCAAATAAGTTTCCAACAGATGCAATCAAGCCAATAACACCAAATCAACAATAAGCAACCATAAAGCAGTAAATCGACACCGAGATTTATACGTGGAAAACCCTTCAAAAAGAAGGTAAAACCACGGGCCAGTCGCCACCATCTCAAATCTCCACTATATCAAATAATGAGTATACCAACGTTTCTCTCTAGCATATGCCTAGAGGTTCACCAACAATCATCAAGATTTTCTCTAATCTTGGCTAATCAAAAATCATCATAGTCGGCAGAGGATTTTCAAATATCATCTAAAATAATTCTAGGCTACAAATGAGAAAGATGTATAAGAGAGATTTCACCCAAGAAGTAGACACTTTCAAGGATTGAAGGATGATCGGTGTTCTTCCTTCTTGTTCTCTACGTTCTCTTCTTTTCTTCCCCTGTTTTTCTCTCTGTCCGCTGCTCTCTATTTTTTATTTTTTTTTGTATTGGTCAAGCCCATATTAATGGACTGACCCTACAAAGTCCTGAGAGGGTTGGTTCTCAGAGGTGCAAAGAACCAAGCTAAAAGAGGCAAGCTTGAACAAGTTTTGTTTGCTCACGAGGTTGAGCTCAATGAATATGTGCAAACACTGATTAGTAATGTTAAAAGTGTTTAATCGTATTAACAGAGTTGTTTATATTTAATTAATTAAAAAATAAATTTTCATATAATTTTTGGGTGAATCAAAGGGATTTTTTAAGCCTAAAAAAAGAGGCCCAGAAGTAATATCGAGGTACCTGTGGACTAAATGGGTACTTTAGACCTGTAGCAAATTTTCATACATTTATTTTTGTTATGTTGATTAAACCATATTTATTTTATGAGCTTGCGAACAAAAAGAGCAGTGCTCAAACAACAAAAGCTCTGCTGTGCTCACTTTTAGCTCTGAGGTTCCTGAGCATTATTTGTGCACCCTTCAATTAGAACAAACACCTGACATGATACGTAGTTAGCGAGTCTAATTAAACTTTTCCTTATGAAGCCGTACCCTCCAGCTATATATGAATTCATGGATTCCTAACTTCTAAACACAAATACTGACAACTAGAGTTCCTTCAATTTTCTGCAGGATCACAGATTTTCAGCTGATAATATGGTGTTGGAAACTCCACCGACAGAGCAGTTCAGTGAGGTAAACACACCGCACTGGTGAATTTGTGCAAATTGCTTTTTCATGTCAACAATCATAACTCTAATTATCCACACATTTTCAGTTCTCTCTGGGATCATCAGGAAATGACACCACGTATGCACCTCAGTTGGGCAACCATACCACAGCCGGGTTTAGGGGAAACACTTTGGCAGATTTTACTAAAGATGTGCATAGTTCCTTTGAACCGGCATTCTGGGTAAGAAGTAAGAACTATCGTCTTTTCATTAATGTTTTACCTCATTCAACTGTTTCTAACATATCTACTTCAGAAAAATAAAAAATGCAGACCGGTCATGAAAAATTTGATCAATGTGGAGATTCTATGAGGGTCTGGAATCCAAACAATGGTCCAACATGACAAGGTTAGAATCGAAACACTTGTTTTCCCTAGGTAACCATAGACCTAGTCATGTTTAATAACACTACTCATGATTTGATCTTAATGGATTATGTAGTAATGACTTAATGGACTTAATTTAAATCAACTTATTTTCACTTAGAACACTTACATTAACATAACTTCATTAGAAAAAATTACAAACAATTTTAATCGTCAACTTTAAGCTTAATGAGTTCAGATTTACACCACGTTAGTTTTTATCAATAATTACTTCAAATTGATGCTCAATATGCCTCGTGTTAAAACTTCTGTTTTTCACCATCTTCGACCTTTTGTAGACTTACAATGAGAATGACATAGCTGTTTTTCGTTTCTACCTTAGTACAGAGCTTATAAACAACCAGAATTGCATCATACCGGACAATCTTCTTACTTGTGAATCTTTAATAAGATTTGAACTTCATGTTTGAAATTCCGCAGAAGCTTTGGCATCAGCTGACATGATATGGAAAGGAGCTTTCATCACAGTTACAGGCGGGCAAATCCAGCTGCATTTTGTTTTCAATGATTAAAGTGCTTGGGGTGTTATACGGGCAGGAGCAATGGTATAGATCATCATAGTGGAAGAGCTACAGTCAATTCAAGTATCATACCATTTGTAATGGAACTCAATTCAAGCATCATACCTTCCAGGCTGCTTCCAAATTTGTGGTCAAAAACATTAATGCTGGAATAGTTGAGGCGTTTATAAGATTTTGGACAATGGAATTTAACGAAGTGATGTCCCTATTTTAAAGGGGAAATGCACAAAAGTACCGTGTAAATTGTAATCTTAATGGACATTGTTTAAATATTGAAATTTAGCATCTTTAATCTTTATATTATGATCGCAAAATTATTTCAATTCTCAAAAGAATGTGATTCAAATCAATGGCTTTGAAAATTAAGAATTTGCTCATCATTTTAATAAAAAGAAAAAGGTTTTAAACATTTATTTTTTATTTAAAAGATAGCTCAATAAAAATTACTAGTATTGAAAATGTTATTTATCTTATTGATATTGGTAAGTTATCTTTTTGGAATAACCGGGTATTTCCAAATTACATTGGACCAAAGAGTAATCTTTTAGTAAGTTCTCTTTTTGATAAACAATATTTCTTCATCTTTTAGTATTTAAGGCACCATTTTTTAAAATTATTAAAGTTACGGTACCATTTAGTTATTTTTCCACATAAGCCCATGACAAGAAAAGTTGTTATAAAACTGTAAAAGCGTTAAAGGGCACAATAGGGAAACCAAATGTGATGACTCTGTATATAAATGGAAAGACAGAGGAGACACATTGACATACACGTAAGTAGCCGAGTGAGTACGCCGATCTGCAACTTGCGTAAACCTGAGAGGTGGAGACTGAAGCGAAGAGAGAATTTAGGGTTTTGGATTTCATAACCTTACACGGATACGGTAATTCACTTTTCTTGCCTTATTATTACTATACGAGTTTGTGGATCTGCGGTTTTGAGTGCTAATTGTGTGCCGTTTTCTTGTGTTCATTTGATTTTTGTATTGGATTCATGTTAAAGTGAACCACTTAGTGACTATTACCAGCAAGCGTTCTTTCTTTGTTTCTGAAAGTGCGAAACCCTAATTTCAGCGAAATAGTTATCTCTATAGTTTAGGCATTGGATTGTGATTTTATCACGGGAGCAATGATTTTCTTTTTTCCTCGATGGCCCTGCGAACTTTTGCAATACTACCTCCCCTCGCCCCAATTTGAACTACTCATGCATCATTGTGGATATTTTTTGTATGTATGTCTCGTAATTGGTGCTGCGCTATCTTGTGTTTTTCCCATTTTTTTTAATCAAGAAATTTGAGCTTTGGAAAATATTTTGAAGTGCTGATATTTTTGTATTTATTTTGTCAATTTGAGTGCTAAGGGTGTATCAATTTAGGTAAATTGAATACTCACTACGTACTTTTTTGTCACGCCTTCAGATGCCAAGTCATGAAATTGATGATTCCCTTTCCCCCTCACATGTGGACTCACCAGAAACGGGAGGCATGCAGCTAGAAGCTCTGAAGAGTTCCTCAAGTGCTGGCTCTAAGGTCTGCTAGAGTAATGATGTGTTTGTTTTTGTTAGGTGATACGGTTTCTGGGTTTAGATAATGGGAAAAGAAATAATTCTGAGAATGGTGTGGTTTATAACAGTAGAAAGCCTATTGCATACGACTCCGTATATTCTATTTGAGATAATATTGTCAGATTTCAACTTATTCCCGTGTCAGCTATAACATTGTTCAGCTTAAAATTTTAGAATTCTTTAATTATTCTCTAATTTGATTTCATGACTTATTAGTTTTCGGGACAATTTTTTTTTTGTCTTGTTCCGCGCGGTATATTAGTGTATCTGCACTTCAACTTATGTTTGTTTGTCACTCTCACCTCACCATAACTTTTGCAGCATGGATCTCGTGACTATGTGAAAGAAAAGGAGAGGGAATCCTCAAAAAGCAGAGATAGGGAAAGGGAAAGAGGTAGAGATAAAGATCGGGACAGAGACAGAGATAAGGGCCGAGAGCGAGAAAGGGACAGAGAAAGAGATAGGGACAGAGACAGGGATAGGGACAAGGATAGAGACAAGGAGCGCGATCGTCGTCACCATGATCGCCACAGAGATCGTAGTGAGAGGAAGGAGAGAACGAAGGATGATGATGATGACTATCCTAGAAGCCGAGACCATGACAGGTAGGGAAACCACAGCTACTTCTGTACTTCTTTTGAGGTTACAATTTTCTTTTGAGTGATATTTTTGTTTTTTTATTAAGCAGCGTTCAGTTTGCCACCAGGAATGTTCTGCATAATAAAATTGTAGCTTTAGCTTTGACCTGTTACCTGTCTGATGGGCAATAGTTTTTGTAAGGATATATGATATATGATAGCTAACAGCAAGCTGCCTACAGTTAATGAATAAATAGTTAAATATCACACCAATATTCTAAATTATCTTTTGATAACTAAATGTACATTTTACAGAAAATGAACAAATAGTTAAATATTACTCCCTCTGTTCCAGCTAAAGTGTCTTACTATTTTTTGATGTCCCATCATATATCTTGTTTCTATAAATAGAAATGTTTTCCCCTCTAAAAGTTATGTGGACCCATCGTATACTCACTAATCAACTTCACCTTAATTCCCGTGCCCAACAGTAACAAGATTACAAGACATAATAGATGGGACGGAGGGAGTAGATAATAATTAATGACAGGTTTGGTGAGATGGTGTAGTTATTAGACTACTATCGCACTTCTCCAATGATCATTATCCCTTCCCTGGCCTTTGGGATTAATGAGTTATTATGGTTTGCAGGCGGAGGGACCGTGATAGAGATAGGGAGGATAGACACAGGCACAGATCTAGATCTCGTTCTAAGCCTAGATCTGAACACAGATCAAGGTCACGATCTCGTTCGCGCTCCAAAAGGTAACGATTCTTGTTGTATTGTATTAAACTGTGAGCCCTTTCCCATGCTAGATTGTTGGCAAGCGAGATCAATCAGTGTTTCTTGATTTGAAATTTCAATCAAGCCTTAAAAAGAACAGAAGTGGGGATATAAACTATTTTTTTTTTTTCCGCTAGACTAGTGGGGATATAAACTATTGATATGTGATCATATGAGAACCAGTTATTTTACAGCACAAAATGTTTTTTATTGGAACAGTTTCAAAAGATAACAAAATGTTATAACCACTATTTTTATTTGCTTTTTATTGATGATTGTACTGCTAATATCTTTTTATGAAATGGATTTCCTTATTTCATTGGTGGGCTACTGGATTTCCAAAAGAGGTGTCTGAATTTAACTGATCGTGGTTCTATTGATTAATCTAGCTAGCTTGTAAATTGCTTGTAATGAATTATGAGATGAATCTGCATCTTTTCACACGATGAGTGAGCTTCACTTAATGGAAATAATAAATCTGCAGATACCTTTTATGGAATAGATGCATAGTTGCATCATCTCCACTGTCCTTCTATGGTGCTTCTATGATTTAAGCTATTACATGAAGAACATTTTATTTATGTTGATTCTCCTTGTTAGTGTGCTTTGAGCTGTGTTGGTTATTCTTCATTGTATGGTTTTCAGCAAAAGGATAAGCGGTTTTGACATGGCACCTCCTTCGTTGCTTCCTACTGCTACCACTGCTATTGCAGGTACAGCCAAACAAATTTTCTGACGTTCGGCATCTATAATAACTATTGCCTTTTTTCCCCTGTGATATAGTGTGGAAAGTTCGTATCAAATACATTGGTTTCGTTTTGGTAAGCATGCTTGGTCCTTTGATTAACACATACAATGGTTTGGAATACTGCTAGATTGGTTATTTAGATTCTGTTCAATATAATTATTTCCTTCGATTGAAACTGAGGGTTTTTGGTTTCTTGTTGTGTTTGGTGTTTGCTTTTTGTTTTGTATGTCCTATGTTATGTTCTAAGAAGGCAATGTTGGGCTACTAGCCCGAATGTGCTGACAATGGGCGTGAGCCGACCTCTGTAGCTTTTATGTACAAGGAAGAATGAAATTCAGGTCTTGTCCATCTTCAACAAGGATTGCATGTTTGGTAGTTTATCTTTTATGGATGCTGATTTTCCATCAGAGCTTATTCTTGCAATTTAGTCTACCTAGAAGAATGAACTGTAATAGAAGAAATCATATTCTCTTACTTCTCTATTTAAGATCAATAAGATGTGCCCGTTTCACTGTAAATTGTAACATAGCTCAGGCTTCACAGGTCAGCTTCCAGGGACCCCTCCTGCCATACCTGGAATGTTTCCCAATATGTTACCCCTGGCTGCAGGACAGGTCATTTATTTTTCTCAACTCTCTCTCTCTCTCTCTCTCTCTCTCTCTCTCTCTCTCTCCCCCCCAAAAAAAAATGATTCTTGAGCTGTCTGAACATCTGAGATTTTAACTTGATGGCAGCAGTTTGGAGCTCTCCCTGTAATGCCTGTCCAAGCAATGACTCAGCAGGTATGTATGTGCCTTTGTCTCTTTCTTTCTTTTTGTTATCAAATATTACTCAATGTTGTTTTATCAGGCTACCAGACATGCTCGGCGGGTCTATGTTGGTGGACTACCCCCAACTGCAAATGAACAGGTAATTTCATGTTTGTCTGAAAAGATGCATGACTTATGCCCACACATATGAATATAGACCTTGTTGCTCGTGGTACCACCATACAGTAATTATTCGTGTCCATTGTGTCTGAATAGTTGTTACTTTTTAGCTGTTTCCATTTTGTTCAGCATTTGGTAATTGCTAATAAATGTTACTTGTTTATCCACCAGTCATTTTAACTAATCTCTTTTATCCTTTTCTCATTTCTCTTACTTCGGTTTGGCAGTCTGTGGCCACTTTCTTTAGCCATGTTATGTCTGCAATTGGCGGAAACACTGCTGGTCCAGGTGAGTCTGTAAACAGGATTAATTGTGTTCATTTATTCATAGAAATGAGTTTCAAAATGCTTAATGTTATTAAATATTTCAGGAGATGCTGTGGTGAATGTGTATATTAACCATGAAAAGAAATTTGCTTTTGTGGAGATGAGATCCGTTGAAGAAGCAAGCAATGCAATGGCCTTAGATGGCATTATATTTGAGGGTGCACCAGTTAAAGTGAGAAGACCCAGTGATTATAACCCCTCATTGGCTGCCACTCTTGGGCCTAGCCAACCTAATCCAAATCTCAATCTTGGTGCTGTTGGATTGACGCCAGGTTCTGCTGGTGGGCTGGAAGGTCCCGATCGTATATTTGTTGGTGGATTGCCCTATTACTTTACAGAATCACAGATCAGGGAATTGCTGGAGTCATTTGGACCTCTCCGGGGCTTTGATCTGGTTAAAGATAGAGAAACAGGGAACTCCAAAGGCTATGCATTTTGTGTTTACCAGGATTTATCGGTTACAGACATTGCTTGTGCAGCTCTCAATGGAATAAAAATGGGGGATAAAACACTTACTGTGAGACGTGCAAACCAGGGTGCGACACAACCTAAACCTGAGCAAGAAAGTGTGTTATTACATGCTCAACAACAGATAGCATTACAAGTAAGATTTTGTTTTTAGCTGTTGCTAACTCAAAAGCTAGTCCCTGACTGAGCATTAACTATTGTCCGTATTATCATATTTCCCAATAAGTTAATTCATTGTTACCTGGTATAATTTCTCCTGCAGAGGCTCATGTTGGCACCTAATGTTACACCGGCTACAAAGGTTGTGTGCTTGACAGAAGTGGTTACTGCTGAGGAGCTCAAGGATAATGATGACTACGAAGAAATATTGGAAGACATGAGAACTGAATGTGGAAAGTTTGGTGCTTTAACGAATGTGGTCATACCCCGGCCACTCCCAAGTGGGGAAATGCCTCCTGGTGTAGGGAAGGTTAGTTATTATTAAGCTAATTTTGTCCGTCTCTGAGAGCCTCTGCTACATGTATCCCTGTCCACATTATAACATTATAAATAAGGCGTGCTCAGAACCATATTCCCTATTGGCTATTGCATTTCTAATCTGGTTACTGGTTAAAATTGTTCAGGTTTTCTTGGAGTACACTGAGACTGAAAGCGCCATAAAAGCTCGTCAAGGGCTGAACGGGAGAAAATTTGGAGGAAATGAAGTTGTGGCAGTATACTACCCCGAGATAAAGTTCGCGGAGGGAGATTACAGTGGTTAGTCAGTTCTGTGTAATATGGGACACCTTCATATGATGTTTGTATTTCTTTAATACATATTTGCAGTTTTGAATTTGTTTGCTTTGCTGCAAGACATCTCAATGCCCAGAACCATTTATTACGATGATTTTACGGCACAACTGCGATCCTTGTTTGTTGTACGACATTCTTGCCTAATGTTTAATCTTTACAGAAAATGTCTTTGTCGAAGTGATTGTTTGAACAATTTTCATTTCAACTTCGGTTTGTGGACTGATGGTGTCGGCACGTTGAGTTTTATAAGATTGAATTCTCCTCGGATTAAGGTTGAATACTTGAATTCTCCTCGGATTAAGGTTATGAACAGTGTAAAATAGTGTAAAAAAGACGGAGGGAGTATAATTTTCTTTTTCCATCTATTGTTGCAATTTGTTTAGATCATAGTATCTCGATTCGACCCTACGATTTCTATCTTACAAAGATAATAACAATCTCGCTCCTGACAACCTTCAGGCTTCAACCTTGGAATAGAGTATATAAATATTTTATCTTAACGCGCGACAGTTGACTCTCTGATAGGATAATAGTTATAGTGCTTCCAAATACTTGGAAGTACGATCAAGACACAATTTCATCAATTGAATTAAATCTAACGATTATAAATTAAAAAGGGTAAAATTATCTAAAAAAATATGTGTAACGGCTTCTTCATTTACCAAAATCGCTGAATTGTATAGGTCTCGTCGCTGAATTGTATAGGCATTGTCGCTGAATTGCATAGATCATGTCACTGAATTGTGTAGGCTTCGTCGCTGAGATGCGTTTAAAATGCAAAGAACTATGTCGCTGAAATGTATAAAATTGTGTTGCTGAAATGCATAGGCCGCGTCGCTCCCGTTGCTGAGTTGTGCATGCCATGTCACCGAATTGTATATCATATGTTGCGAATACAACATACTTCCTCTGTTCTCTTTTAAATACACCATTTCTGTATTTCACGACGTTCAAGATACATTTTTAAAGGTTAATAATTCAAATTGTACATAAATAAAAATTATAAAAATTTGATATTTTAAAACTACGTGATTAGACGAATCTAACAAGATCTCACTTGACTATGTTTTTTCTTATATAACTATGTTAAAAAAATTAATCAATGTTACTCAATGAATAGTGATTATTATGCAAATGAATCACTTATTTGAGAACGGAGGTAGTATTAAATACCTAGAAAGTAAAATTACGAAACTAACCCTATAAATGATCTCAACCATTGAATGATGAAATTGATAACGGCTGATGTCCGCACAACATCACGTCCGCACCGTAACAAGTGTGCTCTGACAGTAGTCTAAAAATGAGCCAAGGCCTGAGATACAAACCAAGTAATAATTGCATTTCAATTGTTAAAATGCACTTCTGCCTTGACTTATTACTCATCAACAATTTTACTTTCGTCGTATGGTTTTAGAACTTTTTGTATAAAGTAAACATCATAAATTTAGTAAATGCCTCTCTGGTATTTAGAGAGAGTTGATTATAAATTCAAGCAGCTTAAAATCAAGAAACTTGTAATTTGCTCAGTTTAGACTCAAATTTTGAAGAGTTCGAGTCGAGCATTATATTTTCTTTAGGCGAGTGTCGTTTCAAACGCCAATTAAGCTAGTGTTAAGTTTTTAAAATACATTCTATAATATGGTAAATTCTAAACTTTAAACACTCGTCTGTTTAACTTTTCAAATTCTAATTTTAAATTCTAACACCAAACACAGTTATTCAAAACTATTTCATTTTAAATTATTCTTCACCACTAATTCCAAACTCCTAAACTCTAATAATTTCCCAAATATATCTCTGTAATCCAATGATAGAAGGCTTTATTTTACCAAGGCAGTTTGGTCATATTTCTAACTTTTAACAAACATAGTTTTATTGAGATTATATTCAAGAGCACCAACTACTACTAGTACAATTTTAGTAGTAAGTTCGGATCACATGGACGCAATGCTGCTATTTATAACCTTGTAATAAGTACATGACAAAAATGCAAGAGAACGCTTAATATTTGGGGAATGGATGAGCAACTCATCATTTAGGATCTGAAACCAATCTTTTCAAACATGGACTTGTAATAATTCAATCATCTGATATACCAACAGTTAAGCCATGTACGCTATAGCCATCACCAACTTCTTGTTTTTCAATTCAGCATCGCCATAATTATGAATAAAAAGACAACGGAAATATATTAAACTATGGGAGCATTCATAAACAGTCGTTCTTTAACAATTATGATTCCAAATTGTGAATTCGTACTGGATATTTTGTGTATAGGTCGGGATCTGCTTTGACAGAATCATTCTTTAACAATGTCTCCCTTTTTCAATGTTTTTGGTGAAACCATATCTGTAGAAAATATCAGCAGACAAGGCAGAATAATAAGCTAATACTCTTGTAAGAGTAGAAGTAAAATGCAAACGGATCCTCCTGTCAAAAATCTTAATCTTCATCGAACATTAATCCTACAAAATGAGGCTCTTCCTGTCGATACACCAAGTCAGGACATACAACTGTCTATATCTGAGAGCTTGTAAAAATGTACCTATGTCATAATACAATACAGAGAGCTCGAGCACTTAAATTCCCATCCCCAGTTAGAAAGTCATGTCAAAAACAAATACACAAAACAAGCTACAGAAAGCGTGATGCAAGATGATCAACAACTCTGTCATCGATACATGTTGATCAGATGAAAAATGATCGAGGACAAAAGGAAGAACCAAGTTACCACAAATAAAAATCTAGAGAGTCTTGTACACAGAAGAAACCACACATAGACAACCAATGATATTTAGTTTACTCCTCTTTTTTGTCCAAAATAAATTATTAACATATCACGAATGTGCTTTGAATCAACAAAGAACATGACCACAGACCCTTGCCACAAACAAAACCAACAATCTATCACAAAAGTTATGAAAAACACGGACAAAACATACGCACGCATGAGAAACATAATTTTGTTTACCCAATTCAGCAATAATGACTGTCTGTACAATTCGCGGAAAAACAAATTTATAATGACTCTAACCTTAAGTCTAAACAATAAAAGATGAATCTGAGGCCTAAGGCCTGAGGGCACTGTTGTACAGTACTTTAAAATTTCATAAACCAACACAGTTCGTGCCATGGATGAAAAGCTCACCTCTATCAGCATCAGTCTCGACTCTGAATCAGCAGCCGGAACACTAGAACCCCCAAGCTCAAATACCTCAAAAGTGATTTTCATAGCTTCCAAACTAGCTGTACATACACTTATTTTCATAGCCTATATTTTGAGCTGAAAGTCAACATCTTCTTTTGGTCACATTGGGAGTGGCTAATACAGAAAGCTAATTGCTAGAAATGAGAATTAGTTATTTTATATCAATTGTGGGGATGCGAATGAATAGGGAATCACCACACCATATCATTCCAACTGTGGTCTTAGTTTTTTGTAGACCATTGAACTATGTTAAGAACTTACAGTTTTATGTAGATGTGAACCGTTGCTAGACCAATCGATAGTCTTTGATTTTACCTTGTCACGAACGAAACAATCTGGAAAACAAGTAGCCATGACATCCCTGAGCGATGTCGAGCAAAGGGCATGTCTGACACGCATCTTCCACAGACCGGTTCATCCATCGGGTGGACAGACTTTCAGCAATCGGAGCAACCTGATGCTGTAACTCCGCTGCACCTAAAGGCCCGACTAAATTCAGCCTCGTTGCAGCGGATATGATATCTCTCATGGTTATGAACAAGTATGCTCTCTGAGTGGTCTCCGTATCAAACCCAAGAGCCCCACATACGAGCCCGAATATTGGGGCGTGGTGGAAGAAAACATTACCCCTTCTCAGAGCTGCACTTCTCATCACTGCGAGAGAGGGAGTTTCCGAGAAAACAGAAGCAGCAACTCTTATAAGGGCGGATCCTTGGGTTGTAGATGCATTCCGAGCAACTTCATTTGTCATCATCGCATTCAAAACTCTGTCGAGTTTATGCCACGTTTCTGCATCTGGAGACAGGTTTGCAGCGTGCACGAAAGGAAGAAGTAGACTTCCTGTATTCTCCAATACTTGTACTATGTAGGTCTTCAGATCTTCAGGTTGATACAAGCGAACCTGCACGGCCGCCTCCAGTCCAAAAGAATGAGCAAAGCCACCGGTAGGAAGGATAGAATCCAAAAGTTGCCATAAACTCCAAAGCTTGAGAGAGCCGGATGATGAATTATTAGCTTTGTTGTACGCACCATCCATTTGAAGGCAGGACATTGTAACAATCTAGAAACCAAACGTGAGATGAAAGCATAATAAGCATACAGGTAGCAAACTAGATTAATTGAGCTGATTCATGTTGCGCTTAATCAGTTAAATTCCACTAGGAACAAGGATTCAGGTAAACTGATATTTCACACAATGTTAAGAGATAAACTGACAGGGCCTTTAAACATGGATATGCTAACTCGCTTCTGGGTTGCCAAAAGATTACATGGAAACCACCTGGATAACACAAAATTGTGTTATTCCAACTTTCAGGGAAAGCCAACTGTACAAAAGGGGAAGGGATTCTATTTTACATCCATGACCTCTATTCAGACTTAAAAAGGCTTAAGATTAAGAGCTTTCCTAAGCACCACTCGCAACAAAAAAAAATGCTCACGTTTAGGGATGGATGATTTACAACGAAAAACTCGGAGGTGTGACAGAATATGGAGGAAAATGCCTTTGTGTACAAGATCATCATGATGAAATCAATAAAGGACAAAAAATATACTCCAGTTACCTTGTGAATTGAGAACCAATCGGTGATAAATATTTAACCTTGACAAACAAAGGTCCAACCGACGCTTCAAACAACTAGGGGGTACTAAAGGAGTAAAGGTCAATCTTAAACCCTGATTCATCAAGAAAAAAATATCCATTAAGAAGATGAAAACAATTCCCAGTTAAGAAGATGTTACCTAATTCATTTCAGAGATCACGCAGAATTGAAATGACACAGAGACTCACATAAAGTTAATATATATTAAATATATAAAAAAAATGCTTTGCCCTTTTTCCTTCAGCCTTCTTGACTAGCCAAACTATGCTAAGCAGGAAAAATTTGAGAAGAATTTTTTTGAAATTAATAATAGCAATTCATTCCATTGTTTGGATAAATAGATGATTTAATAAATAGATTTGAAATTCACCCCACTAATTTTCACGTTGATTATGATGTACTTCAGTTTACTCCTGGATATTAGGATTTCCCCTCCAAATCAAAATGCACCAATCACAACTGAAGTGAGGATATGATATGTTCCCAAATAGTAGTTTGCATGCAGACTTGTTCACATCAATTCATTACCTTATGGATTCTCAGTTTCAGAGTTGTAGGCCAATTAACTTAGGTTGACAATTGCAATAGTAACAAATGTACTTATGCAGTACAAGACCCCATCAACTAATTAAAGAAAACACGTTACAAATCTCATTAATTTATGGAATCAAACACACCACATCAAAATCAGTGCACATACTTGATAAGGCAGTAGAGAACACCTTGAAATTCCAGGCATAAGCCTAATTTTTACCAGAGAAGGGAAATCAAACAATGCGCTTGATTACTAAGGGGCATTTGGTTGAGGTATTTGGATTAAAGTTTAAAATCTTGAATTTATCTACTTTATGTTTGGAATAGAGGACTTACACTTGGAATCTGGGTTTAGTGCATTGGAAATTAGCAGATAAATTCTTCATTCAATTCAAAGAATTCAAATCCATTCCAATTCCAATTCCAACTCCAATCCTATGAACCAAACATCCTATAACAAACCAAATTCAGCTTCACACGCATTTCTTTACACAATAAGGGAAGGCCAAGAAATTCATTTCCACCCTATGGTGTGTTGATCGTAGTGATGTTTAAAAGGGGGACAAGAGAGCCCTGGCCCCTGGGGTAGCACCGTGCTCAACTTTCTAGTAGGTCTTAGCCCAAGCTTCTACAAATTCGATCTATATGCAAAAGAAAAACACAAAAGTCCCGATTCAAAGTCTTGGTGATTGAGAAAGGAAAAGCCTAAAAATATGCTGTAAAAGGAATATCCAAATTCCGAAGGATCCAGGATTCCAATTCTCATTGACAGTTGAACAATATATGCTGAATGTATACCGCACAAATTTCTGAATAATCATTATCTTTAGGATTTGTAAATGAATCCTTAACACTGAAGACTACAAGAGAAAAACAAGACTGAATGCATTATATAGAATAAAAGAAGTTCACAAACCGTGATTGCCCTGAACAGCTTCTGAGGGACTCAAGATTCCGATCAGAAAGGTTAAATAAACAAACGAAGGACGCCGTAAGGGGAAGAGAGGGCACAACAAACGGAGGCAGGGTGAAAATGAGAGGGGGTTATTGACCGAGAACAACTATTCTTGCTTGGGGCTTGACAAGTCAAGAATTGATTTTGACAATTTGCTTTCCGTAATACTCCGTAGGCCTTTTGATGGTGTCAATAAATTAATCAATAATATTACTGGGTTTGCTGTTATTTTTTCTCGAAATTGGGTGAACGTGAAAAGAAATTAGCCGTTCTTCCTTTGCCTCTACTGCCGACAAATTGTTCGATGAAATGTCTGCATTGCCATTCCCTTGATCTGTCAGGTATTATTTGGTTTTTGTCATTCCATGTTACTGAAAATGAACTTTTTGTTGAAACGTCACCCCACATTGATTCACAGGTATAAAACATGCAATGTGGGATTGGATTGAATAGATTGATACTCCTCACAAAGCACAATCACATTCACACTTGTATGGTTTTGTGATTGAGGGCAGTGTATCTCCACCTTTCCTTCTCCACAAAGTCCGCATCCAGAAACTGTGCTGTGAATGCCCAAAGCTTGTAAACGTCTTCAAAATCAGCCAAGAATGTCAGTGCAGCAATGACCAATGACCACTCTGATCCTCTTCTCACCTGCACCCTTCCTGCTTTGCCTCCCTGTTTCCTTCCCTTTCATGTTTCTATCCATGATGATTCTCTGTCTCTCTAGGTCACTTCTCAGGGAACAATATGTTCTTCAAAAATCCTTGGCTGAGGGAGATATTGTTCAGGTAGGTGACTTTCTGGACTAGCACATGCTCAGAATGCCAATGCCGGCCGTATTCAAATTTGTTGCCCAGCCTGTTGGGATGCTGAAGCTTCTTCATCGGGGCACTGATTAGCCAGTTCGTTAGGTACCTCCCTCAGCGGTTGATCAGAGTTAGTCCTAGCGAGTGCACATGATTAAAGCATCTGCGATGAATAATTGAGCATTGGATTGGAATAATTTGGTTGTTGGATTTTGCTTGTTCTGAAGTCTGGCAGTTTCATCCAGTTCTTTATCACTTTCCAATGAATCTTCAGGAAAACTGATCAGATTCTTTGCAGGTAGAACGGACACAATTCCAGCACGGGAGTTGTTAGGGTGCATACACTGTTGATGCATTTTGTAAATTGATGGTTGATATTAATTTAAGGTTAAAATAGTAAATTTGCTACTAATATATGAGTAATATATAATTCAACAACAATTAATGTATAATTTAGCGACGAAAGATTTATTATTCTGTATAAAAACGTACCTGAAATGTTTTAGTTGAGTCCTTGAATTGTTGATGAAAAATCGCTGAATTGTTCTTCATAAGGTCGCTGAAGTGTTCTTGGTAGCATCGCTGAATTGTTCCTGTAAATGTCGCTGATTTGTTTTTGATATCATCGCTGAAGTGTTCCGTAGCATCGCTGAATTCTTCTTGGTTGAGTCTTATTCTGGGTAGGATCGCTGAATTCTTCTAAGTTTGTCGCTGAATTCATCTACTTACAGTCGCTGAAATATATTTGATAGCATCACTGATTTGTTTTTTGTAGCACCGCGGAATTATATTTGGTAGCATTGCTGAATTATTCTTGGTAGTGTCGCTGAATTCTGCTTGGTATCGTCGCTGAATTCTTATACTAGTGGTCGCTGAAATGTATTTGATAGCATCCCTTCATTATTTTTGGTAGCATCACAGAATTGTTTTTGGTAGCATCGCTTGTGTCGCTCAATTATTCTTAATAGTATCGCTGAATTATGCTAGATACGGTCGCTGAATTCCTCTACTTGTGGTCCCTTAAATATATTTTATAGCATCACTTAATTGTTTTTGGTAACATCACTGAAATGATCTATTAATAAATTTGATACGTATTTGATATCTTTGATCATAAAAAGATATTATTTGAAATATTAGATATGAATTAACAAATATTTGATATGATTTACCAAATATTAAATATGATAACATACTAAATATAGAGTTACCAAATATTAGATATGATAACATGTCTAAAATACTTGTCTTGTCGCTGAAATGATTTGTTATTAAAATGAACTATTATTGTGTTATTAGAATTATACCCTTATTAACTTACAAATGTTTGATACTTTTGAATGGCTATGATTGAGGCTTGGTGTAATGTGGGTTTACCAGTCCCGTAACCGTTCCCTTCCAGCACCTATTATGGATGGCTTCAAAGAATTGGGACCACAATCTTCTTAATAAAGAGGCATATATCCGAATCCAGTCAGATTTTTGCCAAAAACTTCGTGGAAAGGGCAATTGAGGCATTGAGCAGGACATGCCAATATTTGCCAGCAGCCGGTTCGGTTCCTGTGCCAATTTTTTCATCCATTGATAGAATAGTGGCGCCGATCAATCTAGACTGAATAGGGAACATGAACAACTCCCTCCCAGTGGCTTTTCTTCGTTTTCTTCTAAGCCCGAGTTTAACAAGTGAATCCTCAGCCTTGGCCACTTGAACTCAGCTGCCATTTCACGTTCTCCTCCCTTCACTGCCATATTCAGCATGGCGTCTACCGCATCACCTTGTTGATCATAGACCGTAAGCAGTTTTTGGTTGGATTGGTGAATGGATACATACAATTCAGCAACAAGCTTGAAAGTCATGACCTATCACTGGTGAAGACTGTAGCTATTTGAGATTTCCTAGAAACTCTATAATGATATTTTTGCTTTGATTATGTATGTTTGGTAAAATGAATGGTAGTCCTTATTTTTAGGATATGGGTTGACTAGAGTAGTTGTAGTTGGTATGATTGACATGTAGTTGTCTTATCTTTTGTATGTAAGCACATGTCTATGCATTTTGCCACTTACTTGTGTCTGGAAAACATGAAATGAATGTGAATGAAATTTCCAGAGAAATGAAGCTGTGAATGTGTGTTCTAAAAGCTACAGTGGTATCAGAGCTCTTCTTCTCAAAGGGATCTGTGTAAGAGTTGAGATTTGTTCCTAGTTTATGTTGAGATGGCTGGAAACACCTCAAGTATGGGGCCTCCTGTGTTTGATGGAGAAAATTACCACATGTGGTCCATCAAGATGAAGACCTACCTGGAAGCTCAAGGTTTATGGGAGGCAGTTCTACATGGAAGGGATCCTACTCCATTAAGGCAAAATCCAACCATTGCCCAGATAAAGATATATGAAGAAGATAAAGCAAAGAAACCAAAGGCTCTCTCTTGTATTTTTTTCAGGTGTGACAGAGCATCTATTTACAAGGGTAATGACATGTGAAAGTCCCAAAGAAGCTTGGGATAAGATGAAAGATGAGTTTGAAGGAAATGAAAGGGTGAAATCGATGAAGGTGCTGACACTCAAAAGAGAGTTTGAGTTGCTGAAGATGAAAGAGAGTGACTCTATCAAGGAGTACTCATCCAAGCTGATAGATTTGATGAACAAGATGAAACTATTGGGTGAAGATTTTACTGATCAAAAGGTGGTAGAGAAGATGCTAATGAGTTTACCATCAAGATTTGAGGCCAAAGTGTCTGTTATTGAAGAGATCTGTGATCTGAAAACTCTCACCATTGCAGAGTTAATTAGTAAGTTGCAAGCTCAAGAACAAAGAACAAGTCTGAGAGATGATGAGGTAGCTGAAGGAGCTTTCCAAGTTAAGCATAAAGGGAACAACTTCAAGAGAGGTGATAGAAAGCAAGCAGATGTGAAATCAAGTTCTAGCAGCAGCAGACCAAGATCAAACCAGAAGAGTTATGAGAAAAAGGGCCAACATCCACCTTGTAGTTCTTGTAACAGGACAAATCACCTTGAGAAGGATTGTTGGTTCAAAGGGAAAAAGCCTGTCCAATGCTGGTTTTGTAAAAAATTTGGACATGTTGAGAAGAGTTGTAGAGCAAAGCAGCAGCAGCAACAACAAAAGGGACAGCCGCAAACTCCTCAACAAGCAAATTGTGCAGGGGAACAAGAAGATGAAGAAGAAAGTAAAGCTAGTCTCTTCATGGTTACTGATTGCACCAATCAATCAAATAAAAACACTTGGTTTGTTGACAGTGGATGCACCTCACATATGTCAAGAGATGAAAGTCTATTTTCCAGGCTTGACAAATCAGTGAAAACAAAGGTGAAGATTGGTAATGGAGATATGATGCAAGCTGAAGGGAAAGGAGACATTGAGGTGAAGAATGAGAAAGGTACTATGCTGATAAAAAATGTTCTCTATATTCCTGACTTGGCACATAATCTGCTTAGTGTTGCACAATTGATGAAAAATGGATATATTTTGGTTTTCAAAGAAACAAGTTGTTTTCTTTATGATGTGAATAGAAACTTTGTAGCTGAATTACCAATGGTTGATAACAGTTTTCCATTATATATGGATTGCTGGGATGAAATGGCTAATGTTGCAAAGGTTGATGAATCAAGATTATGGCATAGAAGGTATGCACATTGTCATTATGAGGCTCTTAGTTATATGGTGAATAAGAGCTTGGTCATGGATATGCCAGTAATATCTCATCCCAATGAAGTGTGTGCAATATGTCAGTTGGGCAAGCAACATCGGAATAGCTTTCCTAAGTCTAAAGCATGGAGAGCTGAAAAGAAGCTACAGCTTGTTCACACGGATGTGTGTGGCCCAATGAAGGCAGAATCATGTAATGAAAATAGGTACTTTGTATTATTTATTGATGACTTTACAAGAATGGCTTGGATATATTTTATCAAGCAAAAATCCCAGGTGTTTGAGGTGTTTAAAAAATTTAAATTGATGGTTGAGAGCCAAAGTGGGTGTAAGCTGTTGGGAATTCGGTCAGATAATGGAATGGAATATAACTCAAGTGCATTCAATCACTTTTGTTATGAGAATGGAATTCGCCATCAACTTACAGCCCCTTATTCTCCTGAACAAAATGGAGTGGCAGAGAGAAGAAACCGAACCATTATGGAAATGGTGAGATGTATGCTGTTTGATATGAAACTTCCCAATAAATTTTGGGCAGAGGCAGCCTCAACAGCTGTGTATATTCAGAACAGGTGCTACACTTCTTCAGTTAAAAGTTCTACACCAATAGAGGCTTGGAGTGGGTGCAAGCCTTCCTCAAAGCACATGAGAGTATTTGGGTGCATTTGTTATATACATGTGCCATCAGCTATGAGAACAAAGTTGGATCAGAAAGCACAACCTGGTATCTTTTTAGGTTATGCTTCAATGACAAAAGGTTACAGGGTATATGATTTAAAGTCCAACAAAGTGAGGATCAGCAGAGATGTGGTATTTGATGAAGCGAGTTACTGGAATTGGAAATCAAAACAAGTGGAACAACTTAGTGATCAGTTCCAGCAAGCAAAATTTGAGGATAACAGCAATACACAAGTCAAATCTGTATCTCAAGCTAAAGATTATGATATCCATTCAGATGATGAAGTTAGTAAGAAAACAAGAAGCTTACAAGAGATATATGAAAAATGCAATTATGCAACAGAACCTGTATGTTTTGAAGAAGCCATGGAGAACAAGAATTGGGTACAAGCAATGGAGGAGGAGATTTCAATGATAATGAAGAACAAGACTTGGGAAATGGTTACTAAACCTGAAGGGAGAAATGTGTTGGGACTGAAATGGGTTTATAAAACCAAGTTAAACTCAGATGGCACTCTCAACAAATTGAAGGCAAGGCTAGTGGTGAAGGGATATGCATAAGAAGCTGGAATTAATTATGGAGATACATTTGCTCCTGTCGCAAGGTTTGATACTATTCGATTACTTATTGCTCTTGCTGCAAAAGAAAGATGGAAATTGTTTCATTTGGATGTCAAGTCAGCCTTCCTCAATGGGGATTTAGAAGAAGATATTTTTGTTGAGCAACCACAAGGTTTCAAAGTTCCTGGCAAAGAAGAAATGGTGCTTAAATTACATAAGGCCTTGTATGGCCTCAAACAAGCTCCTAGAGCTTGGTACATGAAGATTGATGATCATTTGAAACAATGGGGATTTGAAAGAAGTTACAATGATGAAGCTTTGTATGTAAAGAAGGGGGTTGAAGGTAAGTACATCATTGTTTCTATCTATGTTGATGATTTGTTGGTAACTGGAAATGATGATTTCCAAGTTTCTGATTTTAAGAAAGAAATGAAGAAAGCATTTGAGATGTCAGATTTAGGGGAGTTGAGTTATTTTCTTGGAATGGAAATTCACCAATCAAACAAGGGATTTTTCATTAGCCAAGAGAAATATGCAACTGATTTGTTAAAGAGGTTCAAAATGTGGAGGAGCAAACCAGTTGACACTCCACTTGTGGTGAATGAGAAGCTGTCAAAAGAAGAGCAGACCTGTGATGTGAATTCAACAACATATAGGAGCATGGTGGGTGGTTTGTTGTACTTGACAAACACTAGACCAGATTTGATGTTTGCTACAAGTTTATTATCAAGATTTATGCATTCTCCAGGTGATAGGCATATGAAGGTTGCAAAAAGAGTTCTTAGATATGTGAAAGGGACTTCTGACTATGGAATTTTCTATGGTTTTGGTGATGGGAACCAATTGACAGGATACTCTGACTCTGATTGGGCTGGTAGTATTGATGATTTCAAGAGCACATCTGGTTTTGTGTTTACATTTGGTTCAGGGGTGTTTTCATGGAGCTCAGAAAAGCAAGAAGTTGTGGCACAATCCTCTGCTGAAGCAGAGTACGTAGCTGCTGCCAATGCATCCAATCAAGCAAAATGGTTGATTAAGTTGCTGAATGAATTGGGAGTGGAGCAATGAAGGGCTGTTAAGTTGTTTGTTGACAACAAAGCAGCAATATCTATGTCAAAGAATCCAGTGTTTCATGGTAGAACGAAGCACATAGGTGGTAAATATCATGTACTACGAGATGATGTAGCAAATGGTGAAATTGAAGTTATCTACTGCAAGTCTGAAGATCAAATGGCTGATATATTAACCAAGGGATTGCCTCGTACCAGATTTGAAAAGCTAAGAGGAGAAATGGGAGTTTTGAGAAAAATCTCAAAGGAGGAGAATGTAGCTATTTGAGATTTCCTACAAACTCTATAATGATATTTTTGCTTTGATTATGTATGTTTGGTAAAATGAATGGTAGTCCTTATTTTTAGGATATGGGTTGACTAGAGTAGTTGTAGTTGGTATGATTGACATGTAGTTGTCTTATCTTTTGTATGTAAGCACATGTCTACAGTGACGATTACAGCTAGGTATAGGGTGGTCAGTTGACCATGCTTGATTTTTTTTTTAAAAAAAAATTATTTTCTTTTTATATAAAAATATATATAAAAAATTATTTTATATTTAACCCCTCAAGACCTTCCTATATCCCTTATTCTAGTTCCTTTTCATTTCATTTGCTGCAGTTGATACAAAGGCTTTGATGAAATTGGCAATGTTTTATCCATATGAGTTTGATGATGTTACCCTTGATATGCTTGAAAATCAACTTGAGAACTATAATAGAGATGTGAAGAACGATCTTGATTTTTGCAATGTTGAAGGAATTGGTGCTTTTGCTCAAAATTTGGTTGAAAAGAATAAGGACAAGACCTATCATTTGTTGTATTTGTTGATCAAATTGTCCTTGATTTTCCCATGGCAACGGCTACAGTTGAAAGAGTATTTTCGATGAAGATTGTCAAATCCGAATTGTGGAATCGTATGGGTGATGAAATGTTAAATGATTCACTGTTGTCTTATGTAGAAAAAGAAATATTAGATGAAGTAGATGTAGATCAAGTTATGAATTTTTTCCAAGAAATGTCGGTGCGTCAACGAGTGTTGTAATTAACATGATTATTGTTTTCTAATTTTTGTTGAGGTTTGCACACCCTAGTTCTAAATCCTGAAATCGCCACTGCATGTCTATGCATTTTGCCACTTACTTGTGTCTGGAAAACATGAAATGAATGTGAATGAAATTTCCAGAGAAATGAAGCTGTGAATGTGTGTGTCTAAGCTTTCTAAAAGCTACAAAGACCATTGTGTATAGTCTCAATTTGTGACTTAATTGTGAGATGTTGAGAAAATCCAGTATCCCTTTTCATGGCCTCTGATTCGAGTTTTAGATCCTTCTCCACCATGTAGCAGCAACTGCGAATTGAGGCTCAGAGACTTGAGCGTCGTTATGCCAGAAAACAGAAAAAAGCAGGCTGCCGCTTCGGCATTGGGCTTAAGTGTGCCTGTGAAAACACAACAGGCCAATCCAATGCCGCCGATGCAATACAATTGAGGGAGGCTAATTGGACTTAACTGCTGCACCAATGACACTTGCAAAGAAGGGATGATGAATAAGCTGGATTCCTCATTCATGTTTAGTGAAACAAGTGTTGGGGAATCAAGACGAGACGACGACCTGATGATGCTGTCTGCAGGACTGGACTCTCTGGATGCAAACTCATTGCGGCAGATGCGCTTGCTCATACCTTCTTCTTAATCTTCCCCCGAAGTTCATTTGTACTACTTGGGTTGGACTTAATTCAAAGTTGGAATCTAGAGGAGGCTTCACCCCAATTTTCCTACGTCAATCCTTTTTAGGCTTTTCAGGCAAGTCCCCTCATTAAACAAATTCGAATGACTCGTTTGCTACCTCCTCTTTCAGAAGTCTTATTAGTGTTTTATTGAATATAAGAAGAAGTTTTGCAATAAAGACGGTTTGTTACAAATAAGTGATAAGATATGAGAATCTTATCTCTTATTTTCCGTTCGGATGAAATAAGAGGATCTACCTTTTATCTATCAAACACCACAACTTTTGACTAGATGGATGGATTTCCTGTTATTGCTTTGTACAGTGTGAGGTTTAGTACTATGTTTTTATAGTTTTGGATTTAGTTTTGATTACATTGGTTGTCTGGTTTCATTGAAGTGATTGATCTTCAAGTCTGGTATCTATCAAGATCGCTTATTCACATCTTCTGAACTATTAAGATCTCGATTTTGATTTTAGGCTGTTACGATTCTAAGATCACATTCCTTTAAAAACGATTCGAATCTTTATAGGATCTCGATCTTCATTCCGATTTTGATTGTAAAATTATGATCTTGTTAACCCAACAAAAAATATATTAAGGCCCCGTGAAGATATATCCGGAAAAGATGACGCATCTCCAAGGTGAGGAGCAGGACGCATCTTCAAGGCCCAGTCCGGAAGAGAGGACGCATCTTCAATGCCCAGTCTTGAAGATATGTAGATGAGGCATCTTCAAGGTTTAGGGTTTCACACCTAAGGAAACATATCAAGGAGGCCTCATCTAGAGGAAGTGAAGCAGCCCTGGAAGGAAACGCGAAGAGGAGATCAAGCCAAATAAGGAAATGAATCGAGAAGAGATCAAGGTGGACTCGTAGCTTGAGGACTCCTCACCACTATATATACGCAAAGCGGCATCACGTGCACGACACCTCCAACACTCTTCCAAAGAGCGCATTTAATTATTTTCTCTTCCTGCAATTTTACTGCTTTCTGTTCTTAAATTCATTTACTGCTTTCTTTCAATTCCTGTTTTTCCTAGTGTTTCTGTAATCTTTCCCCAAGTTTCATTAATACAAGAGAAATTCCGATTTTCCCAGATTTTTCACTGTTAACCGATCTTAATTGTAGGATCTTACGATTATGATCCTACCAAAATTTGAAATATGGCATCATAACATCATGTTTGTTATAAAATCAATTTAAATTTTATTTTCCACTGTTTACAGTGCTTTATCGTTTCATTTATTTAATACATATTCGTTTCATTTATCTAATAATATTCTATGTTATGCTTTTACTTGTTAATATGTATAATTATTTTTTTTATCTATTATTGCAATTTGGTTTGAGTTTAGGATCTAAATAATGAATTCAATCCTAAGTCTCAATATTGCAAACACAAAAAACGATCCAAACTAAATTCTCGATCTTGATAACATTGTATGGACCACGATGAATTTATATGGACGAAAGTAATCCCACCGACTACGACCGTGTTTTGGACACTTCATCCAAGAATGAAGAATATGTATGTGGAGTCTTGTCATGTGGACACCCAATGAAAATAACAACAGTTGGTTGGAATTATAAATACACATCGCAACAAGGGTCCAATTTTGTTGTGTGCTTAGCTTTGTCCATTAGTATATTTGATTTGGTAGGAGATTTAAAGCATGACTGATCGAGAAAATGGAATTTACTGATTGAGGAGGCAACATGAACATGGAAGAAAATCTTTATGAAATGACAAGAAAGTACCAAAATTAATCAAATTGTCATAAGACCAAATTTCACGTGAATCGCAATAACTAATGTCCCTGTTGACCAACCATATACATAAATACAGATAGACAAAACAACCCAATAGTTTCCCATTTGTCCTAACCAAAAGGGAAAAATAAAAAGAAAAAGATAAAAATAAAAATAAAAAAGAGTGGCCTTTCCTGCCATAAACCCCCCTTAAATATTTAAATTCCCCATTCGATCAACATTCAACAGGCGCGACAAAATTGGGACAACTACAGTTCAGAGCCCCTTTTGGAAACGGACACCTTTCAATACAAACCCTTTTACCCAACAACCATAATTATAAACTGTTCTTGGATATTACTTCCCCAAATCTCACGTACCATTCCCCATCATCATCTGAGGAGCTGTTGTCCTGCTTGTGTCCCTGTTGCTGCTGCTGCTGCTGCTGCTGCTGTTGGGGCATCTGCATTTGGGGCGACTGCCCTTTCCCGGCCACAAACTGCGCGTAATCAAAATTCTTGCCCGGAGCAGCCCAGCAGGGCTTCTCTGGAGGAGGCGGCAGCAACGAATTGAGGACCCTCAAAACCTCATGCATTGTTGGCCGCTCTGAAGAATGGCGTTTCGTGCAGAGCAGCGCCAGCTGAAACGTTTTCCTCACGTGGGATAAGTCCACGCATGTAACTGATACCTCAGGATCCACGGCCTCCATTAGCGTATTGTCATCAGCTTTCGATAAGACCTGGCATTCGACCCAAGTTATTCGCTTATAAGTAAAAGAGATGGAGATGGATTTTGTATTGAAAATTAAACGTTGAGACTTGTCGCAAATGTTTACCAGCTGATGCAAATTCAAGTCATTGTCCACTGCTTTCTTGCCTGTTAGGAGCTCCAGCAGCACGATGCCAAAGCTGTACACGTCGGACTTCTCAGTTAGCCAAGAAGTCCGGGCGTACTCAGGGTCAATGTAACCTATGGTCCCAAGGACGTAAGTGGATGCATGAGTGTTGGAAGTGGGCAGGCATTTTGCGATCCCGAAATCAGAAAGATGGGCTTCGAAATTCTCATCAAGCAGAATGTTGGAAGATTTGACATCCCTGTGGATGATTTTGGGGCTGCAATCATGGTGAAGGTAAGCGAGTCCCTGTGCAGCTCCAACCGCTATTTTCAGACGCGTTTCCCAGTCAAGTTTAACTTTCGACGGGCCTGCAGATCGATCAGTAATGTGATGAGACACACAATAACTAAAACTGCATAGCTATGTATTGAAACCAATAAAACAAGATGAACAGAGAACACTAACCATGAAGAAGATCCCAAAGGGATCCATTTTCCATGTAATCGTAGAAGAGAAGATTCCCCAGTGGACACAGGGAGTATCCATGTAAGCCGACAAGGTTGCGATGCCTTATGCTGCCAATCGTCTCTAGCTCAGTCTCAAACTCACGAGAATCGTGAGGATATTGAGTGTAGAGTCGCTTAATTGCAATTGGTCGGGAATTCTTTAACACACATTTGTACACTGTGCTGGAAGCTCCGTATCCTATGATGTATTTCTCACTAAGATCCTCGGTGAGTCTCATTATGTCCTCGTACGTGTGGATAGCCATGTCCATTCGAAGTGCAACCAGCTTTGAAGAACCTGATGACACAGGATGTACTACAATTAGAGCCGACAGAAACAGTAAAGGTCAAAAGATTGACAAAAAAGAATGAGGACAGAAGTACCTTGAGCCGTGCTCTTGTTTGAGCCACCTATAATTAACTGTTTTTGCGGGTTGGACTTGTACAGAGCCACTAGTATCATCGACAATAGGGTAATGAAACCTAATGTCATGCAGACAATTGTTGTCCTTGAAAACACAGCTGACACATCAAAGAAGCAAGACAGTTAGGGATTGTCAAATGACAATGAAATGCAGTTAAAGTTTGTCGAAACCATAGAATACCTCTAGGTTTTTGAGGGTAAGGGTCGCATATTGAACCCAGCCAGTGACCACATATCAATGGATTCCCAATGTAGCTGACAGTAAAAGAAAATAAGAAGCCAGAACAAATACGCAAGAAACCATTAAATACGACTGAAATCTTTGTTCACCTGTCAGGTGGGAACCGAGCAAAGTTTCTGCTTACAGGAACCACTCCTGTAAGGTTGTTGTACGAAACATTCCTGAAAAAACACACATCAGTCAGAAAAATGAACATAGTGTCTTGGCGACGAAAAGCTTGCAAGAATATATAGCTTACAGTTTGTCAAGACTCAGGCAGTTAACCAGTTGTTCGGGGATTTTTCCACTCAAATCATTGTTGCTTAGAATCCTAGAATTCAGGCAAGGGAAAAACATTCAGGAATGCAAGCATATAATATACCAAAGATATTATAGTAAATGATGAACAATAATCCAATAAAAAAAAAGAAAAAAAAGAATTCCACAATGACATACAGAGAGACTAGATTCTGCAGTTGCCCGAGTTCTGCAGGCATGCCACCGGATAACTTGTTGAATGACATATCTCTACAAAAATATTGAATCATTGATAACGAAAGCTTTGATCAATTTAAGATTGAGTACACAATTTGGAATTTGTAGGATCAGCTCACATTGTCATTACACTCCTTAGATTCCCAAATTCAGTGGGTAAGTGGCCACTAAAGTGGTTGTAACTCAAATTCCTGGATAGTTGAGAAAAACAAACCATAATGAGTCAAATTCACAAATGTTTCATTTCACAATTGTATTGAGTCGTACGTACAAAGTAAGAAGATGCTCTAGGTCGCCAACAGAAGAGGGGATGGAACCAGAGAAATCATTACTTGAAAGATCCCTAAGAAGAAAGGTCTCATCAGTCAGTACCACAGAAAATAGAGAACAAAATATCTCAAAATGTTAGGCGAATTCTTGAAACTCACAAAGTGTCAAGATTGATTATGTGCCCCATCTCAACTGGAATACTGCCTTTGAATTGGTTAGAGGACAGATTCCTGTGGATCCGAAACAAAGTTATCCAATTCATACAAGTAATTGAAGCTTGCATCAAGTAATAATAACATAATACATCACATACAGATATGTCAGGCTCTCCAAGTGTTTCAAACCAGAGGGTATCGATCCATTCAATCGATTGCCATGCACATTGCTGGCGAAAGGTGAAGACAGGAACAAAAAAATGTTTCTCAAGTTAGTCAGCATACCACTAAAAGCAAATTTGAGTATATAAAGAGATGTCAAGAGGACTTACAGCTGATTCAACGCCGTACAGGAACTGATGTTTTCAGGGATGGGCCCTTCAAGATTGTTGTTAGCCAAATTTCTGTAGTAGACAACAATTTGCATGTTCATTACATAAACAAGCTCATTGGTTCTTTCAAAAGCAGATATCTAAATAAAACAGTTACTCACAGTTCAAAAAGTTGTTCCAGTTGACCAAGTTCAGCAGGTATAACACCGCTCAGTAGATTGCCATTCAATTGCCTTCAGATGAGCTAAATTAGGAACAATATCCAACAACAGAGATTGACAAATTTTCTACATGAAACTGTCTTACAAGTAGCTAAGCTTTGTCATGTTCCCCAACTCAGGTGGTATGGGACCAGTAAGCTTGTTTCCGTGAAGATATCTGAGATAATGTATCATGGTACTCATAAAACAGTACAAGCAGATGTCAAATTTCACAAATTCATAAATACTGCTACTAACAGTTTCCCAGTGTAGGAGAGATTTCCAAGGATAGGAGGAATTGGCCCAACTAATTCGTTCTCGCTTAAATCCCTGAAAGAGTGCCAAACATATTTCATACTCGCCGAGAAATACATTGCAACAGAGCATCAAATGGCTGGTGTTAAAACAGCATAATGTGAAACATTAAGGAAAAGCAAGCTTACAGCACTGCAAGGGCCTGCATCAGACCTATCACTTCAGGAATCTTTCCAGTCAGCATGTTTCCTTGTAAAGACCTGTTTCATGAAACATTATAAAACAAGCAAATCTGGAGATTGGAAAAATAAATGACAGTGTCCAGTGTGAATTCAAAATAAGACTCAGATCGTGAAATTACTAACAAGGTAGCTACTTGGAGAAAGCCAATGTTGTATGGAATCTCTCCTGTGAACTGATTGTAAGAGATATCCCTGACACCAAAAACATGTTTCTAGTGATTATAATAAAATAGTAAACGTTCAAATTGGTACTTATTAAAGGAACTTACAGTATCTCAAAGCTTGTGCAATTGCCAATGTTGTCCGGTATAGTTCCAGATAAGTTATTGCCTCTAACATCACTGCAGAGACAAAGGAGTGTTAAATTCCAAATTGTAACCAACTGTGCAGTGAAGAAACAAGGCTGCATACTTACAAGTACCAAAGACCGGTAAGTTGGCACATGTCCGGGGACAATGTTCCTGTCAACATGTTTCCACGCAAACCCCTGCACCAAAATTTCAAACAAGAACATTGTAAATGTAGAGCAGACTTTAATACAAAACTATTGGGAATTGACTAGTGTAATCCATAGACATACAGATATTGCAGCACTTCATTCCAGTATAACAATCTCGGTATCTCCCCGACAAGCTGATTCCGGGCAAGATCACTTAAGAAAAGAGGAACATTTACAAAGTGCACGTCAACAAAACTAGAACAGACACTGAAAGCAACCATAAAGATTTCTCAGGTTATTGATGGATAACTTACAGTGTCTTAAGGTTAGGTATTTGAGTTAATGTCGAGGGAATTGGACCAGTTAGCTGGTTGTTCTTTAAGTTCCTAACAAAGAACATTGGTTGTGCATCAATCTCCAACCCTTGTAACAGATTGAAATTTATAAACAGACTAAGTGCATTTCTTACAGTAGCTCAAGCTGCTTGAGCTTCGAAATCGAGAACGGTATGTCCCCTTCTAACAGATTATCAGATAAATCACTGAAACAAAACAGCATGAACCTCATCAAGAATACATTAAGACTACAAGCATCAAAATGATGAACTTAACTAACTTGGGTCAAGAGCAAATTCAAACTTACAGCAGTACAAGGGAGACACAGTTTCCAATTTCATCAGGGATTTGACCAGATAATTTGTTTCCCTGAAGGTCACTGCCAAGTGAAGGTCGCAACATATGCATTGTCAGAATGATGCTACCACAAAAATGGTGCTGGAAGACTACTGGCTTCCAGTTATTACTTACACAAACCGAAGACTTCTCAGATCTCCAATAGCTGGAGAAATTTCCCCTTCCAAGTTCAGATTTGATAGATTCCTTCACCCATTCAAAAAAAAAAGTAGGATTCAATCAAAGCGACAAAAAGAAAAGCTACTAAAAAAGGATTAGTTCAAAAATGATAAAATAAAAAATATTGATAAAAACAAAAGAGAAGACGACATACAAAGCCACCACAGACATGCTAATGTTGCCACAAGACACACCCAGCCATGAACAGAAATCATCATTTTGAACCTCATCCCAGTCCAGAAGCTTATTAGCAACATTGCTAAACGATGATTTGATGGACATCAAAGCCTTACCTGTCACCATGAACACAAAATGATTCAAAAGTCACAAGTAAATGTTAACACAGCAACATTGATTGTTAAAAATACTCGGTTCCCGTACCGTTAGAATAAAACTCAGGATTATCCAAAATGAAAACCAGTTCAAAATTCACATTCCAGAGAGAAATCCCATGAATAGTGACAAAAAGGTAAATGAACTTACCCAAGAACAATATCATAGAATAGAATATTTTTCACTCAAAAGGGGGAAAATGGAAGCAGATAGCCCTCATTCCTTTACAATTTTCAAAAACGGACAAAAAGATTCCACCACCCAGAGAATAAAAATGGCCAACAGCCTAAAACAAGAATGGTGAATAGCGATAGAAACGTACCTTCTTCGGTGAGGGCCGACGCAACAGGAACAAGCAGAACAAAGGAAATGCAGAGCAACACTGTTTTCACAATCTTCCTCCATGGAAACAACGTCCCTTCTTCCATCTCACCGAACTCTTGAAAATTTTACGAAAACCGAATGAATAATAAAAACTGAAGCTTGGAGAGGGGATAGTCAGCTAGGAAACAGCATCTGACCCCAATTCTTCTCTCCAAATAGATGAAACATTGCAGAAAATTACAAAAGAATGATGTCGAGGGATAGAGAAAGGGGAAAGAGATGCATATAATCGCAGAGAGACAGGCGTTTGGCGTGAAGCGTAAGGCAGAGGAACACAAACCATAAGTGAAGAGAGCGATGGAGAGAGGGGAGAGAAAAGGGGAATGGGATGGGAGGGAGGGCGTTAAATGTTGGGCAGCAGGAGGACTGCACAACACTGTACTGTGCAATGCTGGTCTACTCTACTCCTCCCTCCATTTCTTAAGTTATGATGAGAGAGAGAGAGAGAGAAAATTGGAGTCTTTAGAGCCAAGTCCCTATCTCTATATATACATACATACACATACATATATTTATTCATTTATTATTTGTATGTATAGATTATATGAATCAAATGCATTGGGTGTATGTATGAGTTTTGTGTAAGAGTACGGGGAGGGGAAGAAGAAAGGAAGTGGGGGAGAGAGAGAGGTTGGAGGAATAAACGGTAGTGAAACGACGTTAAACAGTGACTGAGGTGTGAGGGAGCAAGGGAGATGACTGAAGGAAAAAAAAAAAAAAAAATTTGTGGCAGCCGCCGTCAGCCGTACAGCCGTTTCCCCAAGTCACTTCATGTCTTAATTGACGGCTTATTTTCCTTCACTTATTTTTTTTAGTAATAATATTTTCACTAGTATTGATAACAATAATACTGTATGATCCAACAATAATACTTTTCCTCCCTTCTCCTTTCTGCTTTTCTCCAGGATACTGTAGTTCACTTTACTACTAGCTCCGTTATCATATAAGTGAACCATTTGTATAATAGTAACTATTTATTGGGTAACTTTAACTAATTTTTTAGATATAGTTATATAAAAAAAACATAGTCATGTGAGATCTTGTTAGATTCGTCTAATCACGTAGTTTTATAATATCAAATTTTTATAATTTTTACTTATATACAATTTGAGTTATAAACATTTAAAAATGTATCTTAGACTGCGTGAAATGCAGATATGGTGCATTTATATGAGAACATAGAAAGTATACTATTTCCACTGTTTTTATAAATGTGCAATATTTACTCCGTACACATAATTTAATTCATAATATTAATAATTAATAACTCATGTTGTGTACGAGTAATAATCTTATCTGATTATGTTTTTTCTTTCATAATAAAAATTTAAAACAAAATTAAACTGTGAACAGTGTAAAAAATACCAATATAACAAACCTATAAATACGGATGGAGTATATAGCATAAACTCCCACAATCCATCCCTATCGTGACTTTTGTAGGCTATGCACAAAAAATATAATCAACTACATCTAAATTTTATAAATAATGAAGTAAATGGCATATGACCCAATTCTATCCAAATTTTAAAATCCTATGTTGCATTTTGTTTTGAAGTCATTGGCCATAGAAATCCGGGTGATAACCCGTGTCATATAAATTACAAATAAATAAAAGAAATGAATATGGATCAAGTGGAGAATCGAATCATTAATAATAAGCTTAATCATAAAGTTGGAAAATAGAGAACTTGACTATTTGGTCTGGTCAAGTCCTCGTCCCCTCATATATATCAAATTATCAAACTAAAGCAATTTTCTATTAAGTATTGATTTTTAACAATTAAAAATTCAACAATGAAACCAGTCATGTCAATTAGCTTTAATTTAACACCCGGGAATATTGAAATTAGTTTATGAATGCATGCAATATACTCCATTGCTTTAAAAATGGAAAAATTATTTGAAAAATTATTTTCAATAATTTTATTAGAAAAATGAAAAAAAATAGTAACTTATTAAAAAAAATGGAGTGAGTATAATATTTCTCGCACATTCTATTGGATCCTTCCCTCTTCCCCTTCTCATTGTGAATTGGTTGTCAAACACAATTTTCATTTGTTGAATGTTTAAATTTGTCCTAATGTGTTGCCTTTTTTTTGGCTTTATTTTCTTAACAACCTATATAGGTTGAAAAATAGATAGTGAGAGTCAATGTCACGTAAATTACAGAGGGACAAATAGATGGGATAGAGGGTCGGTTGGGGAATCGAACCCTCAACTTTATGTTGTGAGTCATGGCATCCCCTATTATTTAACATTGAAAATACTCCAATTGAAGTATTAATTAACTTTATTACATATATTGAATATTACATATTCAACGTAATAATCGAATTGCTCCAATTGATCCATTTTCAAGACTCACCGCTTCACACTCTTGTCTTTAAACTTAAGTGTACTTTTTAAATTATTATTACCATCTCATCATATGTGTTCCCTCTCCATTTTCCAATGAACTTATTATTCTTTTCAATACTTACCCTGCTTCGTATTAATGAGAATATATATAGGTACTACTACTATATAAGTGACAAAACAAAATAAAATTATGCTTGATGCATATTTTAAATTTTATTATTTTTAAAGACCACACTTAGAAATCTATAATTCAGGTACTCGCCTTGAGAAGCACTTCACGTGCCTAACTCTCAAACTTAATAAAATTTTTAGAGTCGAAATTTCTATCTTGGGCGTATATATGCCCAAAACTTCGCCCTGCGCGTCCAACCTTCTGGTGCTGAAAGTTGGCAAGTTTTTACTAAGCGTTAGAGCACTCCAATTGAAGGGGTGCACCTGTTGGGGCCACAAAGGATAGTGGGCCACGGAGAGAAGATTGGGCCATAGAAGATGGGCCGAAGAAGGATTTCTAAAGAGAATTGAGTTTGAGATCCATTGGGCCGAAGAATCAAAAGAGAACGATCCAGAGCAGCAGAAGAGACCCGAAAGGAAGAAAGCTCCGGGAGGGAAAGATTTCGGCCGAAATGAGATCAACTCAGCCGATTGAAGCGAACAGTGGAGTCGGCTTAGGGGAATCGGCCGGAGAGCGGTTATTTCAGCTCCGGCTATAAACAGGGGATACCATGCACAGAATCAGAGAGATCAATCCAACCCCCAAAATCCCTTTATCAAATTTACTTCTTTGTATCTTTACTGCTTTCCTTTACAGTTTTTCCTAAATTCTAGCTTAGCTCATAGCGGTTACTTCCAAGTCCACCGTTGTTTCTCAACAACCGGTAGTTTGGTTCTAGTTTTTCCGGTGAATTCGCCGTTGTTTCTTAACAACAGGTAGATTCTCCATTTTATTTTGTTGCCATTTGAATACTAAAGAAGATTCAGTCAAGTTTGGGCGTAATTAGTCAAGTTTGGGCGCATTATCATTAATCCAGACCTGTAACCGGTTTGATCCTTTCTCCGGTAGCCTCCCTTGAGGAGAAAAAGGTCCTTTTGGCACACCAGGGCCAAAACAGTGGCACGCCCAGTGGGACGCGAAATGGCATTCGAACAAGCAACTCCAGCAGTTAACACGGCGGCGAGGACTGATTTGCCGCCGATCCAGGAAGAGCGCGCAGCAGAAGCCGGAGAATTCCCCCCAGGGTTCCCCGGACCATCACACTTCCACAATCAGGAGTTTTCAAACGATGATTTAACCCCGCGGTTCCGAGATCAGGTTCAATTTATGGTTGAAGCGGCGGTTACTAATTCGGTTCGCCAAATAGAAGGCAATATCCTGGCAGCAATGCCAGCTATGTTCAGAGCCGAAATAGCGAGAAATATGTATCCGATGGGAACGCAGCAAGCTCCAATGGCGCAAAATCCACCACCTGCGATGCAAAATCCTCATAATTTTCAACAGCAGGCCTTTCGGCCGCTAGGAGGGCACGGACCTCGGCCTTTTGTCCCTCCGCAGCAAAGGTACGATCAGCAACAGAATCAACCGCCTCAACCAGTCGTTCAACCGCCTGCTCCAGTGGTCCAACAACAATATGCACCACCGCAGCAGAATCCACCACAGCTGGTTGACAGGGAGTTAATTGCTGAGATTATTCGTACTCAGTTTAGAAATATCATCGGCCAGGAGAATAGGCCGATGTATCGGAAACCTTATCCAGATTATATTGAGGAGCAGTATCCACTGCCTAGAGGAGTAAAGATTCCATATTTTAAACTTTTTCTGGAGAAGTCGGCCGCTCTACAATTGAGCATATTGGCCGATTTACAGCTCAATGCACCAGAATCGCGCAAAACGATTTTCACAAGTTGATATTGTTTAGCTTGTCGTTAACTGGCACAGCATTTGAGTGGTACATCAATTTGCCAGCGGGATCGGTCAATACATGGGCCGAGATGGAGCGGTTATTCCATGACCGATTCTATAATACCAGTCCTGAAGTTTCGGTAGTTGATCTGACGTCAACCAAGCAGAAGGCGTCTGAATCAGTTACTGAATTTATTGAAAGGTTTTATGCAGTGAAGGCTCAGATGAAAACAATGCTGCCTGAGCATGAATATATTCAAATCCTGAAGCAGAATTTGAAGTTTGCCATCAAGGATAGATTGATGGTTACAAGACCAAGGACTGTGGCCGAATTAACGGCCGAAGCTATAAGGATTGAGACTTATTTGGCAGAACAAGCGGCTTTCAAATCAAGCCGAAGTCAAAGTGGAAGATCACAACATATCCAGTCAGCTGCTTCATTTGCTGAGTCTCTGGATAGATGTGAAGTCCAGGAAGAGTACAACACGGATGACGTTCCTGCATTAGCCGAGGTTGCGAGGGCAGAACTAATCATTAAAAAGCCTATGACTTGTCCAGCACTTCGGCCAGCCAGAGGCAAGGAGAAAGAAGGAGGAGATGAATCTCAAAGGTTTTACTCTTTCAACTTGTCACAAATGGACGAAATATTTGATTACTGCCAGAAGAACGGATTGCTTGAGTTTAAAGGAAACCATCCACAGCCCACCAAGGATCAATTGGAAGCCGGATGGTGCAGATTCCATGGATCGGCTACTCATTCCACGGCGGTTTGTGGACATTTTAGGAAGCTAATTCAGAAGCATGTCGATGATGGGAAGCTGAAGTTCCCAGATAGGCTTATGGCAATCGATAAGAATCTGTTCCCTGTTGCCAACATGGTGATGGTACATCCCGACCAGAATAGATCTGTGCATGACCGATTGGGGGAGCAAACATCATCTAGCAAGAGTTCTGTGCACGATCGGCTTGGAGATCGGCCATCGGCTCAGAAGTCAGGAGTATGGAAACGATTAGGATCTCCAAAGGGAAAGGAGAAAGTTACAGATGTTTTCGACCGATTGGGGAATTATGAGGTAAAGGAGTGGATCAAGCAATCGGAGAAACATCAGGAGATCGAGATCGGAGATAAAAGCGAGAGGCCAACGTTGAAAATCATAACTAACGGATGGGATTCAGAGATGAAGTTAACAGCTGACAAGCAGAATAGAAAAACTGTGATTCAGATCACAGTTCCTGAAGAAGCTGTCAGTCCCGAAATAAAGAAGCTCAGAAGGCCACCAGCGAATACTCAGGTAGGCCGATGGGTCCAAAATTCTCCAGAAAAGAGGCATTTCAGCCAACGCCGATTTGACTATTCAGCCTGGAGGGCAGAGGAGAGAAAAGTTCCGAAAGGAAAGGGATCATATCGTACTTTCAAACGAAGAATGCAACGGCTTAAAGCAGCTGCTATTTCTGAGCAAGAGGAGTACGATATGATGTATATGGAAGAGGACTTCCTAGACGATTGTTCGTTCTCGGAAGGAAGAATACTCAATAGAGTATTTTCGGCTCGTTTGAAGTCCGAAGGGAAAGAAGAGAGGAAGCCGAAAGAAGGATAGGATAGGCTAAAGAACAAAACTGAATTTCGGCCGAAAGTAATACAGCCGAAAATCGAAAACAAACAGCCGAAAGCAAAAGAAGAGTGGAAGCCTAGATCAGTCCGAACAAGGGAATGGAAGCCGAAAACGAATATTGTCCCGAATAGTGATACACTTTCAATCGGACAGTTCAAGTTCGACTTCGGGTCTAGTGCAAGCATGGTAGGAGTGACCACAACGACAGAGGAAGAATATTGGTCTGATTCTGAACCGGCTATAGTCTTTTGCCAGAAAGAGGGAGAATATTTCGGCGATGAAGAGCCCATTGTGGATTTCTGTTTCGCCAAACTTGAAGCATTTCGGCCTGAGGCCGAAACAGAGAAAGTAGTTGAAGAAGGCTATGAGGCGTTTGTCCCGGAAGCTCAACCAAGCACGATTCTACCGCCGACTGCAAAGATGTCTCAACATGTGAGACCTTTGTATGTGAAGGGTTGGGTTAATGGGAGACCGCTCAGAAAAATGTTTATTGATGGAGGAGCAACCGTCAATATCATGCCATTGGCTACAATGACAAAGATAGGCGGTTCAAAGGAAGATCTAATCCCTACAAGGATGAAAGTATTGAGTTTTGTGGGAGCCCAAACCGCGGCCGAAGGGTGTATTTTGGTGGATGTAACGGTCGGAACGATATCGATTCCGACCATGTTCTTTGTTGTAGATGCTGAAGTCCCGTATGCGGCCCTTTTAGGCCGATGCTGGATACATACATCTCGTTGTTTGCCGTCAACGCTGCACCAAAAAGTGTGGTTCTGGAAAAAGGATGGCACAGTTGAAGAAGTGGAAGGAGACCAACCTCCGTTTCCAGCCAGCTCAGCCGGGCGAATTGATGCGGTGTTATACGAAGAACCCATACAACCATTCCTAGCGGTGGTAGGGGATCGGTACCTGCAGGTTGTCGAGTGTGATTGGACAGATTTGGGGTTTGAGGTCAGATATCAGGCCGACGAACGGCCAGTCAAAGAAGAAAGTAAATGATGGATGCACAACCGAATCAAGCAATCGAGTTCGAATCGGCCGAACTCGGAGTTTTCAGACGACAAAGCAGGATGGAGCGAATTAATGGATGCAATTCCAAAACGAACACCGGATTTCAAAGCTCAAGACCCCTTGAAAATGGTCAATGTTGGTACAGATGAGCACCCGATGGAGATCCCATTGAGTGCAAATTTAGATCAGCAGATGACAAGCCGATTCAAGGAGGTCCTAATCGAGTTCAAGGATTGTTTCGCATGGGACTATACAGAGATGCCAGGACTGGAGCGATCGATTGTCGAACATAGACTGCCAATCAAAGAAGGGTTCAGGCCGCATAAATAGCCAGCCAGGAGGGCAGCGCCCGAAATAGTTCCAAGAATAAAAGAGGAAATAGAAAAATTGTTAGCAGCCGGATTTGTGGGGCCAGCTAAATATGTAGAGTGGTTATCGAATATTGTTCCTGTAATAAAAAAGAATGGGAAGTTGAGAGTTTGTATCGATTTCAGAAATCTTAATATAGCCACTCCTAAAGATGAGTATATGATGCCTATTGTTGATTTGTTGATTGATTCGGCCGCAAAACAGGGGATGTTGTCATTCATGGATGGATATTCAGGATACAACCAAATCTTTATGGCCGAAGAAGATGTTCATAAAACTGCATTTCGGTGCCCGGGAGCCATAGGAATATACGAATGGGTAGTAATGCCATTCGGTTTGAAGAATGCAGGAGCTACTTATCAAAGGGCCATGAATTACGTTTTTCATGATCTAATAGGGGAATGTGTTGAAGTCTATATCAATGATGTCATGGTCAGATCTAGAGATATGGAAAGCCACTTGGACGATTTGCGGAGGGTGTTCGCAAGAATGAGATTACATGGAGTGAAGATAAATCCAGCTAAGTGTGCTTTTGGAGTGCAAGCAGGAAATTTTCTTGGGTTCTTGGTACACAATAAGGGCATAGAAGTTGATGCGAATAAGACCAGAGCAATCCAAGAAGCCAGGCCTCCACATGATAAGAAGAGTCTGCAAAAATTTCTTGGAAAGATCGGTTTCTTAAGGCGATTTTTGGCAAATGCAGCCGGAAAGTCGAAACCATTAACCGATTTACTAAGGTTAAAGAAAGAGGAGGAATTCATATGGGGAGGTGATCAACAGAGAGCCTTTGAGCAATTGAAGCAAGCTTTGGTGAATCCACCAGTGTTGGTCCCTCCAGTTTTGGGTCGACCGCTCAAATTGTACATAGCAGCGGCCGAAGAGTCTATTGGAGCGTTGTTGGCTCAAGAGGACGATGAAGGAAGAGATCGGGCGATTTACTATCTAAGTCGAATCCTTAGGGATGCCGAATTAAGGTACTCGCCGATTCATAAATTGTGTTTAAGTCTGTATCATGCATGTCAAAAGTTGGAATATTATATTCAACCACGACAAGTGAGTGGTAGCTTCGGTTGATATAGTAAAAATTATGATGAATGATCCAATCAGTAGCCGAAGAATGGCCAAGTGGGCCATGAAGTTAAATGCATATGACTTGAAATATCAGCCACTTAGGGCTATGAAAGGGCAAATTGTAGCCGATTTTTTGGCCGATCATGTAATGCTCCCAGTGTCCGAGGATATCGGGGATCAAGTTCGGCCGAAAGAAATAAATGAGGAAGGAATCGTATATCTGCAACCATGGATAATGATGTTCGATGGTTCAAAAGCCGCTTCAGGAGTTGGAGCAGGGTTTACTCTACATACACCGGAGGGCAAGATATACAAGTATTTCGTACAGTTACCGAAGTCATATACAAATAACCAAGCTGAATATAAGGCATTAATCTCGGGATTACGACGACTTATAAAAGAAGGAATAAGAGCTATCATAATCAGAGGAGATTCACAAGTGGTTATTCAGCAGCTGTTAGGAGATTTTTCGGTCAAAAGTTCCCAATTAATCGGATTGTACGAAGAAGCAATCGGTTTGCTAGAAGAATTCGACGAGGTATATATCGAATACATTCCAAGGGAGAAAAACGAATTAGCTAACGAACTGGCTCAGCATGCAGCTAGGTATCGGCTGATGCCGATAGCGGGAAATTTGGAAATATATTTGGCCGAAACTGAAAAGGCCGAATGGATAAAAAAGATAGCACAGACCTTGGAAAATCCATCCGAAGCTAGTCCAGTCGAGAAGCAGAAGGTGATGGATTATATAGTGATAGGAGGGTTACTCTTTAAGCGAGCCATTGATGGAGTGTTACTCAGATGCGTCGGAGAAGAAGATGCTAAAAGAGTAATGGGAGAAGTCCATGAAGGAATATGTGGCGCACACCGCGCAGGAAAATCGATGAAATGGAGTATTATTCGGCTGGGATATTATTGGCCGAATATGGGAATTGATTGTGAGAAATATGCCAAAGGATGCCGCGAATGTCAGAATCATGGGCCGATTCAAAAGTTACCGGCCGAAGAGATGCATATAATGATTAAGCCATGACCATTTCGGGGATGGGCTATGGATATAATTGGGAAGATTCATCCTTCTTCATCGAAAAGGCATGAGTTTGTGCTAGTGGCAACGGACTATTTCACAAAATGGGCCGAAGCTCAGGCATATGTCAGCATTTCACAAGAAGAAGTGATCGAATTTATTAAGAGACAGTTGATATATAGATTTGGAATTCCACAAACGATTCTAACAGACAGAGATACTGTATTTGTGGGAGAAAAAGTCAAGGCCTTTGCGAAAGAATATGGGATAAAGATTGTGCATTCGCCGCCTTATTATCCACAAGGGAATGGACAGGCAGAGGCCACAAATAAGCAGTTGATAGGAATTATAAAGAAAATGATAGAAGATCAACCAAGGAAGTGACATGAGAAGTTATCTGAAGCATTGTGGGCTTATCGAAACGCCAAGACTTCAGCCACTGGATTTACACCATTTCGGTTGACTTATGGAATGGACGCAGTACTTCCAGCCGAAATAACAGTGCCGACCTTAAGAACAAGCCAAGCAGATCTAGTGACGGCTGAACAATATGATTGTGCGATGAAGAATGAATTATTGGAAGTTAATTCTGATCGGGTGCAAGCTTTTGAGAATTTGCAGAAAAATAAAGATATTGTGGCCGATTGGTATAACAAGCGAATCCGTGTGAAATGATTTGAAGTCGGCGATTTAGTTTGGAAAGTTATATGGCCACCTAAACAGAAGGATGGCCGATTAGGTAAGTGGAGCCCCAATTGGGAGGGGTCGTTTATTGTTCAGACGAAATTACCGAATGGAGCATACATGTTAGTGGATGAAAATGGTGAGCAGATGTCAAATCCAGTAATTGCAAGATATATGAAGAAATATTATCCATCAGCATGGAATTAAACATCAAGTGAGGCGAAAAAGTAAAGATTTTATTGCATAAACGAGCATTACAGAAACGGTACTACTTCGGCCGAGGACGGCGTCGATAGTCCGAAATTACAATATACAAGGGAAACGTCCTATGCTGAGCAGGCATATACAAGGGAAAGGTCTTAAAAGAAGGAACTGAAGGATTTCCAGCCTTATACAAATGCCTCCTAGAGATATCGGCGAAGGCGAGACCACTGATTTCAGAACAGTAGCACCACCGATTAACCCAACCACCTAGCCTCGGCCCCTGGGAATGCTAGAACGAATAGTACAACGTCCCAGAGGTAGAAGTCAAATTCAGGTACAGCCTCCGCACTATCTCAGATAGAAATATGAGAAGTGCAGCGAGGAAGTCACCAAAGGTGGTGGAAGGGAGAAGAGAATGGGGAAACCACAAAAAGAAGTGGGTTCCCCGTTAGAAAAGGTTCGACAGGATATGCAACCGCAAAGTAGAAAAGAGGAATGTCCGCATAGCCGTCGAGACCTTCATTTGGAATAACCAGTAGAGATCCTCGCCCAAACGAACATGGTGGGAAGGATATTAGCTGAACTCGTGCCACATGGGTGGAAAGTTTTCGCATCACGTCTGGAAATCCTTGGAGATACATGATCCAGAAACCATGGGGGCACTGGAGATAAGTGATTGAATAAAGGAAAAAGGAAAGCCATACTAAGTTGAAGAAGTGATGGATAAACATTGATAAAAGCCAGGTATTTATAGAAGAAGGATAAGTACTTGGCAGAAGAAGCGGTCAATATTAAATGTTATTTATGGGAAAACGTTACAACTGATTCCCGGAAAAAGCTGCTAACATTCAGGAATCAGTAGTGAAGAAGACCGAAAAAATCGCGGAATGAATCAGATACGAATCATATTGCAGAAATAAAAAGATACGAATTCAAGTACATTCCGTCGGCCGAAAAGAAAAAGAGGGCCGACAACAGTTGGTAAAACTAGCCAAAATCCATATTTAAAAGCAGAACAGGGCGAAATTTCGGCCCATATACATAGTCAAATAACACAAAGGAAACTAATGATCAGCGCTATCGTCGAAATGGATATCGTCGTCCAATCCTTGGAAAGCGTCGATAGAAGGGTTGAGTGTAGACATCATCAAATCTGAACCCGCTGTCGAAGAAGGGCCAGGAACGTTGCTTGAAGAAAGACGATCGGTGGCCAAATTAGTACCAGCATGAGATTTCCCTAAGATAAGTAAAAGAAAAATGATAGTGAAGTAAGAAGACATAAAGAGTAATCAAATGACAAAAGGGGAAAAGATAGAGTACCTGCAGGAGCTTTTGAAGAGGAAGGAGCATCACCCGACGAGGAAGATTCTATCTCCGACGGGTCTAAGGGAAATAAAGTCGGGGGAGAAAGAACATAAGCAACACTTTTCCCACCAAGGCTTTTAATAGCTTGATCGAGGTGGCCGACTAAGGATTGAGTTTCGGCCCACTTTTCTTGGAAAGTGCCAAATATGTAATCATTAAAACTCGACCGCATGGCAAGGTAGGCAGCATCCCATTGAAAGTCCAAGATCATGGCTTTGGGGGCTTCGGCCGATTGACGAAGGTCTTTTATCGATTGCTTTAAATCGGCCGATTTTCGTCTAGTCTGGTTCAAAGCTGATTCCAACTCTCGTTCCTTTTGTTGAAGTTCGGCTATCTGTGAGCGAACTAAAGAAAGATCTTCAGAATGCTTATGCTCCAGGGACTCCGTTTCAGAGAGAGCGTTTATTGTAGTCCGGTATTCTGCCGAGTAGTTATCAAAGATGGCTTGTGAAGAGGCCGCAGCCTCACGTTCAGCAGCAAGCTTGTTCCGCATCACCAAATGAGCTACCAGCTCTTGGTCCATAGAAAGGATAGACTTCATAATCATCTGAAGAGAACTACTCAGATTTAGAGAGACCATCTCTGCATGGAAGTGTTGTTCGAGATGAGATAGGAGAACGAGAATCGGTTTTGGATTGACAAATTCCACATCGGATTGCCTGGCGATCAAATTACACAACTGAGCCAGACACTCGCCAAGATGAGCCGAAGGGTCCGATGGAAGAGAAGAAGGAGGAACAGGAGAAAAGAAGTCATCCAGAATACGCCGATCAGGAAGTGGAGATGAGGGAATTTGATCGGCGGAGGCATCACCAGTAACTGTGCCACCCGGGGAAGGATTGAGGGGTTCCAAAGCAGCCAAGGATGAAGACACAACAGAATCTCCGGCAGATTGGGGAGGATTGACCAAAGGAGAAATAACAGGATCGGTCGAAATAGGGTCTTGGGCCAATTCTGCAGGAATGGCCGAAGAGGAACCAGCACGAACAACCGAATCATTACCATCAGGTGATTTGCGTGGTTCGGTTGAGAGAGAACTCGGGGCAATAGTCAAAATCGGGGAGATACTGGATACTGGCAAGGCAGAAGAAGTTCGGCCAAAAGGTGAGCGAGATGAACGTCTTCTAGTCTGAGCTGGAGGGAGAGAGCCGACAAGAGGGTCTAAAGACGAAACGGGCCTCTTTCGACCAGGATCCGAAGTAGAAGAATGAGGAGCATCTAAAGTCAAAAGAAGAAGAAAGAGAAGGTGAGAAATGTGAAAATGAGAAAGGACACTCTGGAAAAAAAAGGGGGAAGAAAGAAATTTACCTGGATGAGAGGAAGAAGGCGAACCAAAAGTGCGCTGGGGAGTAGAATTCGGCGAAGATGAAAGGTGCAAGGGAAAAGCCAGAATAGGAGAGAATCCACCACGCCGTAAGAGTAAATTAAGATCAGCGCCGAAAAAAGTACGAGCAACGCCGTCCCACCAAGTCTGAAAACGAGAAGTAGCAAGTCCAGGACGAACATTAAATTTCACCACCTTGAATTCAAGTAAACGCTGATGGAACAAAGAACATTGTGCGCGGCTAGCAGAAGCAGAAAGACGCTTATCGGCCCGGAGAGCTATTACCATGTCTTGACCGAAGCCGAATTGACGGCTAACCAAGTGGGGATTATAAACCTCAGAGGGGATAGCAGTCTTGGTGGACAGAAATGAAGAACCGTTGAAAATGGGACGGGGAAGTATGCATCTATTCCACATCTGAGCAAGAGATACGTGAAGGATAGTCCCGAAGGGGGCAGTGGCAATCTCCCTCACCCAGTCGAATTCGGTCCTCCTATAATGATACTGGGAAAAAGACTGATCGACAGTTCGGCCTAAGAAATAATTGATCCAATGTGGGATCGATATGGCAGGAAGGGATGACCTTAGGAGATCAGGGGCAGCAAAATAACTAGGAGAGATATCTTGAGCAGGAAATTTGGAGATATCACGCAAATGCCACACCAGCCATAGATGAAGAAACCATAATGGACCACGGGCTTTATCAGGAAAACCCTTTTCCCAGCCCGACACAGTAGCCGTTATGCCCGCGTACAGATGGGCGAGGAAGAAATCGGCTAAAGGCATAGCAACAAGGTTGGAATCGCCGAGGCCAGGGGTTGGGTCTCAAGAAGAACTCCTTTTGAGGGAGTACACCAAAAGAACCTCGTGAGGAAATACATCATGAAGGCCAGGGGCTCCGAGGGATGCGGAGCAGGTGAAGCAAGATCACTCTGGTGAGTGACAATCCAATCCTTGAAAGAATCACCGGAAGAAAAACTGACATTTTTCTCCTTGGGAATGGACATAACACCGAGGTTCTCCCCACAAACAGAAAGGCCTAAAAGGAGCTTTACATCTTGGATAGTGGGGGTCATCATACCCCAGGGGAAACAAAAACAGTTTACAGAAGGATTCCAGAAACAGAGGAGAGCCTGAATGGGACGAATGTCCGATGGAAAAGGCATAGTACTGAGAAAAATCATGCGACGAGTACAAGATTTAGACCAGGATTCACGGCAATAAGGTTCAAGGTGACAGTACCATTCCACATCATCAGAGGAATCCAAAGGCCAACTAGCAAGCGACGAGGAGAAAAGCTTAGAAGAAAAACAAGAAGAATATAATGGTATGGAGCGATTTTCGAAGATACGAGCAGTACACTCGTCAATCTCTTCGGGGATCCCTAATGGACCAAGGGAATAATAGCCTTCAGGAAGGAGACGCATAGCGGAGGAAGAAGCATATGTATCCTCAATCTTGAGAAGATCTGAGGAAAGAGCAGTAACGGGAGGAGGATCCATCGAGGAAGACAGACAAAGAGGAAGTTGGAAGGGCGGTTTACTACGAAGACAGAACGGGATATGTAAATAGAGTGATGATGACAGGAGCCCTTGAGGGAAAAATAACCGCCAAAGAAAAAAAGGAGAGAGGAGTTACTTGAGCTCTTTTCCGAACGAAAAACCGTCCAAGTAAGGAGGGCATCTGTTGGGGCCACAAAGGAAAGTAGGCCACGGAGAGAAGATTGGGCCATAGAAGATGGGCCGAAGAAGGATTTGTAAAGAGAATTGAGTTTGAGATCCATTGGGCCGAAGAATTAAAAGAGAACGATCCGGAGCAGCAGAAGAGACCCGAAAGGAAGAAAGCTCCGGGAGGGAAAGATTTCGGCCGAAATGAGATCAAGTCAGCCGATTGAAGCGAACAGTGGAGTCGGCTTAGGGGAATCGGCCGGAGAGCAGTTATTTCAGCTCCGGCTATAAATAGGGGATACCATGCACAGAATCAGAGAGATCAATCCAACCCCCAAAATCCCTTTATCAAATTTACTTCTTTGTATCTTTACTGCTTTCCTTTACTGCTTTCCTTTACAGTTTTTCCTAGATTCTAGCTTAGCTCATAGCGGTTACTTCCAAGTCCACCGTTGTTTCTCAACAATCTGTAGTTTGGTTCTAGTTTTTCCGGTGAATTCGCCGTTGTTTCTTAACAACAGGTAGATTCTCCATTGTATTTTGTTGCCATTTGAATACTAAAGAAGATTCAGTCAAGTTTGGACGTAATTAGTCAAGTTTGGGCGCATTATCATTAACCCGGACCCGTAACCGGTTTGATCCTTTCTCCGGTAGCCTCCCTTGAGGAGAAAAAGGTCCTTTTGGCACACCAGGGCCAAAACAGCACCCAAACTTCTTCGGCGTACACCTGCCCGACCACAACTGCTATATTTGAAATGAAAAGTTTCTAACTCTTTATGGAATTGTCACACTCTTTCCCTCTTCACATAGACCAAATTGGTTAATGATAAATTTACAATTTGCAAGGCCGCCTTGCACATCACTTGATACATTCAAAAGCCTCTAAACTTGTTCTTGAGTAGTTTATTGCCAACAATTAGGAAATTCATTTGTTTGGATTATCATATATGAATTGATTTCAGACTCCAGCAATTTAATAGGGCAAAATATAATTGAGTGCTCATATGCGATCCAATCAATCTATCTAACTTATTTTCTATCTACGGAATCCGTCTACAAAATTGTTGATCTACAGATTGCAACTATATATTGTTTCCAGCTCTATCATATTTCCTCCAATGAGGAAAATGAGGAGGAGGAGAAAGAAAATTGCAACTGTGGAATCAATCGGCATATGGGTTTTCAATTAATTCCATCGGCTTAATGGAAAAAATTCCTTTGGGATGGATCTTCCTAAATCCATCATAATCTCGAGGTTATTCTTTGTGTCATATCCCATATCATTATAGATGAGGAGTATTAAGCATGTCTTATATAAGTGTGGATACATCTCATTTGCAAACGTATTTTAAAGCTGTGAAGATGGTACACCCAAAAGAGATATAAATCTACAAATGGGCATGACTGTAATGTGTCACATGAACTTCAAGAAGGCTTAAGAAAGTTTATTATTTGACCCCAAAATAATCCATATTATTATTTGATTTAACTTTGAACCGTCCATATTATGAGAATGTTCTTGTAAAATATTATTCTCTCCGTCCCATTTAACTTATTTTGTCTGACTTCTCCACACAATCCAATGTACATTTTCAGCCGTTAATATCTCAAAGTATGTATAATAAAAAAAAATTTATGTAAAACACATATTCAAAAACCACATGATCATACGATTCTAACAAAATCCAACTCAATTATTTTTTTTCCAAATATATAATTGCAATAATATTGAGTTAAATTTAAACAATGAACAATGTAAAAAAGTCAAACATGACAAGATTGGCGGGAGGGAGAGAGTATATATGTTGAAAATAAAATTTAAAACGTGTTATGTATAACTATATTATATATGTATATGCAAGATGATTTAACAAGTATACGTTGTGTACATCAAACATAGGGTAATGATTACATGTAGACTAGATATAATAATTTGCATAAGAGGATAATGGAGACTTGATAGATAAAGGATGCAGTGATGTATTTGTAATGAAGATGATTTCTCATTAGCCGAATCACACATATTTATAGACTACAAATTTAATGACTAATCAAGCCTACCATGTACATAGGGTGTACATGTCAACTATTTAGAAGATATACATAACACGTGTTACGTGTTCAACACTCCCCCTTGTATATCTTCTTATACAAAGAATATGCCTCGTTAAAACCTTACTAGGAAAAAACCCCGTGGGAAAAAATCCTAGTGAAGGAAAAAGAGTACAATATTCTTGTATTTATTTCTCCCCCTGATTTGGACATTACTTTATATCTCGAAGCCGCCGCATTCCAATTTTCTTTACGAGCTTCTCGAATGTTGCAGTCGGCAATGCCTTGGTCAATAGATCCGCTAAGTTCTCATCTGATCGAATTTGTTGCACATCGATTTCACCATTCTTTTGAAGATCATGGGTATAGAAAAATTTTGGTGAAATGTGTTTAGTCCTATCTCCTTTTATATAACCCCCTTTCAATTGGGCTATACAAGCTGAATTATCTTCAAATAAAATTGTTGGGGGAACTTTTGGTTCAATGACCAAACCACAATTTTTTAATATATGATGAGTCATTGACCTCAACCAAATACATTCTCGACTAGCCTCATGGATTGCTAATATTTCGGCATGATTTGATGAAGTAGCCGTTAATGTTTGTTTCATAGATCTCCATGAGATAGCAGTTCCACCACACATAAAAATATAGCCTGTTTGGGATTTGGCTTTGTGCGGGTCTGATAAATAACCGGCATCAGCATATCCGATCAATTCATGTCGAGAATCCTTTGGGTAAAATAACCCAAGATCAATTGTTCCCTGGAGATAGCGAAAGATGTGCTTTATGCCTTTCCAATGTCGTTGAGTAGGACAAGAACTAAATCTTGCGAGTAAATTAACAGCAAACGCGATATCAGGTCGCGTGCTATTTGCCAGATACATTAATGCGCCAATTGCGCTTAAATATGACACTTCTGGGCCAAGTTGTTCTTCATTATCTTCCTTTGGCCTAAATGGATCCTTTGCAGGATCAAGTGCCCGAACGACCATCGGATTACTTAGCGGATGAGCATAATCCATTCGAAATTGCTTCAATACCTTTTGGGTATAAGTTGATTGATGAACAAATATACCATTTTCCAAATGCTCAATTTGTAGACCAAGGCAATATTTTGTTGTTCCGAAATCTTTAATTTCGAACTCCCTTTTCAGATATTCAGCTGCCTTTTTCAACTCTTCAGGAGTTCCAATTAAATTTAAATCGTCAACATAGACTGCAACGATTACAAATTCTGACCCATTTTTCTTTATAAAAACACATGGGCATATAGGGTCATTTATATAACCTTCATTTATTAAACTTTCGCTGAGGCGATTGTACCACATTCGGCCCGATTGCTTGAGCCCATAAAGCGATTTTTGTAATTTGATGGAATAAATTTCTCTAGGCTTTGAGTTATAAGATTCAGGCAATTTAAACCCTTCAGGTATTTTCATATAAATATCATTCTCCAATGAGCCATATAAGTAAGCAGTAACAACATCCATCAGCCTCATTTCGAGCTTTTCTCGTACTGCCAGGCTCATGAGATACCTGAAAGTTATTCCATCCATAACAGGGGAATATGTTTCCTCAAAATCATTTCCCGGTCTTTGGGAAAATCCTTGGGCTACAAGTCTTGCTTTGTATCTTGCAATTTCATTATTTTCATTTCTTTTTCTCACAAACACCCACCTGTAGCCAACTGGTTTTACATTTTCAGGTGTTTGGACTATAGGGCCGAATACTTTTCTTTTGTTCAGTGAATCCAATTCTGATTTAATTGCATCTTTCCATTTTGGCCAATCATCCCTTTGCCGACATTCATCAACTGATTTTGGTTCAGGATCCTCATCATCTTTCATCATCTCAAGTGCTACATTGTATGCAAATGCTTGGTCAACTTTGGTTTCTTTTCGGTTCCAATATTTTCCAGAAGTGATATAATTGAAAGCAGTTTCAATAGTTTCACTTTCTTCTGGATTAGCATTTTCAGCATCAACTTCTTCAAAAGTTGAATTTGTTACCTCTTGGGGTTTTTCATCATCCACTTGTATAATTCTTTTCTTTCGTGGATTTTTATCTTTGGAACCCAATGGTCTACCACGCTTTTGCCGTGGATTAGATTCATTAGCACTTGGAATTTGCCCTTCGGGTATATTTATTTTGGCCGATGCATTTGCTGCTTCAATGTAAGATTTTGTTACTCGTGCAGCATCATTGAAGGCATCAGGCAATTGATTTGTAATCCTTTGCAAATGCACAATTCTTTGAACTTCTAATTCACATTGTTTAGTACGAGGGTCAGTGATATCGAGTGGGATTTTCCACGAAATTTCTTTTTTCAGTTGATTACTTCCTCCCCCTAATGTCGGGAAATGTGATTCGTCAAAATGACAATCTGCAAATCTTGCAGTAAATAAATCACCCGTTGTTGGTTCAAGATATTTAATAATTGAGGGTGATTCATACCCGACATAGATGCCCATCCTTCTTTGAGGTCCCATTTTTGTCCTTTGAGGTGGTGCAATTGGTACATATACAGCACACCCAAAAATTCTTAAATGGGAAATATTGGGCTCTTTTCCCGTTATAATTTGAGTAGGGGAGTAGCTATGATAGCTTGTCGGCCTGATTTTTATTAATGCTGCTGCATGCAATATAGCATGTCCCCAAGAAGACACGGGGAGTTTTGATTTCATCAATAAAGGCCGTGCAATTAATTGCAATCTTTTGATTAGGGATTCAGCCAGACCATTTTGGGTATGCACATATGGAACTGGATGTTCTACAGTGATACCAATAGATGTGCAAAAGTCATCAAAAGCATTTGATGTGTATTCTCCAGCATTATCAAGGCGTATTTTCTTTATTGGATAGTCAGGAAATTGTGCTCGCAGTTTAATAATTTGTGCGAGTAGCCTAGCAAAGGCCAGGTTGCGAGTTGACAATAAACAGACATGGGACCATCTTGTTGATGCATCAATTAGTACCATAAAGTACTTGAATGGTCCACAAGGTGGATCAATTGGTCCACATATATCACCTTGAATTCTTTCCAAAAATGCAAGGGATTCAATTCCCACTTTTGCTGGAGATGGCCTGGTAATTAATTTTCCTTGATAGCAAGCAGCACATGTAAACTCATTTGGATTCAAAACCATTTTATGGTTTAATTTATGGCCATTGGAATTTTCAATAATTCGCCTCAACATCACGCTGCCCGGATGTCCAAGCCTTTCATGCCAGGTTATAAATTCACTAGTAGCCTTTAGGCCTACTAGGTTATGTACTTCTCCGGCATAAATTTTTGTATAATATAATCCGGATGTCAAACATGGCAGCTTTTCATGAACAAACTTTTCACCATTGATGGTTTGAGTAATTAAAACATACTCATTTCCTGCCTCATTTAAAGTTTCAATGTGATAGCCATTTTTTCGAATATCACCAAAACTTAACAAGTTTCTCCGAGCCTTGCTTGAATATAGGGCATTTTCAAATGCCAATTTTGTCCCTTTAGGGAGAAATATAACGGCTCTTCCAGATCCTTCAATACAATTTTCATTACCGCTTATAGTTTTCACTGCGGTCTTTCCCAATTTTAATTGGGAGAAAAAGCTTTTGCTTTTTAAGATACTGTGCGTTGTAGCACTATCAATGAGGCAGATTTCATTTTCAACTTGGCCATCCATTTCTTTTCAGAAGGTAATAAAAACAACATCAGTAATATAATATAATCACTGCAAAATACATTATAACTTGGGGGATACAAAATAGGGAATAAAACATTAAAATACAAAATATCATAAGGCAAAATATATCATCCGCAAAATACAAAATGTAAAGCCGATCTTTTCACTTTTCTTTTTCAGTTTGTGCCACCAATAAAGTCATCAGTGTCCAAGTGGGTAATATCGGCATTCAAAATATCATCAAAGGTATCATCGTGGGTGGCATGATGTGTCTCGGGATCAGATCTTTCTTGTCTTTTCGAGGCCTGGTACAGTTCAGCTAAATGACTAGCTGTGCGGCAGACTCGGGCCCAGTGACCTTTGATTCCGCAGCGATCACACGGTTGATCATTATTTCTGTCTCTTTTAGGCTTTGGCTGCGGTTTGTAAGGCCTGCGGTTGTCATTTTTGCGTTTGGATTCATATCGAGGTTTATTTCGATATTTGTTTCTCCCATATGATTCAGGCCTATCACGACCGCGTTCCCGATTTCTGTCACGATTAAAATTTTGATTCCTTTGAGTCCCACGATCCCGCACTTGGTTATCTGCTTCTGTGGCATTTGCTTCAGGAAATGGGGCAGCACCTGTTGGCCTAGATTCATGATTTTTCAGCAATATGTCATTATTTTGCTCGGCCAAAAGTAAACAGGTGATGAGCTCAGAGTACTTTTGGAAACCCCGTTCGCGATACTGCTGCTGTAAAACAGTGTTTTTGACATGGAAAGTGGAGTATGTTTTTTCCAACATCTCAGCTTCAGATATATTTTCTCCACAAAGCGTCAGCTGCGATGTGATACGAAACATCGCTGAATTGTATTCACGGACTGTTTTGAAGTCCTGGAGCCTCAAATTTTGCCATTCGCTCCGAGCTTTTGGCAGTACCGTCATCCTGAGATGATCGTATCTTTCTTTCAGCTTCAGCCACAATTCAAGTGGTGATTGCAGGGTGACATATTGAAGTTTCAAAGATTCATCAATATGATGGCACAGGAAGATCATGGCTTTTGCCTTATCCTGGTTTGATGCATTTTTATCAGGGGAGATAGTATCCTCCAACCCCATTGATGCCAGGTGCATCTTAACGTCCCGTGCCCAGGACATGTAGTTATCTCCAGAAACTAACAACGGGATGAATTCCTGTTTTGAAAGATTAGCCATAATTATATTGAAAAGTAACGATATAAAATTATACCTAAGACAGAACTCCGATAGAACTCCGGTAGAGACCCCTCGTGCTGATAACGTGTTATGTATAACTATATTATATATGTATATGCAAGATGATTTAACAAGTATACGTTGTGTACATCAAACATAGGGTAATGATTACATGTAGACTAGATATAATAATTTGCATAAGAGGATAATGGAGACTTGATAGATAAAGGATGCAGTGATGTATTTGTAATGAAGATGATTTCTCATTAGCCGAATCACACATATTTATAGACTACAAATTTAATGACTAATCAAGCCTACCATGTACATAGGGTGTACATGTCAACTATTTAGAAGATATACATAACACGTGTTACGTGTTCAACAAAACGTACTCTATAAAAAGTGATTTTATTATTATTTGTTTTTCTGAAAATGAATTATCCCAATTTTAACAATTCATATTTTGAAATCCAGAATGTTCAGTTAAAAGGTAAGCATTACTACTTATACTACCACTTGATTAAATTAAAATTAAATAGGTGAAAGCTCTTTGAAAGACTGCCAATTACTTCATATACGTGGGGGTATATATAGAAAAGATCAACAAAAACTTTCTCTGCCAATTAAGAGAATCCATCAATGAACAAGAAATGATGATGAAACAACCAAAATACTAGGGATCTTCCTCTAACCCTTTTATATTTAATTGTGGTTTTACATTATAATTATTTATGTTTATTATTTATATATATATACATATGTAATTCATTGCAAAGTTTTTTGTTTTTTTTTTAATTAAGGCGGTAAAATTTGATTGTTAAATTTTATTATTAATAAGATTAGTAATCAAAACTTTGTAATGCATTTATGTTGGGTTTAACTATCAAATCCTTAGGTTTTTAATCATATATGATAGGGTTTGAATCTCTTACTGTTATATTCTATTTTGATATCCTTCTCCATTAGATATATAGGATGTTTGGATGTATTAGATTGGCTGACGGACAGCAGATTAAAAAAACATATTATCTCACAATTCTCTCTCCGAATCTGCTATCTGCTAGCGAATTCGCTGACTCCCAAACATCCATAGAAAGAATAAAAATAAAAAACTCATACCTAATCCAAATACTTACAATACCGGAAATTGACAAAGTAGTATTTGCTGTCGGCCCGTAAATGGGGACAGTAAAAAAAAAGTATAAGGGCAGTGATATGCAGGGAAATGCGTTTTTACTTTTTACCCTTTAGAGTTGATATAGTTATAATGAGGGGGAAGCAAGTGAAATTGAAAAAGTAGGAGTAACTGTATTTGTAGGTGATGCAATTTCAGTTTGACAATTACTACTACATTACTGTGTTATGTGCATGGAATGGAATCATTGCCAATGGTACCTTTTTAATGAATTTGTTTCGTTGAGAATTGGAAATTTTATGGCCTCACAGGATATATTTTCTGACACCGTCCCTTCAAAAATAAAAAATAAAACAACAACTGCTCTATAGTTATAATTTGAGCATTGAATAAATTTTTGACAAGTCTACTTGTGTGTGTAAGGTTGGCGACTCAAATGAATAAATACTTACTTTAATGGGGGATAGTAAATAAATAATAATAATATTATTATTATTATTATTATTATTATTTTTATTATCATCATTATTAATCAAAATATGTTGGTCCCAGATATTACGTGAAAATCTTGATAAAATTATCGTCGTCGAGCCGTGGTCAAAACTACCGAATAACAAGTGATATGTGAGTGTTCAGCGGAAAGTAAAAACACAAGTATTTGTTGACCCAGTTCGATCCAAACGGATCTACGTCTGGGGGATTCCAATCCAGGCGACTTATACTAGATACTCAAGAAATCATAGACCTAGAAGACTCACAAACAACCAATTCAAACTCTAAAGCAACACTTCCCTGTTTGCAGACAGACAGCAGTCGTGACTCCCCCACAACTACGTCTCCGGACGATTCTGTCCAATTTGAATCCTCTGGTTGTTCAGGCTTCAAGAACCATGGCTTCTCGGCATAGAAGTCTTCCTGAATCCATCTCCTTCAATCTTTGAGCGCTTCTTCCAAAAGCCTCTTCAATCAGGTGTAGAGAAAATTTCTCCAACAAGAACACTTGTTGAATCACAGTAATTCAGACCTTGAGTATACAGAATGATCTTCTAAAAAGTAGAATGAACACAAGGAATTTCTAACTCTCTCTCAAAGAATAGAACTAGTGAATCTTGGAGAGAATAACCTACTAGTGTGTGTAAAAATGTGTAGAATGTGTAAAATTACAACTCAATAATCTCTAAACTTATTTACAGAAAGTCTAAACACATATATATACTCAGAGACGCGAATTAGATCAGTCTGAGTCGGTTAGAATGCGCGCACAGGCTCAATAACTGTCGCGCAGAACTGACAGTAACTGCTGCGGTCGTTCTACCGTAGTTTCAACAACCATGGGACTACTGCATCTGCACAAGAGCACGTTAATAACAACAAAATATAAGTTCTTTAAAATTACTACTATAATTTATTTGCCTTTTATTCATGCATAGAGTGTTTTCTAGTAATAGTAGTAGGGGTGAAAGCGGTACGGTAAATATCCGACCGATCTGATGCCGTATTCGATTATATTCGAATCCGAATCAATTTTCGACTATCCAGACGGATATTTCAATATCCGTACCCGAATCCGAATCCTTATTTTAATATCCGCATTCGTATTTGTATTCGAAAATATCTGACCGTATCAGAGAATATCCGACCGTATCCGGAAATTGATAGGATATTATCCGGATTTTAAATATGGATATCCGAATATATTAATATATTATTATTTAATAATTAAAAATTATTAATAATTATAAAAAATATCAAAATTTCAAAAAAGATTATAAAAAGTTATCCGATAATCTGTATCCGATTGAATCGTATCCGTGATATATCCGTCCTGTATCCGTACAGTATCCGTAATCTGAAATATCCGAAACCGTATTCGTATCCGGCCCATCCGTATTCGATACCGAATTCGACAAAAAAAAATATGGATAATATCCATATCCGACACTATCCGACCGTATCCGTACCGTTTTCATCCCTAAATAGTAGTAGTAATAAATACACTAGATCCGGCTAAATTCACAGATAACTTCAATGGTTTAATATTTTCAAAAATATGTTTAACTTCTTTTTCAAATTTGAGAATTTTCAATTCAAATAATTTCTATCGAAATTCTCTTTTCATGTCCATATACTCTCCCCCTCTCTTTTTTTCGTTTTTTTTTTTTGTTGCTACATGGAGGATTTTGATACTGTTCACACACACTTTAACTTAAAGTTCTATTATAATTATACAAGTTAAAATATAGCAAAGTTGAATCTTAGTATTAAATTCGTATCGTCATGTAGTTTTAAAATATCGAACTTTTAGAATTTTTGCTTGTAGAACTTGAGTTATTAATAATTTAATATATATATTAGACTGCGTGATATATGAGTCCTTAGCAATAAAAAAAATGGAGGGAGTATTAAATAAAATAATATTTTAATTTCCTAAATTTGAAGTTGTAACCAGATAAAGGGTAATTAATACCTAAACATATAAAATACTAGTACGAAACGTTTGCCTTTAATTCATTAATTGCACTTATGATGATGACGTTGTTTTAAGAGCATCATTAACCGAACTCAATATCTAAATCTAAACTTTTTTTGGATAAGTTTTTTTTTTTTTTTGTTTTTTTTTTTTTTTTTTGGATGAGCCCTAAATCTAAACTTGAAATTGGAGTAGCACAACGTAAAGAGGGAAAGCAAAATGCATTTTACACTAAAAATGCAGTAGCTCAAAATTAAATTTGTGTTTCACTACTATTCATAATATATTCCACCTTTTGATTTTGCAAATTAATCTCTATATTGTTTATTTATTATTTTCATATATTTTTTTTGTCATTTTTTATATAATAAGTATTCATATTCTTTAATTATTGTTTTATTTTTTCTCACTATAGTCATATGGAGTTTTCTGTTTTATTTTTATTTATGTAAAAATTATTATTTTACCTTTTTATCTAAAATTGATAAAGAAGTAAAATTACAAACTTATAGATATATTGGTAACATATGAAAAGTACGGAAAGTAGTGAAAAGTATGGGTGGGCAAAATATTCGAACCGATTCGTTGAACCGCTGAATCGAATCGAAATCGAACCGAATTTCCGGTTAACCGAGGACCCTGGAGCAAATACAAATATCATATTCCAGTATTCGTCCGGTTCAAATACAAATACACATACTTTAATTTTTTTCTCCGGTTAACCGAACCGAACCGAATATATTTATTTTATTTTAAAAGTTATATACTTCCTCCGTTTTTTAAAGATAGCTACTGACCAACCCAGCACGCAGTCCAATGCATAATTTAAACAATTAATAACTCAAATTCGGTAGAAGTAAAAATTCTAAAACTTCGGTATTTAAAAACTATAAGATGAGACGAATCTAACAAGATCTCACTTGGCTATATTTTAACTTGTATATCTATGTTAAAACTTCAAATCAAAGTGTTTAGGTGAATAGTGTCAATTTTACCAATGTAGCTATCTTTTCCAAACGGATTGAGTATATTGCAAATATTATAGACATTTGATGGTATAAAATTATATATAGATAATATATATCATTATGAATTTATTATTTAAATATATAAAAAACTAAAGAGCTAACTATCAAAATATATCATCATAATTAATAAGCCTATATTTATTTTTGTCTTTCAGAATACCCTATTATTGAACTATACCTCTACAATAAGATTTGTTACATATACTAACATATTTTGATAACATTGAAAAGAACCACTGGATTCCATAGTTATATATATATATATATATTTTTTTTTTCTGTAGTGTAATAACCTCGTCCGGCCCTCTAAAAATGTATAATCAAGTTTTTATTTCTTAAATCTTTGAGTTTCGTAGATTTTAAATATTCGAACCGAATTGTTTAACCGCTGAATCGAATCGAAACCGAACCCCTGGTTAACCGAGGACTCCGGTTACAAATACAAATACTGAAATGAAGTATTTGCCCGGTTCAAATAAAAATACAAATACCTGAAAAATTCAGATTAACCGAACCGTGCCCACCCCTAGTGAAAAGAAGTATAACTATAGAATATTTTTTAAAATTTGAGTTTAGTTTTGTGGTTTAAGATAATCTAAGATCTATATTGCTTTTTCTTGAAATTATTTTATTTTGAAACTATAACTAATTTCGGAAAGATATCAATACCTCGTATTTATAAACCTTGTAACACCAAAAATATGGTTAAAATGCGTATGACAAATTTATTCATACGAAAAACATGCATTTATTTCTTAATAACTACTAGTATTTTATAAGAACTGTTAGTACATTACTTTGACAATTTAACCTGTACTTTTCATTGAGATGATTTCTCTATTGAGATGATTTCTCTGGTGTAGACACATCTGGTTGACGACGACAGTAACTCTGCTGACAGTTATTTGTATTGTATTATTTAATGTTGCAGAGTCTGTAATCTAGATAGGGTTTTTACATAGAAAGATTTTTCATCTTTTAGATTACAGAGAGAGAGAGAGTTTTATGAATGTTCTTCAAGATTTGAGTCGAATTTTTTTTGTGAAGAACGGTGATTCAAGAAAGAGATTACATTGAAGATATCTGAAAATATTTGAGCGTTCTACATTTGAAAAGAAATCTGGAGCAATTCGGTGATGAGATGGAAATCATGGTGAATGACAGACTGAGATCGTGCCTTGAAGATTGCAATTAGGGTGATTTCCCTACAGACGTGTTGAGGGGGAGTCCAACGACGTTTGCTCAACTAGGTTTGTTCATCTAGTGTTTGAGGTTGATCTTGTGTTAGGCATTTTGATAGTGAGTCTGTGTTCGTGATTTTCAGTCTAGTGGAGTCACCTGGATTGGTATCCCCCAGATGTCGGCCGTGAGACCGAACTGGGTTAACAAATTATGTGTGTTCTTTTACTGCTTTCGCTATTGCGTAGTTAGGACACAACGTTAACAACCATAACTGAATCTTGAGTATAAGGGAACCTTCAAATTGGTATCAAAGCAAGTTCTCTAACGCAACTAAGGAAATCCATTGTTTCAAGATTCAAGAATCATGAACCGTGAAGGAGCATCCAACACTCGTCAGCCTTTGTTCGATGGAAGCGATTATGCGTATTGGAAAGCTAGGATGAGGAATTATCTTTTGGCTCAAGGAGATGGTGTTTGGGACTCAGTTCTGGACCATGGACTCAACCAACAAGAGAGGTTCGCACTTGTGAAGGAGAGACGGCTACAACTACAATTCGGACGGCCACCAACGCCGAACTTACTCAAGCCGAGAGAACCGCGAGATCAGCAAATTACACAGCTCTTAATGCTATCAGTGGTGCCATTGATGAAGCGCAGTTCAGAATGATCGCAAATTGTACATCCGCCTACGAAGCTTGGAATTTCTGGAAACTCAACATGAAGGTTCGGAGGATGTCAAGACAACCCGTCTACAGTGCATAGAATCGATCTTTGACAGCTTGAGGATGACAAATGATGAGGATATCACAACCTACTTCGGAAGATTTCAAGATATTGTAAATCAAGCCACAGCGCTTGGCATGACTTTTGAAGGATCAAAGCTTGTAAGGAAATTTCTTAGGACTGTTTCTAAGAAATACTCTGCAAAAGTGGCAGCCCTTGAAGAAGTTGAGAAGATCAAGACTATGTCCTTAAGGGAATTGGTTGGTATTCTTCAAACTTATGAGATAAATCATTTAGCTTTAGAAAAATCCCACAAGAACATTGCATTCAAAGCCAAGGATGAACCTGCTGATGATTTTGAAGAAGAAGTTTCTTTACTGTCCAAAAGGATTGGAAAGATGCTTCAGAATAAGCATTTCAATAAATTTCAGAAGAAAAATCGATGTTCTGACAACCAGTCAACGACAGAGAAGCAGAACAACAGATTTGAGAATAAATCTGATAAAAAGTTCAGGAAATCTAAGAATGATAAAGATGATGATAAGTTTGATAAATCTTCTGAGATCATATGTTTTGAATGTGAAGGAAAAGGCCATGTGAGAGCTGAATGTCCTACTGCTAAGAAAAGGAAAGGGAAAGCACTTCAAGCTACTTTAAGTGATGATTCTGGAGATGAAGCTGAGAATGATCAATCAAGTGATGATGAAGATGTCGTTGCATTCATGACTGGAGAAGCCAGTCCTACCCCTTCTAAAGGTAACTCTGAGTCAATTCAATTAATATCTGACATTTCTTCTATTGTTTCAGCTGAATCATGTAGTCTCTACAAAGAACTAGTTGATATCTATGAAGAACTTAAAGAAGAATATGAAGATGCTGTTCAGGAGAATGAGCAGTTAACAACTCATTGATATCAATCTGACTTTGGAGAAAGTTGAAGCTGAAAAAGTTAAAGCTGTTGACGATCTAAAAGTCCTTAAAGGAAAGTATGATGAAGTGAAACTTCAGGTTACTACTTTGACCAAAGAGAAAGAATTATTCAGGGAGGAATCAATCAAAACTGAAGATTCGAGTTGCTGACTTGGAGAAGATGGCTAAAGGGAAAGGCAAATTAGATGAAGTTCTATCCATTGGAAAGAGCTACAGAGATATGACTGGAATTGGCTATAAGAATCAAGCATCTACTGGAAAAAAGGCTATTTGTTAGTGATGGAAGTTTAAATGCAGAATCAAACTCACTGTCACAACAGGATGTCTCTACATCACCTAAACGACGCAGAGATTGTCTCTATTGTAGTTTACCTGGTCACACTGCAGAAACCTGCATGAGAATTGTTCGAGATCTTATGAATGGTCGCCCTGTTGTCTGGCCTCATGAAGATTTGAAGAAAAAGATCAAAATTCAAATGGAGTGGGTACCTAAGAGAAAAGAGTGTCAATGCCTCGTTGTTCTATCATCGCAACAACAACCAAGATCCAGAAAGTGGTATTTTGATTCAGGTTGTTCAAGGCATATGACAGGTAGTAAGGATATTCTAAGCAACTTCACAGATAGAGATTGTGAAGATGTGGTATTTGGTGATGGTGCTAGAAGCAAAATTACTGGTTATGGTAATGTAAAGGATGAAGAGACAATATCATAACTGGTAAACGTTCAAAAAACAATTGCTATACTTTGTAAGCTAATCTAACTCAAGGACTTGTAAGCAAGGATGACCTCACAAACTTATGGCACAAAAGGCTTGGACATCTCAACTATCAAACCTCGTACAAGCTGAGTTGTTCGGCTGCTGTTAGAGGTCTGCCTAAACTACAGAATAACAAAGACCTTATTTGTGTGGATTGTTCAAAAGGAAAGCAAACCAGAGCTCAAAATAAGAAGACTGATGGAATATCTACAAATCACTACCTAGAACTAATTCATATGGATCTTATGGGTCCAATAGAAACTGAAAGCCTTAATGACAAAAGGTATGTTTTAGTTTTTGTTGATGATTTTTCGAGATTTACTTGGGTATGTTTTCTCAGGAGCAAAGATGAAGCATTCCAACAATTTGAAAAGCTTAGTCTGAAATTGATGAATGAGAAGCAAGCCAAAATTTAAAGGATTAGATCTGACCATGGACGCGAGTTTGAAAACCAGGAGTTTGAATATTTCTGTAACAACCATGGAATATTTCATGAGTTTTCTGCTCCAAAGACGCCACAACAGAACGGGATTGCTGAAAGGAAGAATAGAACACTTCAGGAGATGGCTCGTTCAATGCTGCATGCTAGTACCCTTAGCAAATCTTTTTGGGCAGAAGCAATTCATACAGCACATCATCAATCGTGTGTTGTTAAGACCTCACACTAACAACACTCCATATCAAATCTGGAATGGTAATACTCCTACTGTTAAATACTTTCATACTTTTGGATGTAAATGTTTTGTGTACAGGGATAGAGAGCAAATTATGAAATTTGATGCTAGAGCTGAAGAAGGTTGGTTTTTGGGTTATTCCAATAACTCAAGAGCTTATCGAGTTTATCTGATTCAATCCAGAAAGGTTACTGAAACTGTAAATGTCCTATTTGAGGATAAGTATGCTTTACCTAGAAGGGATGATGATGATACAGTTCCTAGTGTTGAAACTGCCTCAGACAACCCTGTCATTGATACATCTAGCCAACAACAGTCTGAAAGAATAGTTATCGATGATGATGAAGAAGCTGATCATGAGAAAAATCCAGAAAATGCTGTGACAAGTCCTAAAGTTGCTATACCTAATAAGAGAAAAGGTCCAAGAGCACTGAAACATCATTCACAGCAAGACATCATTGGAGATCCAAATGCTCAAAGACAAACAAGGAATCAGAAGGCTGATTATAGAGAATTGGCATGGATGAATTGTTTTGTTTATAAGATAGAGCCGAAGAATGTTTCTGAAGCCTTAACAGATGAATATTGGATAGTAGCCATGCAAGATGAGTTGATACAATTTCAAAGGAATGATGTCTGGGAGTTAGTGGAACAACCTCTAAACATCAATGTGATTGGCACTAAGTGGGTATTAGGAACAAGACAGATGAACAAGGGAATATTGTTAGAAATAAAGCACGTCTTGTTGCTCAAGATTTCACTCAGATCGAAGGAATTGATTATGGTGAGACATTTGCCCCAGTTGCTAGGATGGAAGCAACTCGAATTCTATTAGCTTTTGCTTGTTCAATGGACTTCAAGCTTTATCAACTCGACATCAAGACTGCATTTCTCAATGGGAAAATAAAGGAGGAGATCTATGTTGCACAACCTGCTGGCTTTGAGGATCCATCTAAACCTAATCATGTCTATCGGGTTAAGGGAGCTCTATATGGTCTCAAACAAGCTCCAAGAGCCTGGTATGATAGGTACTCTACATTTCTCATCAACAACGGATACAAGAGAGGTAATGCTGATAAGACAATGTTTGTTAAACATCAGAACAACGATCTGATAGTTGCACAAGTGTATGTAGATGATATCATTTTTGGTGCAACGTCAGAACGACTGAGGAACGACTTTGTCAAATCGATGCAGTCCGAATTTGAGATGAGTATGATAGGTGAACTTACTTACTTTTTGGGATTACAAGTGAAACAACAGGATGAATGAATCTTTTTAAGTCAAGAGAAGTATGCTCTCAACATGCTTAAGAGGTTTACTCTTCAAGATAGTAAGGTTTCTAGAACACCGCAAGGACAACAACAGAAACTTTCTAAGGATGATCAAGGAAACAAAGTAGATCAGAAGTTGTATAGAAGTATGATTGGAAGTCTACTTTATCTTACTGCTACTCAACCTGATATTTCCTTTAGTACTGGTGTATGTGCAAGATTTCAATCAAATCCAAAGGAGCCTCATCTTAAAGTAGTCAAGCGCATTATGCGATACATCAAAGGAACTATTGGCATGGGAATATGGTTTTCTCAGAGATCTGATTTGGACTTAATAGGATATACGGATTCAGATTGGGCAGGATGTTGTGATGACAGACGATCGACAATCGGAGGATGTTTTTATCTTGGGAACAATCTAGTTTCATGGTTTTCTAGAAAACATAACATAGTAGCACTCTCTACAGCAGAAGCGGAATATATAGCAGCTACTTGTTGTTGTTCTCAGTTAATGTGGATGAAGCAAATGCTTGATGACTATGGAGTTAAGAAGGATGGTTTCAAGGTCAATTGTGATAATACCAGCGCGATTAACATTTCTAAGAACCCTGTTCTTCATAATCGCAACAAACACATTGATATAATGTATCATTTTATAAGAGACTTGGTAGAAGACAATGTGTGCAATACTGAACACATCGGGACGTTAAAACAACATGCTGACATCCTTACTAAGGCACTCGACGGTGAAAGGTTTGAAACACTTATATCAATTATGGGCCTTTGCTACTCTTGTTAAATTTCATTCATGTTTATGTTTATTTTACATGTTTGCATTTGATCTAGCCCATGAGAATTTTTCAGGCCCATACTATTTTCCGATAAGCTCAATGAAAACCATCGTCCTCCTAGTAATGATGACTGCGAAACTGACACACATCACTCACGTCGCACGTCAAAGGGAAACTGTCACTCTTTTTCTCTCTCGCCTCTTCGTCTTCATTTTCTCTCTTTAAATCAGTTGTTTGTGTTTCATTTGACCACATTTTAGTTTTAAGTTTGAAGTTTTCAGGTTTCACAACAAAATGGCTTCGTCTTCCTCTACAAACCATCCGAGAAGGTTTCTTAACCAACCCCAACCTCCTCAGAACCACCTATTACCTCAGAAAATCCTAACCCTACTGAGAATGATGTTGAGGAACCAAGTGCCACTGCCAAAAACGTTGCTCAAACCAACCCTGAGATTGCTGAAACCCAACTTACTGAGTTTGCTGAAAATGTTGAGCCTTTGATCACTATATTTCCTTCTCCTCCTCGAGATCCTACTCCAAATCCTCCTTCAAACCCTACTCAAGAACCTACTGAGAATCCTATGGAAAATCCCTCTAATCCCACTGCAACTGAATCCGAAAATGTCAATCTGGAGGATGACATTATTCCTCATGATGAACCAGAGGTTCCTGATCAAACCGGTGTTGAAACAGAAGCTCAACGACCAGCTACCAGATCCACTCAGAAGAAGAAGAGAAGCACTTCCACAAGTGATGTTGGAACAACGGCCAAACGACCCAGAACGCGGAGGACTCAGAGAAGACTCAAAAGGATTTACAGTCTCAAAGGGCGTTCAACATGACTTACTTTACCAAGGATATGATGCTATTTGGCACAAAGGATCTTGTCAACAGGAAGTTTATTCCAGAAGAGACGTTTGTTCACAACACTTACACTGAATCTTGAGTATTAGGGTTTGACGAATTCCTTGAAGAGAGGCATTTGTTGAAATGGGCACAAGTTTTCAAAGATTACTCTGCAACCTTGGTCAGGGAGTTCTACGCAAATCTGCATCCTGATGTTCTGAACAAAAAATCTCCCTGGTTTGGTAAGATGTACATTCGTGGCAAGTTCATTGATCTAACCCCTGGTGTTATCAATTCGTTGTTAGAACTTGCTCGTAACGACGACCTTGGAGACCCTCTGGAGTATCTACCTCACTCCCCTGCTGACATTGCTTACACTATCTCGAATGAGAGGGCATTTGATTTTGGACGACACCAATGCAGTGCCTCAGACTTGACAATGAAGTTTCACTGTCTGTTTTATCTGTGTCGTGCCAACATTCTACCAACAACGAATGCTTCACAGCCTTCTCTAGAGATGGGTAAACTTTTTATTTTGCATAGATTCTGGTATTGAACTAATGAACTTTGGTCTTCTTGTTCTGAAAAGAATGCTAGGTTATACTCGTGATTTGATCACAAAATCTGCAAGTCTACCCTACCCTGGTCTTATAACACTCTTGCTGCACCACAATGGAATTAAAATGAAGAAGGATGATCTTATTAAGATCAATGTGCATTCACTTTCCACTGATCTTCGTGATAAGCACAATGATTTCAAGAACGGACCACCACCATCTGGCACTGACCTTATCCAGCAGATCAAGTCTGAGTTACTAGTTATTAGTGACAAACAGACTAAGATTAGCCAAGACGCGATAGCCACCAAGCGGAGGATTGCCCAAATTGTGAGCATGCTGCTGGGCTCAGTCTCTCCTACCCGCAAAGCTTCTTCTAGTGCTCGTTCTGAAGAGCCAAACCCATTTGCTGATGAAGAGGACGATTCTTCTGATGGAGTTGTTTGATCCATCAAGGGGGAGAAAAAGCTAAAGCTGGTGTGTCTATTTTGGTGATTTGGTGGTATCGGTGTGGTAAGGTTGTTGACACTTAGGGGGAACGACTTTCTTACTTAAACTTTTAATGGTTTTTGGTGATTTTCTGATGATGTTGATACTTTTTGCTGATAACACTTTTTTTTTTGATGGTTTTTGTGTTTTGTTTGTATTTGGATGATGAACTATGAACTCTGAACTGTCGTCTCTGATTGATGCTTTACATTGATGATATTTTTGCTATATTGTTGATGTGCTTGCCTATCATGTTCTTATTTGATTAATGCTTGCATTATTGATATTTTTTATAGACACCTTGTGATGGATCATCATCTCCATGAAATGTGGGGGAGATTGTTAGTACATTACTTTGACAACTTAACCTGTACTTTTCATTGAGTTGATTTCTCAGGTGTTGGCACGTCTTGTTGACGACGACAGTAACTCTGCTGGCAGTTATTTGTATTGTATTATTTAATGTTGCAGAGTCTGTAATCTAGATAAGGTTTTTACATAGAAAGATTTTTCATCTTTTAGATTACAGAGAGAGAGTTTTATGAATGTTCTTCAAGATTTGAGTCGAATTTTTTTGTGAAGAACGGTGATTCAAGAAAGAGATTACATTGAAGATATCTGAAGATATTTGAGCGTTCTACATTTGAAAAGAAATCTGGAGCAATTCGGTGATGAGATGGAAATCATGGTGAATGACAGACTGAGATCGTGCCTTGAAGATTGCAATTAGGGTGATTTCCCTACAGACGTGTTGAGGGGGAGTTCCAATGACGTTTGCTCAACTAGGTTTGTTCATCTAGTGTTTGAGGTTGATCTTGTGTTAGGCATTTTGATAGTGAGTCTGTGTTCGTGATTTTCAGTCTAGTGGAGTCACCTGGATTGGTATCCCCCAGATGTAGGTCGTGAGACCGAACTGGGTTAACAAATTATTTGTGTTCTTTTACTGCTTTCACTATTGCGTAGTTAGGACACAACATTAACAACCATAACTGAATATTGAGTATAAGGGGACCTTCAAGAACTTCATAGTTTACCAAGCTGGTCATTGAGATGATGATTTGATTAAGTGGTTAAGTTACTTCCTCCCAACTTTATAGTTGCGGATTCGACTCTCCACCTGGCCTCATATCCCACCTTTATAGAATCCAAAACATATCAGAAATAGCTCGGTTAGTATAATCAACCCTAAAATGATTTAGGGTTAAAATATACATTGTTTTTACGCTTTACTAGTAAATGATTTTCTGAGTGATGTATGATTGAAATATACTCCATGTAGTAACATTTTAATCTCTAATCATGTACTACTATATTGTCAAACGTGAAGAGGCATAAAAGTATAGTTTGCTCTTTAAACAACTTAATCAAAGTATGTCATTAACGCATTAATAATAATATAATATTGTTGGGGCGATAGGCATGACATGACATGTGTAATGCAAATATGCAATGCGAAAATTTCGTCACATGTAAATTGAATTAATGACAACACTCGTAACAACAATAATACTAATAAATTGAAGGGGTGAATACTTGATAGCTAAATCTTTAACTTAAAATCTTATGGATCGGGGTTGGATTCTCATACGGCTCCCTACTCCTCTCCATTATTTATTTGTAATTTGTGTGGCATACTGACATGAGCTTTCACCATCTCTTTCTCTGACTCCGGTTTCACGAAATAATAATAATAATAATAATAATAATAATAATAATAATAATAATAAATTAGAAATAATGTCACATGGATAGGTGCACAAACATAAATAGATTTTATGGAAACGCATTATTTGCATTGACTAAGTTAGTACAAACTTTATTGCATCGGTTTTATGACTCAATTATACCAATTCATCTGTGTATCTTAATTGCTTCGCATCTCCGAATCATGCATTCATTATTTCTTTTCTTCATATAATGCAAGCATTTGTATTCCATTTCTACAAAGTTACAAATAGTATATTATAGACAAAATTATTTCTACAAGTCAGACGACGAAATTCGAAAGTTGACGAAGTTTTAATTTCGCCGCTTTGTTCTTTGCCTTCCCTCGAATTTATTGTAGTTATAATTGATTTTCGAATCTAAGTACATTCGATCATTATTACAAAAAAAAGACTTTGTTCATCATATAGCCTAATTATGAAAGGAGTATATATATATAAAAAAAAGTTAAGTATTGCAAATGAATTATTTTGAATCATAATTTATGCCACGAAGCATGGAATAAAACTTGACGACACAAAGATATAGGAGTATCTAGAAAAAGGTTGTTGAATTTATTTCGAATTATTGATGGCACCGTTATGTTTGGTGTAAATACAAAGTTTCACTAGCATTGGTAACATGGGTAATTGACTGACCTCTGACCCACTGTGTTTTTTTTTTAAAAAAAAATAAAAAAAGATACTGAAATTCATGTGTCGGCAAAAGTGTGTGGGAGACCAAGCCATATAAATTACGAAGGGTGGTAAAGGAGAGGGATAGGGGGCAAGGTGAGAATCAAATCACCAACCATAAGATTGAAAGTCAGGGTACATGACCACTAGGTCAATGCTACATTCTCCCTCTGACCACTGTTGTTAACACATACACTTAATTAAATATAACTCATATATATAACATATATTTATAATATAAATTATTAATTATATTAAACTTCTACCCCTAAATTAAGTACCCCTCCGTCCGCAGAAGATGTCTTGTTTAACTTTTTGGCACTGTTCATTATTTATCTTTGACTTAATTTTATTATAAGTATATAGTATATGAGAAAAATAGTCGAGCTGGGTCTTATTAGAATCGTATAATTATGTAATTTTAGAATATGTAGTTTTAGAATATATATTTTACACAATTTTTGTTGTAGATATTTTGAGATATCAACAGTTGAAAAGTGCATTAAATTATGTGCAGAAATTAAACAAGACAAGTTAAAAACAGATAACAAGGCTAAAATAGAATGCACAATAAACAAAGAACATCAATATTTGTTTATCTAGTTCGGATCATCCGATCCTACATCTGAGAGATCCCAATCCAGACAGATTTCACTATCAACCAAGTTAAACAGGAACACCCATCTGTTTACAATAGAAATCTCCACAACCCTTTCACAATATGACTCTCTTTCACCTATACCAACTCTAGATAGGAACAGAATAATGTGCCTATACCAGTCACACTACCTGCTGAAATAACCCTTCAATCTTAATGCTAGACTTAGCAAACTTCTACCCTTGTGATAGTTACTCCCCAAAATAAGCTCAAAACACTCAACAACCCAAGAACATAACTCTAAGTATTTCTAAAAGATAAATCTTGCAATGAATGAAATGCTAGCTAAACTCTAACCACAATCTCTACCAAGAATAAGAAAAGGTTACCCCTTAGTGAGCAAAATAACTTGATAGAGATTTTCACCATAAACATGGTGTTCTTCCTTCACCTTCAAGCATCCATTGTTTTGGTAGATGTTTTCTCTAAAAAATGATGCTCGAAATTAATAGCGAACTCTATCAAGAATAAGAACACGTCTCCACCCGATTAGCACATCAACTTGACAGAGATTTACCTCAAGAACATTGTTTCTTCTTCTCCAAGAAAAACCCAATAGCCCCCACTTTTCTCTCTATATTTTCACTCAATACAATGTTCTCTCAGCCCCCAATAATGATATAATACCCTAGAAATGAGGAGCATTAGAGAACATAGGCCCAATGGGCTAGGGAATGGCCCATACAGCTGTAGGCCTAACAGCTTTTGTCTTTTCTGCCGCTGGGGTCTGATAACAGACATGGTTGTGTTCACATCCCGCACACAACGAACATCTGTACAACTTTAAGCACAAAATGATTCTTTGCAGAATCTATTATAAAACTTTATCACATCAGATGTTCATTTAGTCCTTCAGCTCCCGACACTCGCTTGTTTTTCAGCCGTGTTGACAACATCATCATAATCTCAATCATCTTCACAATTCTGTACAAATTTGGACCTAACAAGAGTATTAAACATAATTTCATAACGTTACGTTTACATTTATTATGATCAATTGATCATGTTTGACAATTAGCTCATAAACTAATTTTTAGCTAATTTAAGGGGGGCTTCAAGCTCTTTGAGAGAGTCAAACTACTAATAAAGTTATTTAATAAATACATAATCAAAACAATTGGTCCAATCAATTTACTTAATCGATAACAATTATCAGCTAACAACTAACAATCAATTGTGAACAGAACATATATCTTGTCTTTGGACTCAGTAGTTATAAATTTATTTACTTTTTCTTTTTCTTTTGAGAAGTCGAAGCCAGCAAACAACAAGAAAAGGAAAACAAGAGAAAACTCATAAAAGCAAGAATAAAAGAAACTAAAATCTTGAGAAGCACACGCCGGATGCATCCGCTGCTACGTTCCCACAAACGAAGTCGGGAGGAAACACCCAAGTGATATAAAATTCTTCAATCGAAGCCCCATGCTTGGCAAGCCTATCAGCGACACAATTACCTTCCCACAGGACATGGTGAATCATACACTCCTCAAAGGATCCACGAAGCTCCTTAATCCGGGAGATGATGACAGCCTAGGGATGAAAAGAGCTACAGGACTGCAGTAACTCCAATACAGACATAGAATCCACATAGCAGCACACCCTTCTCACCCCCATATGGGATACAAACTTCAAATCCGCAGACAAAGCAAAGAGTTCAACGAACATGTTGGAATGAAGCCCCAAGAAGCCACATCCTCCACCAAGCCAATGCCCCGTCTCATCCCTAACAACAAAACCAAAGAAGTATGATATCCCCGTTGAGGTATTTCAGTAAGAAAATACTTCCTACATTCTTTTTTTTTTTCATAAAAAAAAGAAGTTGTACATTTAACTTTTTGTTACATTTCATCTAAAAAAATATAATTAAATGAGATAGTTACATTTACACATGGTGGCAATTGATTAACATATTTATTATTATTATTATTATTATTATTATTATTATTATTATTATTATTATTATTATTATTAGTTGTTGTTGTTGACGACGGTTATTCCATTCGATTCAAAATTAAAAGCTCCATTTACGGTTTGATTGAATTTTTAAGGCAATATAGTAAAAAAATACATTAAGTATGAATTAAGTAATGTTAAAATATATAGTTAAGTTAGGTTATGTTTGTTTTGTTTTTTTTTTTAATAACAATTACGCTGGAGCATAGGCAAAAACAAAAAATATATATATATATATTCCTTCCGTCTCATGAAAGTTGGCTCGTACTTTTTTTGGAGCGTCCCACGAAATTTGGCACTTTCCATTTTAGGCAAATTAAAATTATATAAATATGATTAAAATCTTAATTATTTCCAAATCACCAAACGCAATTTGCTTGAGTGGTATGTGGCTTTAGCAGCTTAAGCAAAAGTCTCGAGTTCGAGCCTTTGTGTATGCAGAATTTTACTTTGAGAGAGGCAACCCTTCAATGCCGATCCTCGAGGGATTAGTCTTGGGCTCAATGTAGCCTGAAAATACCCGGTATACGATAAAAAAAAAATTATTTTCAAATCCTATTAAAAGTAATCACGTTTACTATTCTGCACAAATTCCAATACACTTTTATTTTTCTACGCAAAGTTCCTTGCATTTCTTTAATTCTTAATATGTCAAAATGGGTACAAATAAAAATTGTATAAAATATATATATATTCTGTAATTATATCATTACAATATTATTAAGTCAAAGTTAAATAATAAATAGTGTCAAAATTCATTAGAATTTTAAACACAAATACCCATACTACTTTAACCATTAAACTCCACTACCTAAAACTGTGCCCAAAAGAAACGAGTCATGTTTTGCGGGATGGTGAGGGTACAAAAAAACACAAGGGGAAAGGGAAATACTACTTCCGTATTCAAATGTTTTCTTACATTTGAGAATATGCTACTATAGTACTATTTACACACCGACTTTCACTTAAAATTTTATCATAGTTATAGAAGTTAAAATATAGTCAGGTGTATTCTTGTAAATTCGTCTCGTCGTGTAGTTTTTAAATATTGAACTTTTAGAATTTTTACTTATACCAAACTTGAGTTATTATAAGAACATTTGAATACAGAGGAAGTATATAATGGGCTAAGTTAAATTTGTCTAATTATTTGTATATTTTATAATTAATTATATATTACACAATATAAATTGATTTTACTTGATTAAGATATGGTAGTGGGAGCCCGTGTCACACAAATTATAAAAAGGACAAACGAAAGAGATAGGAGGCCAAGTGGGAAACTGAACCCCCAATCTAAAAGTTGGGAGTCAGGGGACTTGACCACTATTGGAATAAGGTACTCCCTCCATTTATTTTTAAGTGTAATAATTTGACTTTTTTTTTACTGTTCATTATAGCACTTTGCCTTCTATTTTTGTCATAGTTATACAAGAAAAAATATAGCCAAGTGAGATATTGTTGGATTCGTCTAATATTCTAGTTTTTAAATATAAAATTTTTAGAATTTAACTTGTACCGAATTTTAGTTATTAATAGTTTAAAATGTGCATTGACATACGTGCAAATGAGAAACGTTACATTTAAAAAAAACAGACGAAGTAATTCATTAGGTAATATTCCCTCCGTCCCGCTTATTGTGTTCCATTTGGATTTTTTACATTGTTCATAGTATAAATTTGACCTAATTTTTTTGTAATTATATAAAAAAAGTATAGCCGAGTGGGATCTTGTTTGATTTATTTTTCGCATAGTTTTAGAATATAGTAAACAAATGCATTGGACAATATATCCAAAAGTTTTGAGGTATAATTAATGGGACAAGGGGAATACTACTATATTCTAAATATATTGGGAGGAAGAGATCGAAAATAATTTTATCCAAAATAAAAATGATAAGTACTTACTTTTTACCAAACCCTAAATAAAAAAGATATTGTTGTAAATGCATTGTCACTGCCGACGTCCACGTCGATGCAATGCCGAGTGGATGCCTACGTTTCATTTTGCTGTAATTAGTAAAGTATTATCATTAGGCGGTGTATTAGGGTGGTGAAAATGCCTATAAATATATCTTCATTGTATATATTTGGGCAGTAAAAATAAAATCAAGAATTGCCACTGCACATGCTTCAGTTGTTCCTTTCTCTACATTACTATACTATATATCTGTTATCATAACACATTAGCTAATAGGCTCAATATTATCATAACATGTTATCAGCACGAGGAGTCTCTACCGGAGTTCTATCGGAGTTCTGTCTTAGATATGGATGGCCGAGTCGAAAATGAAATCTGCCTCATTGACAGTGTCACAACGCACAGTATCTTAAAAAGCAAAAGCTTTTTCTTCCATTTAAAATTGGGAAAGACAGTGAAAACTATAAGCGGTGATGAAAATTTTATTGAAGGATCTGGAAGGGCCATTATATTTCTCCCTAAAGGGACAAAATTGGCATTTGAAAATGCCCAATATTCAAGCAAGGCTCAGAGAAACTTTCTAAGTTTTGGTGATATTCGAAAAAATGGATATCACATTGAGACTCTGAATGAGGCAGGAAATGAGTATATTTTAATTACTCAAACCATCAATGGTGAAAAGTTAGTTCATGAAAAGCTGCCATGTTTGACATCTGGATTATATTATACAAAAATTTATGCTGGAGAAGTACATAACCTAGTAGGCCTACAGGCTACTAGTGAATTTATAACCTGGCATAAAATGCATGGACATCCGGGCAGCGTAATGTTGAGGCGAATTATTGAAAATTTCAGTGGCCATAAAATAAACCATCAAATGGTTTTGAATCCAAAAGAATTTACATGTGCTGCTTGCTATCAAGGAAAATTAATTAAATGGCCATCTCTAGCAAAAGTGAGAATTGAATCCCTTGCATTTTTTAAAATAATTCAAGGTGATATATATGGACCAATTGACCTACCTTGTGGACCATTCAAGTACTTTATGATACTAATTGATGCATCAACAAGATGGTCCCATTTCTGTTTATTGTCAACTTGCAATCTAGCCTTTGCTAGGCTACTCGCACAAATTATTAAACTGCGAGCACAATTTCCTGATTATCCAATAAAGAAAATACGCCTTGATAATGCTGGAGAATACACATCAAATGCTTTTGATGATTTTTGCACATCCATCGGTATCACTGTAGAACATCTAGTTCCGTATGTGCATACTCAAAATAGTCTGGCTGAATCCCTAATCAAAAGACTGTAATTAACTGCACAACCTTTATTGATGAAATCAAAACTCCCCGTTTCTGCTTGAGGACATGCTATATTGCATGTAGCAGCATTAGTGAAAATCAGGCCAACAAGCTATCACAGCTACTCCCCTACTCAAATTATAACGGGAAAAGAGCCCAATACTTCCAATTTACGAATTTTTGGGTGTGTTGTCTATGTACCAATTGCACCACCCCAACAGACAAAAATGGGACATCAAAGAAGGATGGGCATCTATGTCGGGTATGAATCACCCTCGATATTAAATATCTTGAACCAACAATAGGTGATTTATTTACTGCAAGATTTGCAGATTGTCATTTTGACAAATCACATTTCCCGACATTAGGGTGAGGAAGTAATCAACTGAAAAAAGAAATCTCGTGGAAAATCCCACTTGATATCAGTGATCCTCGTACTAAACAATGTGAATCAGAAGTCTAAAGAATTGTGCATTTACAAAGGATTGCAAATCAATTGCCTGATGCCTTCAATGATGATGCAAGAGTTACAAAATCTTACATTGAAGCAGCTAATGCACCAGCTAAAATAAATGTACCCGAAGGACAAATTCCAAGTGTTAATGAATCTACTCCACGGCAGAAGCGTGGTAGACCAATGGGTACCAAAGATAAAAATTCACGAAATAAAAGAATTATAAACGTGGATGATGAAAAACCTGAAAAGGTAATAAACTCAACTTTGGAAGAAGAAGATGCTGAAAATGTCAATCCAAAAGAAAGTGAAACTATTGAAACTTCTTTCAATTATATCACTTCTGGAAAATATTGAAACCGAAAAGAAACCGAAGTTGATCAAGCATTTGCATACAATATAGCACTAGAGATGATGAAAGATGACGATGATCCTGAACCAAAATCAGTTGATGAATGTCGGCAAATGGATGATTGGCCAAAATGAAAAGATGCAATTAAATCAGAATTGGATTCACTGAATAAAAGAAAAGTATTCGGCCCTATAGTCCAAACACCTAAAAATCTAAAACCAGTTGGCTATAGATGGGTGTTTGTGAGAAAAAGAAATGAAAATAATGAATTGCAAGATACAAAGCAAGGCTTGTAGCCCAAGAATTTTCCCAAAGACCGGGAATTGATTTTGCGGAAACATATTCCCCGATTATGGATGGAATAACTTCCAGGTATCTCATGAGCCTGACAGTACGAGAAAAGCTCGAAATGCGGCTAATGGATGTTGTTACTGCTTACTTATATGGCTCATTGGAGAATGATATTTATATGAAGATACCTGAAGGGTTTAAATTAACTGAGTCTTATAACTCAAAGCCCAGAGAAGTTTATTACATTAAGTTACAAAAATCACTTTATTGGCTCAAGCAATCTGGCCGAATGTGGTACAATAGCCTCAACGAAAGTTTAATAAATGAAGGTTAAATGACCCTATTTGTCATTGTGTTTTTTTAAAGAAAAATGGGTCAGAATATTTAATCATTGCAGTTTATGTTGATGATTTAAATTTAATTGGAACTCCTGGAGAATTGGAAAAGGCAGTTGAATATCTGAAAAGAGAGTTCGAAATTAAGGACTTCAGAAAAACAAATTATGTCTTGGTCTACAAATCGAGCATTTGAAAAAGGGTATTTTTCTTCATCAATCAGCTTATACCCAGGAGGTATTGAAGCAATTTCGAATGGATTATGCTCATCCGTTAAGTAGTCCAATGGTCGTTCGGGCACTTGATCCTACGAAGGATCCATTAAGCCAAAAGAAGATGATGATGAACAACTTGGCCCATAAGTGCCATATTTAAGTGCAATTGGCGCGTTAACGTATCTGGCAAATAGCACACAAACACATATTGCGTTTGCTGTTAACTTACTCGCAAGATTTAGTTCTTGCCCTACTCAACGACATTGGATATCGCGTTTGCTGTTAACTTACTCGCAAGATTTAGTTCTTGCCCTACTCAACGACATTGGAAAGGATATTTATCAGATCCACACAAAGCCAAATCTCAAACGGGTTATATCTTTTTGTGTGGTGGAATTGCTATCTCATGGAGATCTATGAAACAAACATTAACGGTTACTTCATCAAATCATGCCGAAATATTAGCAATCCATGATGCTAGTCGAGAATGTGTTTGGTTGAGGTCAATGACTCAACATATGTTGAAAGGTTGATCATTGACCCAAAAATTCCCCCAACAATTTTATTTGAAGATAATTCGGCTTGTATATCCCAATTGAAAGGGGGTTATATTAAAGGAGATAGGACTAAAACATTTCATCAAATTTTTCTATACACATGATCTTCAAAAGAATGGTGAAATTGATGTGCAACAAATTCGATTAGAAGAAAATCTAGCGGATCTATTAACCAATGCATTGCCAACTGCAACGCTCGAGAAGCTCGTGAAGAAAATTGGAATGCGACGGCTTCGAGATATAAAGTGATGTCCAAATCAGGGGGAGAAATAAATACAAGAATATTGTACTCTTTTTCCTTCACTAGGATTTTTTCCACAGGGTTTTTCCTAGTAAGGTTTTAATATGACATATTCTTTACATAAAGGCGGCATCCGAGTGTTGTAAACGCATTGTCACTGCCGACGTCGACGTCGATGCAATGCCGAGTGGATGCCTACGTTTCATATTGCTGTAATTAGTAAAGTATTATCATTAGGCGGTGTATTAGGGCGGTGAAAATGCCTATAATATATCTTCATTGTATACATTTGGGCAGTGAAAATAAAATCAATAATTGCCACTACACATGCTTCGGTTGTTCCTTTCTCTACATTACTATACTACTTCCTCTGTTTTTTAATTAATAGCTCCATTTGAGTTTTGGAAACTATTCATATAAACACTTTAATTTAAAGTTTTATTATAGTTATACAAGTTAAAATATAGCCAAGTGGGATATTGTTAGATTCGTCTGGTCATGTACTTTTTAAATATTAAATTTTTAAAATTTTTACTCGTATCGAACTTGAGTTATTAGTGATTTAAAATGTACATTGAACTGCGTGCATTGTGGGTCCGTAGCAAATAAACAAAAATGGAGGAAGTATATATCTATTATCATAACACATTAGCTAATAGGCTTAAAATTATCACAACAGATATTCCTTTTTTTTGTTAAGGAAAAAATATTGCTGCTTTGATCATCCGGTGATAGTAAAAGTGAATATTTTTAAAATTATTTAGTGAAATATTTTTTTTAAAATATTTGCTACGGACTCATATATCATGCAGTCTAATGCACATTTTAAATCATTAATAACTCAAGTTTGGTTCAAGTAAAATTCTAAAAGTTCGATATTTAGAAATTACATGACGAAACGAATCTAAGAAGATACTACTTGATTACTCCTATATGTACACAGTGGTGAAAATTTAAATGGTACAATCTTTTAAAAATGGAGGAAGTATTCTCCTACTTCGTAATTAAAATCTTTTAAAAACTTTGTAATTGTGTGGCATGGGCTCCCACCACCCCTTTCCAGGCCTTCAATGGCTCCTCCAAAAAAAAATCTTTTAAAAATGTCTTTTAAATGTGTGATTACTCAAAAGGAAACACGTGGAGTACTAATACTAATAAATAGGTTGATGAAGATGTGTTTTTTTTAGGTATCTTCTGGTCATATTGGAACTAAAACTAATCATTCGAGGATCTGCAAGGGTAATTAAGGGCGCATCTCTTAAAGTAATTTTTTGCATATACAAGGTTCAAACTCGAGTTATTGCTTAAGCAATTAAAATCCCCATCCACTTGTTGGGGTCACTAAGAATAGTGGGCCGCGAGGAAAAAGAATTGGGCCATAGAAGATGGGCCGAAGAAGGATTTCTAAAAAGAGTTGGGTTTGAGATCTATTGGGTCGACAAATTAAAAGAGAAAGATCCAGAGCAGAAAAAGGGACCCGAACGGAAGAAGGACTCGGAAGGAAAAGATTTCGGCCGAAATGGAATCAAATCAGCCGATTGAAACAAACAGTGGAGTCGGCTTAGGGGAATCGGCCGGAGAGCGGTTATTTCAGCTCCGGCTATAAATAGGGGATGTCATACACAGAATCAGAGAGATCAATCCAACCCCCAAATTCCTTTATCAAATTTACTTCTTTGTATCTTTACTGCTTTCCTTTACAGTTTTTCATAGATTCTAGCCTAGCTTGTAGCGGTTACTTCCAAGTCCACCGTTGTTTCTCAACAACCGGTAGTTTGGTTCTAGTTTTTCCGGTGAATTCGCTGTTGTTTCTTAACAACAGGTAGATTCTCCATTGTATTTTGTTGCCATTCGGATACTAAGGAATATCCAGTCAAGTTTGGGCGTAATTTGTCAAGTTTGGGCGCATTATCATTAATCCGGACCCGTAACCGGTTTGATCCTTTCTCCGGTAGCCTCCCTTGAGGAGAAAAAGGTCCTTTGGCACAGCCAGACAGCGGCCAGCCAAAACAGTGGCACGCCCAGTGGGACACGAAATGGCATTTGAACAAGCAACTCCAGCGGTTAACACGGCGGCGAGGACTGATTTGCCGCCGATCCAGGAAGAGCGCGCAGTAGACGCCGGAGAATTCCCCCCAAGGTTCCCCGGACCATCAAACTTCCACAATCAGGAGTTTTCAAACGATGATTTAACCCCGCGGTTCCGAGACCAGGTCCCATTTATGGTTGAAGCGGCGGTTACTAATTCGGTTCGCCAGATAGAAGGCAATATCCTGACAGCAATGACAACTATGTTCAGAGCCGAAATAGCGAGGAACATGTATCCGATGGGAACACAACAACCACCAACGGCGCAAAATCCACCACCTGCGATGCAAAATCCTCATAATTTTCAACAGCAGGCCTATCGGCCGCCAGGAGGGCACGGACCACGGCCTTTCGTCCCTCCGCAACAAAGGTACGATCAGCAACAAAATCAACCGCCTCAACCAGTCGTTCAACCGCCTGCTCCAGTGGTTCAACAACAATACGTACCACAGCAGCAGAATCCACCACAACTGGTTGACAGGGAGTTAATTGCTGAGATTATTCGTACTCAGTTTGGAATTATCATCGGCCAGGAGAATAGGCCGATGTATCGGAAACCTTATCCAGACTATATTGAGGAGCAGTATCCACTGCCTAGAGGAGTAAAGGTTCCAGATTTTAACACTTTTTCTGGAGAAGTCGGCCGCTCTACAATTGAGCATATTGGCCGATTTACAGCTCAATGCACCAGAATCGCGCAAAACGATTTTCACAAGCTGATATTGTTCAGCTTATCGTTAACTGGCCCGGCGTTTGAGTGGTACATCAATTTGCCAGCGGGATCGGTCAATACATGGGCCGAGATGGAGCGGTTATTCCATGACCGATTCTATAATACCAGTCCTGAAGTTTCGGTAGTTGATCTGACGTCAACCAAGCAGAAGGCGTCCGAATCAGTTACAGAATTCATTGACAGATTTTATGCAGTGAAGGCTCGGATGAAAACAATGCTGCCTGAGCATGAATATATTCAAATCCTGAAGCAGAATTTGAAGTTTGCCATCAAGGATAGATTGATGGTTACAAGACCAAGGACTGTGGCCGAATTAACGGCCGAAGCTATAAGGATGGAGACTTATTTGGCAGAACAAGCGGCTTTCAAATCAAGCCGAAGTCAAAGTGGAAGATCACAACCTATCCTGTCAGCTGCTTCATTTGCTGAGTCTCTGGATAGATGTGAAATCCAGGAAGAGTACAACACGGATGACGTTCCCGCATTAGCCGAGGTTGCGAGAGCAGAATTAATCATTAAAAAACCTATGACTTGTCCAACACTTCGGCCAGCCAGAGGCAAGGAGAAAGAATGAGGGGATGAATCTCAGAGATTTTATTCTTTCGACTTGTCACAAATGGACGAAATATTCGATTATTGCCAGAAGAACGGATTGCTGGAGTTTAAAGGAAACCATCCACAGCCCACCAAGGATCAATTGAAAGCCGGATGGTGCAGATTCCATGGATCGGCTACTCATTCCACGGCGGTTTGTGGACATTTAAGGAAGCTAATTCAGAAGCATGTCGATGATGGGAAGCTGAAGTTCCCAGACAGGCTTATGGCAATCGATAAGAATCCGTTCCCTGTTGCCAACATGGTGATGGTGCATCCCGACCAGAATAGGTCTGTACATGACCGATTGGGGGATCAAACATCATCTAGCAAGACTTCTGTGCACGATCGGCTTGGAGATCGACCATCGGCTCAGAAGTCAGGAGTATGGAAACGATTAGGATCTCCGAAGGGGAAGGAGAAAGTTGCAGATGTTTTCGACCGATTGGGGAATTATGAAGTAAAGGAGTGGATCAAGCAATCGGAGAAACATCAGGAGATCGAGATCGGGAATAAGAGCGAGAAGCAAACGTTGAAAATCATAACTAACGGATGGGATTCAGAGATGAAGTTGACAGCCGACAAGCAGAATGGAAAGACTGTGATTCAGATCACAGTTCCTGAAGAAGCTGTCAGTCCCGAAATGAAGAAGCTCAGAAGGCCACCAGCGAATACTCAGGTAGGCCGATGGGTCCAAAATTCGCCAGAAAAGAGGCACTTCGGCCAACGCCAATTTGACAATTCCGCCTGGAGGGCAGAAGAGAGAAAATTTCCGAAAGGAAAGAGATCATATCATACTTTCAAACGAAGAATGCAACGGCTTAAAGCAACTGGTGCTTTTGAGCAAGAGGAGTACGAAATGATGCATATGGAAGAGGATTTTCCAGACGATTGCTCGTTCTCGGAAGGAAGGATACTCAATAGAGTATTTTCGGATCGTTTGAAGTCAGCCGAAGGGAAAGAAGAGAGGAAGCCGAAAGAAGGGCAGGATCGGCTGAAAAACAAAGCTGAATTTCGGCCGAAAGTAATGCAGCCGAAAATTGAAGACGAACAGCCGAAAGCAAAAGAGGAGTGGAAGCCTAGACCAGTCCGAACAAGGGAATGGAAGCCAAAAACAAATATTGTCCCGAATAGTGATACATTTTCGATTGGGCAGTTCAAGTTCGACTTCGGGTCTAGTGCGAACATGGTAGGAGTGACCACAACAACTGAGGAGGAGTACTGGTCTGATTCCGAACCAGCCGTAGTCTTCTGCCAGAAAGAGGGAGAATATTTCGGCGATGAAGAGCCCATTGTGGATTTTTGTTTCGCCAAACTTGAAGCATTTCGGCCTGAGGCCGAAACTGAGAAAGTAGTCGAAGAAGGCTATGAGGCGTTTGTCCCAGAAGCTCAACCAAGCACGATTCTACCGCCGACTGCAAAGATGTCTCAACATGTGAGACCTTTGTATGTGAAGGGTTGGGTCAATGGGAGACCGCTCAGAAGAATGCTTATTGACGGAGGAGCAACCGTCAATATCATGCCATTGGCTACACTGACGAAGATAGGCCGTTCAAAGGAAGATTTACTCCCTACAAGGATGAAAGTATTGAGTTTTGTGGGAGCCCAAACCGCGGCCGAAGGGTGTATTTTGGTGGATGTAACGGTCGGAACGATATCGATTCCGACCATGTTTTTGTTGTAGATGCCGAAGTCCCGTATGCAGCCCTTCTAGGCCGATGCTGGATATATACATCTCGTTGTTTGCCATCAACGCTGCACCAGAAAGTGTGGTTCTGAAAAAAGGATGGCACAGTTGAAGATGTGGATGGAGACCAACCTCCGTTTCCAGGCAGCTCAGCCGGCCGAATTGATGCGGTATTATACGAAAAGCCCATACAACCATTCCTAGTAGTGGTAGGGGATCGGTACCCGCAGGTTGTCAAGTGTGATTGGACAGATTTGGGGTTTGAAGTCAGATATCAGGCCGACGAACGGCCAGTTGAGGAAGAAAGTAAATGATGGGTGCACAACCGAATCAAGCAATCGAGTTCGAATCGGCCGAACTCGGAGTTTCAGACGATAAAGCAGGATGGAGCGAATTAATGGATGCAATTCCAAAACGAACACCGGATTTCAAAGCTCAAGACCCTTTGAAAATGGTCAATGTTGGTACAGATGAGTACCCGAGGGAGATCCCATTAAGTGCAAATCTAGATCAGCAGATGACGAGCCGATTCAAGGAGGTGCTAATCGAGTTCAAGGATTGTTTCGCATGGGACTATACAGAGATGCCAGGATTGGAGCGATCGGTTGTGGAACATAGACTGCCAATCAAAGAAGGGTTCAGGCCGCATAAACAGCCGGCCAGGAGGGCAGCGCCCGAAATAGTTCCAAGAATAAAAGAGGAAATAGAAAAATTGTTAGCGGCCAGAATTGTGAGGCCAGCTAAATATGTAGAGTGGTTATCGAATATCGTTCCTGTAATAAAAAAGAATGGGAAGTTGAGAGTCTGTATCGATTTATTTCAGAAATCTTAATATAGCCACTCCTAAAGATGAGTATATAATGCCTATTGTTGATTTGTTGATTGATTCGGCCGCAAAACAGGGGATGTTGTCATTTATAGATGGATATTCAGGATACAACCAAATCTTTATGGCCGAAGAAGATGTTCATAAAACTGCATTTTGGTGCCCAGGAGCCATAGAAATATACGAATGGGTAGTAATGCCATTCGGCTTGAAGAATGCAGGAGCTACCTATCAAAGGGCCATGAATTATGTTTTTCATGATCTAGTAGTAGAATGTGTCGAAGTCTATATCGAAGATGTCATGGTCAGATCTAAAGATATGGAAAGCCACTTGGACGATTTGCGAAGGGTATTCACAAGAATGAGATTACATGGAGTGAAGATGAATCCAGCTAAGTGCGCTTTTGGAGTGCAAGCAGGAAATTTTCTTGGGTTCTTGGTACACAATAAGGGCATAGAAGTTGATGCGAATAAGACCAGAGCAATCCAAGAAGCGGCCGGAAAGATCGGTTTCTTGAGGCGATTTCTGGCAAATGCGGCCGGAAAGTCGAAACCATTAAACGATTTACTAAGGTTGAAGAAAGGGGAGGAATTCATATGGGGAGTTGATCAACAAAGAGCCTTTGAGCAATTGAAGTAAGCTTTGGTGAATCCGCCAGTGTTGGTCCCTCCAATTTTGGGTCGACCGCTCAAATTGTACATAGCAGCGGCCGAAGAGTCTATTGGAGCGTTGTTGGCTCAAGAAGATGATGAAGGAAGAGATCGGGCGATTTACTATCTAAGCTGAATCCTTAGGGATGCCGAATTAAGGTACTCGCCGATTCATAAATTGTGTTTAAGTCTTTATCATGCATGTCAAAAGTTAGAATATTATATTCAACCACGGCAAGTGATAGTGGTAGCTTCGGTTGATATAGTAAAAATTATGATGAACGATCCGATCAGTAGCCGAAGAATGGCCAAGTGGGCCATGAAGTTAAATGCATATGACTTGAAATATCAGCCACTTAGGGCTATGAAAGGGCAAATTGTAGCCAATTTTTTGGCCGATCATGTAATGCTCCCAGTGTCGGACGACATCAGGGATCAAGTTCGGCCGAAAGAAATAAATGAGGAAGGGATTGTATATCTACAACCATGGATAATGATGTTCGATGGTTCAAAAGCCGCTTCAGGAGTTGGAGCAGGGTTTACTTTACATACACCGGAGGGCAAGATATACAAGTATTTCATACAGTTACCGAAGTCCTATACGAATAACCAAGCTGAATATAAGGCATTGATCTCGAGATTACGACGACTAATAGAAGAATGAATAAGACCTATCGTAATCAGAGGAGATTCACAAGTAGTTATTCAGCAGCTGTTAGGAGATTTTTCGGTCAAAAGTTCCCAACTAATCGGATTGTACGAAGAAGCAATCGGTTTGTTAGAAGAATTCGACGAGGTATACATCGAATACACTCCAAGGGAGAAAAACGAATTAGCTAACGAACTGGCTCAACATGCAGCCAGGTATCGGCTGATGCCGATAGCGGGAAATTTGGAAATATATTTGGCCGAAACTGAAAAGGCCGAATGGATAAAGAATATAGCACAGACATTGGAAAATCCATCCGAAGCTAGTCCAGTCGAAAAGCAGAAGCTGATGGATTACATAGTGATAGGAGGGTTACTCTTTAAGCGAGCCATTGATGGAGTGTTATTCAGATGCGTCGGAGAGGAAGATGCTAAAAGAGTAATAGGAGAAGTTCATGAAGGAATATGCGGCGCACACCGTGTAGGAAAATCGATGAAATGGAGTATTATTCGGCTGGGATATTATTGGCCGAATATGGGAATTGATTGTGAGAAATATGCTAAAGGATGCCGCGAATGTCAGAAGCATGGGCCGATTCAAAAGTTACCGGCCGAAGAAATGCATATAATGATTAAGCCATGGCCATTTCGAGGATGGGCTATGGATATCATTGGGAAGATTCATCCTTCTTCATCGAAAAGGCATGAGTTTGTGCTAGTGGCAACGGACTATTTCACAAAGTGGGCCGAAGCTCAGGCATATGTCAGCATTTTGCAAGAAGAAGTGATCGAATTTATCATGAGACAGTTGATATATAGATTTGGAATTCCACAAGCGATTCTAACAGATAGAGGAACTGTATTTGTGGGAGAAAAAGTCAAGGCCTTTGCAAAAGAGTATGGGATAAAGATTGTGCACTCGTCGCCATATTATCCACAAGGGAATGGACAGGCAGAGGCCACGAATAAGCAGTTGATAGGAATTATAAAGAAAATGATAGAAGATCAACCAAGAAAGTGGCATGAGAAGTTATCTGAAGCGTTGTGGGCTTATCGAAATGCCAAGACTTCAGCCACTGGATTTACACCATTTCGGCTGACTTATGGAATGGACGCAGTACATCCAGCCGAAATAACAGTGCCGAATTTAAGGACAAGCCAAGCATATTTAATGTCGGCCGAACAATATGATTGTGCGATGAAAAATGAATTATTGGAAGTTAATTCTGATCGGGTACAAGCTTTTGAGAATTTGCAGAAAAACAAAGATATTTTGGCCGATTGGTATAATAAGCGAATTCGTGTAAAACGATTTGAAGCTGGTGATTTAGTTTTGAAGTTATATGGCCACCTAAACAGAAGGATGGTCGATTAGGTAAGTGGAGCCCCAATTGGGAGGGGCCGTTTATTCTTCAGACGAAATTACCGAATGGAGCATACATGTTAGTGGATGAAAATGGTGAGCAGATGTCAAATCCAGTAAATGCAAGATATATGAAGAAATATTATCCATCAGCGTGGGATTAAACATCAAGTGAGGCGAAAAAGTAGAGATTTTATTGCATGAGCGAGCATTACAAAAATGTACTACTTCGGCCGAAAACGGCGTCGATAGTCCGAAATTACAATATACAAGGGAAACGTCCTGGACTAAAAAGGCTGGGAAGAAACGAAGGCCAGTGGGATATGAAGTGGTAGATGTCCAACATTCATTCCCAAGCCCAAATTCTTCTAGCCGGCAAGAAAATAGATGGCTATGCCAATAAAGCCAACTCTCAGACCAGGAAGAAGAAAATTTTTATCTGCTCCAGCAAGGACACCCCCTTTTTAGCATGGAAGATAGGGATGAAATTCGAGGGGTATGGCCTTCGGAGCTGAGAAGATAGTTCGGTCCCATAGAAATGCGCGAGTATTATTTGACCGCCCAAGACTTTGGGACCGATATTAGTAGGATTACGACAGGTCACATTAGTATTAAGAAACAGAGCAGAGCTCGAATATGACCGTCGGAATACATGTTAAGAATAGTGTTGAAAGTTCCTCGCTCATATGAAGGTGATGATAAAAGGATTAGCTGAACTCGCGTTGCATAGAAGGAGGGTTTTCGGATCATAAGTAAAGGATCAACCAGAGAGTCAGCATGCCAAGGAGGCCAGGGAGGAAAAGAGATTAAAAGTATCAAGATATTCATGAATAATATTGCGAGATTATGAAATGAGAAGAGAAGAAGTGTTGGTATTTATAGAGAAAAATGAAGGGAATGTCATTTATGGCAAAAAATAGAAACGTAAAGAGAAAAACATTAATCACGGATGAGACGTTTCAGGAATCCCAATAAAGTTGCAGGAAATATTACTATATCAAGGGATATCCCCGAGATCACGGAAAGAAACAGATGAAACAATCCACAAAAGACAAATATTTGATAATAGGCCGATCAAGCATACAAGAGGGATCGTCCGAAATAAGAGTCAGAAGTACATCAAGGGGGATGTAATTACATTCAAGAAATAATAATAACAAATGTCAATCTCCACTCAAATCATAAGCAATGTCTTCGCCGAAATCACTGGGAAGGATAGCGGCCGAATTACGAGCAGTAGCCGAATTCAATACTGATTGAAACTCTTGATATGATCGAGCTTCAGCTTCGGCCGAAACCGGAGGGTCATCAGGTTGGGACAAGAAAAGCTGGTCGGAAGTGTCTTGAAAAGGATCACACTGAGCATCTAAGAAGAGAAATCAAAAGAGAAGGAAGACATAATCATCGTATATCATCAAGGCCAAAAGAATAAATTAAATATTACCGGAATTCCTTGGATTATCCCCCATAGGAGGATTGACAACAGGGTTATCTGAGACCGTCGAAGTATTCGGTGCAGGAGGGAGTTGGGCCGTGACAGAACGAATTTGGTCAGTCACCGTTTGAGTATTCGACCACAAACCATGAAAAATGCCAAGGACATCGTCACTGAAGGATAACCTCAAAGAAAGATAGTCCGTTTTCTCTTTGAGACTAGCGAGCTTGTCTCTTGGAGCCTGAGCGGATCTGTGGAGCTGCTTTACAAGTCCTTGCAGATGAGCCGATTCCTTGTCAACTTCGGCCAAGGCATTCTTCACGCCTTGCGTCTCATGTTGAAGTCGGCTGATTTCCGAGTCAATGGCAGAGAGACGATTCAAATATTCGGATCTGAGGCCATCATTGGTCGATAACTTACCCATATAAGAGTAATAATCGGAAGCATGCTTGTCAAATTCCACCCTGTGAAGGGTAAGAGAGGCTTGCTCGTCTTCAAGTGTTTTGCGAGTAGCCAAGATACTCGGAAGTTCCAGGTCTATCCGTAAGAGGCATGTGAACATTGCTTCGATAGCATCTGACAGACCAGAAGCCAGAAGATCTTGGGAAAAGGCTTGCCTGATAATGAAAGAAGCAGAAGGATGGGCTTGGTTTGGACGGAGAAGGCATCGGACTGTTCAGAAATCAAGTATTCTAACTTATCCAAGCAAGCCTTGAAAGAATGAGGGAACTCTGATGGAGGAAATAGACAAAAGGGAAAAGAAATCATCCAGAATACTCCTATCTGGAAAAGGAGATGGAGGATTAATATTATCAACGGCTAACTCTTCTAGCCGAGTATGGGCAGGAGAGGGGTTAGGAATAGAGACGACAGAAGAAGAGGGAAGGGCAATCGCTAGAGAAATAGCCGAACTGGGAACAGTCGAATCAGTATTGCCACCTTCAAGAACATGAGAAATCGAGCCAGACCCCATACCGGCCGATGAAACAGGAGTTATGCTAGAAGTAATGGCCGGATTCTCATCAATAGGGTCGAGGGCCATAGGAGAAGGATCAGGTGATCCAGAAGGGTCAGAAGAGACTGCAACACGAGGAACCTAAAAGAGAAGGAAATAAATGTCAAGAAGGCGACAGTGAACAAGGAGAAAAAGATAAGAGAGAAGAATGGAAGGAGACCTGATCAGCAGACGCAGCCGAGCTAGGAAGGAGCGAACGAGTCGAACGTCGCAGTGTCTTGGATGCAGGTTCTTTTTTCGACTTCCCCGAACCAGAAGCAACACGCTTTCGTTTCGCAGAAGTAGTGGGAGCAGACGAAATGCGTGGACGGGATGGAAGAGACGAGACATCATCCAAAGCAGCCCCTGCAAAACGAGAAAAAGAGGAAAATCTTAGAAAGATACACGGCACACAATATAAGAAATCAGAAAGACTTACTAAGTAAGGGAAGTAGAGGGTCATCCTCTTGAGAAGAGCAGGAGTAACCAGGGGCTGAACCAACAACCGAAAACATCATAATACCTGGAAAACCGCGAGAAATAAGGAGGCTCTGCAAATTAGTGCCGAAATTGGCATAAGAAAGAACTTTCTCCCACCAGTCATCAAAACGCTTGGTCGATAGGCCAGGACGGATGTCGAGAGAACGAACTTCAAAGTTGCAGATCCGGAGAGCCCATGTACGACAAAGATTTCGGCTATTCTCAGGGCCGAATCCTTTGAAAGATTTGCTGTATCGATTTGGATCTCCATAAAGAGGAAGGACCACATCTTGAACAAAGCCGAATTGGCGGCTGACTAAGTGAGGGTTGTAAACCTCAGAAAGGATAGGATGTTCGGGGGGAACAAACAGCGAGCAATTAAAAACATGACGAGGAATGATACAAGCATTCCAGACTTGAGCAAACGCCTTCAGAAGGGGCCTACCAAAAAGAGGAACGTTGATAGCCGAAACCCAGCTATCCGGAGTGCCAGAGTAAAGATGGCAAGAAGAGGGACGAAGTGGGGATCGGTTCATGAAATAATAAATCCATTGTCCAGTGCGCATTTCGGGAAATCGGACTCCGAGAAGATTATTGGCCGAAGGATGGGTAGTATCGAAAGGTTGGGGTTCAAAACCAGACATATCCCTGAAATGCGAGACAAGCCAGAGGTGGAGAAACCAGAGGGGGCCATGAGATCTGTTGGGGTGACCGTCAGCCCATCCATGAACCAGGGACGAAATACCAGAATACAAATGCACCAAAAAGTAGTCAGTGAGAGGCAAATGAACATCATCCATAATGGCCTTGGCCAAAGGGTAGGTTTCAAGAATAACATTCTTGGCAGGTGCACACCAGAAGAATCGGCTAAGAAAATGCATCATAAAAGCCACAGATTCCACCTCAGGGAAATTCGGGCTTAGTTCCACGGTACTTATTAATCCATGAAGAAAAAGTGAGTCTTGAAGCATAGCCGGTGTTTTTCGTTGTAGGTTTTTCGGAGCCGGTAACACCTAGAACGTGCTTTCCAAGAGAGGGTAAATCTAGAAGAAGCTTAACGTCCTTAATAGTCGGGGTCATCATACCCCAGGGGAAGCAGAAACAGTTAATGGATGAATTCCAAAAGCAAAGAAGGGCCTGAATGTAGTTATAAGTAGTGGGAAAAGACTGCGTGCTCAGCTTAATCAAATGATTAACACCAGAGGTAACCCAAACTGGTCCACAGTGAGGAAGGGCCCTTTCGTACCAAGCAATGTGTTCCGGAGTCACCAACGGCCAAGTGCTGAGAGGACTGATAAGCTTGACAGAAAAATAATCCGAAAACAAGGGGATCGTCTTCGATTCCCCAAAAAGAGCAGGAACGGAAGTTGCGGCCTCAGCAGAAGTTGCAAGAGGCCCAAGAGCAGTAAGGTCGCCGTCAATAGGACGAAGTGAAGAAATATCAGCGAGGGAATCTTCGACATCTTTGATCTTTTGAGAAGAGGGTGAAAGAGTCGGTTGCGCCATAGAGAGAAAGACGAAGAGGGGAAAAACACAGGAGAGAATATGAAAAGAAGAATAGAGAGTAGTTCAAAAAGATAAGGGAAAACGAAAAGGCGTGACCGGATTTTAAGGAGGAGTTAGCACACGAGAGAAGAAATTACTTGAGCTCTTTTCAAGACGAAAAACCGCCCAAGTAAAGAGGGCATCTGTTGGGGCCACTAAGAATAGTGGGCCGCGAGGAAAACGAATTGGGCCATAGAAGATGGGCTGAAGAAGGATTTCTAAAAAGAGTTGGGTTTGAGATCTATTGGGCCGAGAAATTAAAAGAGAAAGATCCAGAGCAGAAGAAGGGACCCGAACGGAAGAAGGACTCGGAAGGAAAAGATTTCGGCCGAAATGGAATCAAATCAGCCGATTGAAACAAACAGTGGAGTCGGCTTAGGGGAATCGGCCGGAGAGCGGTTATTTCAGCTCCGACTATAAATAGGGGATGCCATACACAGAATCAAAGAGATCAATCCAACCCTCAAATTCCTTTATCAAATTTACTTCTTTGTATCTTTACTGCTTTCCTTTACAGCTTTTCCTAGATTCTAGCCTAGCTTGTAGCGGTTACTTCCAAGTCCACCGTTGTTTCTCAACAACCGGTAGTTTGGTTCTAGTTTTTCCGGTGAATTCGTCGTTGTTTCTTAACAACATGTAGATTCTCCATTGTATTTTGTTGCCATTCGGATACTAAGGAATATTCAGTCAAGTTTGGGCGTAATTTGTCAAGTTTGGGCGCATTATCATTAATCCGGACCCGTAACCAATTTGATCCTTTCTTCGGTAGCCTCCCTTGAGGAGAAAAAGGTCCTTCGGCACAGCCAGCGGCCAGCCAAAACAAAACTCAAGCCAATTGATTATTGGTTGAAGATGTGTTTTTAGTACTACTCCTATATTTAAAAATTAGAAGTATTGAGAAAATGAAAAGTGAAAGAGTAAAGGTATAAAGTGGACGTGGCAGGATCTGAGCAATAGAAGCAGAGAGAGAGAGAGAGTAGGGGCAGCGTCTAGCGATCCGTATAAAGGCTACAACGATTGATAAAAGGCTGAAACGCCGGCAGGTGGCAGTGGCAGCAGGGCATGGCAGCTGCTGGTGCCTGCCTGCAGCAGCGGCGCATCCGCTGGCTGCCGCCGTCAGTCGTCTCAGCGCTGCTTCTGTAATCCCTCTCCCTCTCTACCTCTAGGCGTGACTGCAGTAGTTTTCCAGTGTACAGACAACCCTCACACTATTCACTGGGGCCCAGCTCCCTTTAATTTCTCACTATCACACTCTTCTTACTTGTGTTGTGTGTTTCTCTCGTGGTGCTTGTGTCACTTTCTTACCTGCAGTTTTTTTATAACTTATGGCCGGTAATGAAACACAGTAAATTTGTTTTTTTACTTTCCTTAATGCATCTTCTGCAATCAGCATGCATTAAACTACGGTAAAAATTTAAAAAAACGAAGCTAAGGATGGAACTGCTCCCTCCATCCGACACATTTGTTGTTTAGTAGTATAATATACTTCTTCGTATTTTAATAATTACTCCCTATGTTATATTTGAAGTGTCTTTTTTTTTTTCTTCGTACGTCCCAACATTTTGTCTCATTTTCTTTTTGGGAAATAATTAAATATTTAATCACCAACATACCCATCACACCATATCAATAAATAAATATATTATAATTTCAAACCCACTACCATTAATAAATTCAAACTCACAACCATCACATTTTACATAAATAAATTAATAAAAAATTCAAACCCCTTACAATCACAACACATTAATTCCTAATTTACTCTTACTTTAAACACTAACCTACCCTTATATTATATACTTCTAATTATCTCCACATAAAATACCGTGCCCAAAAGTTTTGAGCCACTTCAAATGAGACGGAGAGAGTAGTATTTTAAATTGTATACTATATTAATACAAATTATTATTCCATCTGTTCCTTATTAGTAGTCGTTTTAGGAAGAAACACATCTATTAAGGATTGTAATAATTATTTTGTATTATTCCACTTTTACCCCTATGTGTTTTCTTTGGAATAAAAAACAGTATCTAGAAATATCTTTTATGATAATATATAGGTAATATTGGAAAAGTATGAGATAAATATGTAAAGTGACAACTATTTTATAACTTTTTTTGTTTCTAAAAAGACAATTAAAAGAACGGAGGGAGTAGTATTAATAATAGTATAATATATAATTAATACTTCTTCTGTTTTTTATAAGTGCTATGGATCCACTCAGTACGCAGTCTAATATACATTTTAAATTATTAATAACTCAAGTTCGATACAAGTAAAAATTTTAAAAGTTCGATATTAAGAAACTACATGACGAGACAAATCTAACAAGATCTCACTTGGCTATATTTTAACTTATATAACTATGATAAAAATTTAAGTTAAAGTATTTGTGTGAACAGTGTCATATTTATATATGTTGCACTTATTCAAGAACGAAAGATGTACTCCCTCCGTTTTTCAAAAATTATAACATTCCTGTATTTCACGTTATCCAATGCACATTTTTAATGCCTAATATCTCAAATTGTGTAAAAGTAAAAATTATAAAAATTTGATATTCTAAAACTACGCGATTAGACGAATCTAACAAGATCCCACTTGACTATGTTTTATCTTGTATAACTGTGTTAAAAATTCGAATCAAAGTTATTCAGTAAATAGTAACAACTATACAAATGTTATAATTATTTCCACACGGAGGGAGTATATACTGTATATAGTACAATTAGATTATTTCAGTTGACCATTTTTTAATGATTGTATAACTAGAATAAACTATTAGCCGTGCCTAGCTTTGTGGAAAGAAAAGGGTATACCTTTTTTTCTTTCCCATATGCAATAATGAAGGAGATAAACGACACGGAATAGGGTTGTAAATAGTAATGTCGGGAGATGAATAAGACTGGGGAAGATGGCAGTTTAATTTTAAGAAATAAGATAATGAGGCGATTAAACAATACTACTACTATATAGTTCAGCGAACCGTTTTAGTTCAGTGAGGCGGGTAGTTCGTTCCAAACTCCCACCAAACCCCCCCCCCCCCCCCCCCAATCATTTCGTTCCATTTTCCTCTGCCCGAGCTAGGGGTGTTGCCGGGTAGTTCGCGAACCGTTTTAGTCCCCCCAATCATTTCGTTCCATTTTCCTCTGCCCGAGCTAGGGGTGTTGCCGGGTAGTTCGCGAACCGTTTTAGTTCAGTTTGGTCAAAGTTTTGGTCAAAATTTGACTTGAATACGCTCGACTCAAGTTCGAGTTCGACTCGAATTATATACAAACCAAGTTGAACACCTTTGAATTCGGCTCAAAAAGTTTGCGAACAAGCTCGTGTTAAAAGTCTCATATTCTACATATCATTTGAAATGTACTGTACTTGTACTGTATTTGTTTAGACTTTAAAATACATAAAGTAAATATAGAGTCTATGACTACATTTTTCACATGCCTACCATATGCAATTAATACATCTTCTTTTAAAGGGTTACGGAATGAAGGAGTATTTTATTTATTACTAAATATATTTATTTTATACATATATTTATTTATTAGTAAATATAGAAGTTATATAAAATATTAAAAGTTAAAGTGTGTCTGGATCAAACATGACATATTTATTGGGACAGATGTAATAATTTTTAAAATTATTTAAATATGTAGATTAAATAAAATATAATTAAATATCTGCAATATATTAAATATAAATTCTTTTATAAATTATGTGAGAATGAAAATAATGATATTGTTCGAGCTCGGCTCGATTTGGTCAAAGCTCGGTCAACGCTCGACTCGAAGTAGCTCGGTCAAAGCTCGGCTCGAATTCTTACGAGCTCAAGTCGAGCTTACCACTATTCGGTCTCGGTTCGACTCGTTAACACCCCAGCCCGAGCTCACATATGCACCTTAAATACTTCCATCTTATTCAAATGTTTATTACACACATTTCACACAATTTAATGCCCATTTTAAATTATTAAAAACTCAAGTTTGGTACAAGTAAAAATTATAAAAGTTTGATATTTAAAAACTACATGACGAGACGAATTTAATAATGTTCCACTTAACTATATTTTAACTCGTATAACTATAATAAAACTTTAAGTAAAAGTGTGTGTAAATAGTAAGTAACACTTAACCAAATCTAAAGAAAATATCAATACGGAGATAGTATTAAGTGCATTTTGCACGTCATGATTCATGGATGTACTCCCTACAGTAGTAGTATAGTATGCCTAATTATTAGTACTATTGAACAATTATTATTATGTTCATCCTTGAAAAAAAAATAAAAATAAAGAAATTAACTGCAGTGATTTTTCTTTTAAAAAAACACTATTTCATGCATGTAATTATTGTATTACTCCCTTCATTTTCATTTTTATTTAGTTATCTTTCTAGAATAAAATATATTCCATAATAATTATCGTTTTAGATATTTATATTATATTTTTTAATATGACACTTTAATTCACATAAATGCAATTCTTAGATATTTATTACCAAGAAATTTAGTTGTAAGGATAAAAAAAAAATAAAAATTATGAATTAAATAATGAAAATTGTGATTATTTAAATTGAGTTGAAAGAATCAATTAATCGATTATTAATCTTACTAAAAAAGGAAGGGAATATTATATTCTGGCATATGACTCTGGGCTTGTTTGGAAGCCGGCATATTTAGGAGTATATAGCGGATTCAATCAGCATATTCTCTCACAATTTTCTCTTCGAATTTGCTATCTGCTAGCGGATCTGCTGACTACCAAACATCCCTCTATGTTGATAGTACGTAGCTCGTCACAGACACGGAGAGCACAGGATATGGAGTGTTATGAAATGTTAAGGGGTATTGGATCGAGAGCTTTGTGTAGTTGTTTGGCTTGGGTTGAGCCAATGACCTTTTTCTCCTCAAGGGAGGCTATCGGAAAAGGATCAAACCGATTACGGGTCCGGATTAACAATAATGCGCCCACAATTGACTGAATCTTCTTTGAATTGATAAAAAACAACAAGATACAATGGAGAATCTACCAGTTGTTAAGAAACAACGGCGGAATTCACCAAGAACAAGGAACCAAACTACCAGTTGCTAAGAAACAACGGTGGATTTGGAAAACGGTAACCGCTACAAACTAAGCTAGATTCTAAGGAAAGCTGTAAAGAAAGCAGTAAAGATAACAAGGAATTAAATTTGATAAAAGGAATTTGGGGGTTGGATTGATCTCCCCGATTTTGTGTATGTCGACCCCTATTTATAGCCGGAGCTGAAATAACCGCTCTCCGGCCGATTCCCTTAAGCCGATTCCACTGTTTTACTTCAATCGGCTAAATTGATGTTATTTCGGCCGAAATCCTTCCCTCTGAAGCTTTCTTCCTTTCGGGCTTCTTCTGCTGCTCTGGATCGTTCTCTTTTCATTCTTCGGCCCAATGGATCTCCAACTCGATCTTCTTTGAAAGTCTCTTTTCGGCCCATCTTTTATGGCCCAATTCTTCTCTCCGTGGCCCACTATCCTTTGTGGCCCCAACAGATGCCCTCCTTACTTGGGCGGTTTTTCGTTTCGAAAAGAGCTCAAGTAATTTCTTCTCTCGTGCGCTAACTCCTCCTAAAAATCTGGTCACGCCTTTTCATTTTCCCTTATCCCTTTGAACTGTTCTCTATTCTTCTTTTCATATTCTCTCCTGTGTTTTCTCCCTTTTCATCTTTCTCTTCATGGCACAACCGATTCTTTCCCCTTCTTCTCAAAAGATCAAGGATGCTGAAGATTCCCTGGTTGAGACTTCTTCGCTTCGTCCCATTAATGGCGACCTCGTTACTCTTGGGCCCCTTGCGACTTCGACTGAGGCCGCGATTTCTGTTTCTGCTCTTTTTGGGGAATCGGAGACGATTCCCTTGTTTTCGGACTATTTCTCTGTTAAACTTTTCGGCCCTCTCAGTACTTGGCCGTTGGTGACTCAAGGAACATATTGCTTGGTACGAAAGGGCCCTTCCTCACTGCGGATTGGATTGGATTAACTCTGGTGTGAATCACTTGCTTAAGCTGAGCACACAGTCTTTTCCTACTACCTATAACTATATTCAGGCCCTTCTTTGCTTCTGGAACTCATCCATTAATTGTTTCTGCTTCCCATGGGGTATAATGACCCCGACTATTGAGGACGTTAAGCTTCTTCTGGATTTACCCTCTCTTGGAACGCCCGTTTTGGGTGTCACCGGTTCCGACAAGCCTACCACGAAAAACACCGGCTATGCTTCAGGGCTCACCTTCTCTTCATGGATTAATAAGTACCGTGGGAATAAGCCCGAATTTTCTGAGGATGAATCTGTGGCTTTCATGATGCACTTCCTTAACCGATTCTTCTGGTGCGCTCCTGCCAAGAATGTTATTCTTGAGACCTACCTTTTAGCCAAAGCCCTTATGAAAGATACTCATTTGCCTCTCGCTGACTATTTCTTGGTACATCTGTATTCTGGTATTTCGTCCCTGGTTCATGGATGGGCTGATGGCCACTCTAGCCGATCTCATGGGCCTCTCTGGTTCCTTCACCTCTGGCTGGTATGGCATTTCAGGGATATGTCCTGTTTTGAACCTCAACCCTTTGAAACTACTCATCCCTCTGCTAACGATCTTCTCGGGGTCCGGTTTCCCGAAATGCGTACTGAACAATGGATTTACTACTTCATGAGCCGATCCCCACTTGGTCCTTCTTCCTGTCATCTCTACTCGGGTGCTCCGGATAGTTGGGTTTCGGCTATCAACACTCCCCCTTTTGGTAGACCCCTTCCGAAGGCGTTTGCTCAAGTCTGGAATGCTTGTATCATTCCTCGTCACGTTTTTAATTGCTCGTCGTTTGTTCCTCCTGACCATCCTATCCCTTCTGAGGTTTACAATCCTCATTTAGTCAGCCGTCAATTTGGCTTTGTTCAGGATGTGGTCATTCCTCTCTATGGAGACCCAAATCGATACAGCAAATCCTTCAAAGGATTCGGCTCTGAGAATAGCCGAAATCTCTGTCGTACATGGGCTCTTCGGATTTGCAACTTTGAAGTTCGTTCTCTTGACATCCGTCCTGGTCTCTCGACCAAGCGTTTCGATGCCTGGTGGGAGAAAGCTCTTTCTTACGCTAATTTCGGCACTAACTTGCAGAGCCTCCTTATTTCTCGCGGCTTTCCAGGTATTATGATGTTTTCGGTTGTTGGTTCAGCCCCTGATTACTCCTGCTCTTCTCAAGAGGATGGCCCTCTACTCCCCTTACTTAGTAAGTCTTTCTGATTTCTTCTATTGTGTGTCGTGTATCTTTCTCAGATTTTTTTTTCTTTTTTTTTCGCTTTGCAGGGGCTGCTTTGGATGATGTCTCGTCTTTTCCATCTCGTCCGCGTATTTTGTCTACTCCCGCTGCTTCCGGAAAACGAAAACGCGCTGCTTCCGGTTCAGGGAAGTCGAAAAAAGAACCTGCACCTAAGACGCTGCGACGTTCGACTCGTTCGCCTCTTCCTAGCTCGGCCTCGTCTGCTGATCAGGTTTCCTACCGCTCTTTTCCTCTATCTTTTCCCCCTTGTTTACTATCGTCTCCTTAACATTTATTTCCTTTTCTTCTAGGCTCCCCGAGTTACCGTTTCTTCTGGCCCTTCCGAGTCACCTAATCCCTCATCTACGGCCCTTGATCCTATTGATGAGAACCCGACCATTACTTCTAGTATAACTCCTGTTTCTTCGGCCGATATGGGACCAGGATTGACTTCTCGTGTACCTGAGGGTGACAACACTGATTCGACTGTTCCCAATTCGACTACTTCTCTAGCAGTTGCTCTTCCCTCTTCTTCTATTGCCTCTATTCCTAACCCCTCTCCTGTCCATACTCGGCTGGGAGAATTAGCCGTTGGTAACGTTAATCCTCCTTCACCTTTCCCGGATAGGGATATTCTGGATGACTTCTTTTCCCTTTCATTTGTTTCCTCTTCATCAGAATTTCCTCGTTCTTTCAAAGCCTGCTTGGATAAGCTAGAATGCTTGATTTCTGAACAATCCGACGCCTTCTCCGTCCAAACCAAGCCTATCCTTTTGTTTCTCTCATATATCAGGCAAGCTTTTCCTCAAGATCTTCTGGTCTCCGGTCTATCAGATATCGTCGATGCAATGTTCACATGTCTCTTACGGATAGACTTGGAACTTCCGAGCCTCTTGGCCATTCGCAGAACACTTGAAGACGAGCAGGCTTCTCTTACCCTTCACAGGGCGGAATTTGACAAGCATGCTTCTGATTATCACTCTTATATGAGTCAGTTATCGGCCAATGATGGCCTCAGATCCAACTATTTGAATCGTCTCTCCACCATTGATTCCGAAATCAGCCGACTTCAACATGAGGCACAAGGCGTGAAGAATGCCTTAGCCGAAGTTGACCAAGAATCGGCTCACTTGCAAGGACTTGTAAAGCAGCTCCACAAATCTGCTCAGGCTCCAAGGGATAAACTCGTCAGTCTCAAAGAGAAAACGGACTATCTTACTTTGAGGTTATCCTTCAGTGACAATGTCCTTGGCGTTTTTCGTGGTTTATGGTCAAACACTCAGAAGGCGCTTGATCAGATTCGTTCTGTCGCGGTTCAACTTCCTCCTGTGCCAAATACTTCGACGGTTTCCGATAACCTTTTCGTCAATCCTCCTTCAGGGGATAATCCAAGGAATTCCGGTAATATTTAATTTGTTCTTTTGGTCTTGATGATATACGATGATTATGTTTCCCTTCTCTTTTGATTTCTCTTCTTAGATGCTGATAATGGCCAAAATTGACCATTATTTTCAATCTATTTCCGTGTCTAATACGGACATTTGATCGCATTCCGGTCTTATTTAAATAAGAAAGCAGTTGAATTTGACAGATATATGCAAGTTTGTATAAATAATAAGCTGCTATTGAAAAATACAAAAATATGGTTATTTTCATTAATTTTATGTTAAAAACTCCAAAAACATGACAAAATATTAAAAATCATATACTTGATTAATTTTGGTTCGTTGTTGTCTATTCGTTGGAACACAGTTCATTAAATGGAACACAAACCAAATAATCAAGTGGAATAAATATCATATTTATATTATCTTTATTCTTATTTTTATTTTTACATTTTGATGTATATATATATTTTTATTTTTTATGTTTAGTTATTTCTATTCCCATTTCTGTTTTAATTAGAATTAATTGGTCCACTAATCACTTTTGATTTTAATTAATTGCAGGTGATTTAATTAGAGTTGGTCCAAGTGTTTTAGTCCAATCAGTACAAATTGTCCAAGCCCAGTAAAATTCAGCCCAACAACACCAATCCAACCATTGTCTCAACCCAAAACCCCATATTTGATTAGCCCAATACCAACAGGCCCAAACAACCTCAAGCCCATCTACACCTTAGCCCAACCCTAAACCTAAACTTAACCCTAACCCTAACACCATCCCCTGCCGCCGGCGCCGCCACCGCCGGCCGGCGGCGATGCTCCGGCCAGCCCTCCTCCGTCCCATTTCCTCCATTTTCCAATCCCCTCTTGCCGTCGCCGGCGGCCACCTCCGATCAACAGCTCGGCCACCACCATCACTCCCCAAATTCCAACTCCTCCACTGAAACTTTTGACAATTTCGTCAACACGAGCGTTTTCTAAAATATACCAGGTTGGATTTATTAAATGAAAAGAGTTATGATTCACGGGAAGGGGTTTAGGGATATATCAAGATTATTAGTCTTTTTATTACTCAAGTGTGGTGCGTTGGTTTCAAATGGCGCTGTGGTCCTCTCTGTCATGAAATGTTAACAAATCTCATGGCACAGCCGGGATAGGTTGACCTTCAGCCTGTCACACTGAGGATCCCCGGCAAATATGCCATGATACTTCTCATCAATTCTTGCCATGAGATTTCCTGCCATGAAACTTTTGACAGACTCCCACTACACGAGTATTTTCCGAAAAATCATGATCCTGGTTTAGGTTTTAATTAATGAAACCAAATTATGATGGCGGGGTTGTGATTAGGGATATATTTATAAGTAGTCATATTTTTATCACTCGTGTTTAAGAAACTGTGGCCCGAAAGCGCACGGTGTCAAAAATTGCAGTAATTTATAGTAAGACCGGATCGTTCACTGGAGGATGTGCGATAGAAGCAGGGCCCACGTCGTTTTACTAGATTTTCCATTCGTATTGCTCAATAGGTTTGAAAGGGTGATTAATAACTACTGACATGAATTTAAACTAGATTATGAAAGCAGTTAAATTACTCTACAAAGCGAGTAAGTCTATTCTAGAAAGCGGGTAAAAATTATTCTAGGAATGCGGTAAACATTATCTATGACAGCAGGAAAAATTACATTGTGCCAACCGTGAAGCTGGATCACAATGTAGACAGAAGGGACAGGAAGAAAAGAATGAAATTTGGACAAGATTGAGATATAGCCGTAATAAACTTCCATTTTTATACACAGATCTTTGTTTGGGATACTTCTATCAGATAGCTAATTCTCATGCTCTCAATAGTGCTTTCCCTTTAACAGACAGGTACTTACAATATGAGTTTACATGTTCTTAAGACCGTAAATTCTAAGATACCACAGATTTGTAACTGCCCTGGCCTGGGTGTGTTACTTCATCTGCGGTGGAAAAGCAACACCCGACATATCATTTATTGAAATGCCAAGTACTACTATCATTCCCCCATGTCACACCCAAAGATTCTAATCAAGTTCTGAACTATCCCTTAACTGTCAATCCTAGTAGCAGTTACACAACTCTCAATCCAACCGAGTGACCTCTAATGAAAGCGGTTAAAAGAAAGCAGTAAAGAAAGCATTTAAAACCTATCACTCGGAGGTTTGAAAATCTGACCCTGGTAGTAAAAGACAGCTCCCCATCAGGATGAAGGAGTATGGATCAAGAATTCCCGGCTCCCGGTGAACCACTAGTGTGTTCACTTCCTTCCGGGTGATTATGAGATACAAACTAATGAAACGAGCTAATGATTTAGTTCGTTCCGGATGCACTCACTCAGGACTCAAGAATAGGCTTTAGCAGAAGAGGATAGCGGTTGAAAGAAAACTCAACCCTATCTTAGAAAGTAACCAAGGCCTGGGTGATGTTCCTCTGAGATTATTTACTACACTGTATTTGAATCCAAGTGGACCCCATCTCGGTGTAGTATTCAATCTTAGATTTCCAGCAACCAGCAATTTTGGAAAATAAAGGATTTGAAAATCATTCCCTATCAGGTACTAGACTCTCAGTTAAAACACAGACCCTTTCAGTCTAGGCGAGACCTAATCGCTGAATCTGTTTCTAATTTCCCAAAATACAACCCTTGACAGAATATGAATCAGTCATAACTGATGAATTTATCCCTTCCTCAGATCCGGATTTTATAAAGAGATTTTTGTTGGAAATTTATTAGGCAATATCTATTTAAGATCTAGACTTCTATTGTCCAAGGGAAGGATCCCAAAATAATATAGACCACAATAATACATAATAGTATCATGCATAAAGATATAGGAAAGTGTAAGATTAATTGACCCAAAATATAGATGCGGGTCTAGACAGAAGGTGAAACACAGATATGAAGTGGTCAAGGGACCAAAGTAATGGCAGAATAATCAGGTGGACTGTAAACATCTACTGTCCAATTTCCCAATTACTCGGATGGAGCGAATTTAGACAGCTTAGACCCTATAATGGTGGTGTCAATACCAGTTGGACCTCCACTGTCTGTGAATTCGGATAAAAACCTACATGCTTCCCTTCTATAATGATCGTCAGTTGGCATTGACTGATGCCAACTGACTCCCACTACAGATTGGAATTTGGGTTTGGAAATTAAGATAAGAAAAATAAAACTGTATCTGGATGGGAGTCAGCCGAGCAGCTATTATAACCCCAGATGGTCGAACCACCAAGGCTTCCACTGACAGTCATCCAGACCATGCAAAATAACACTTAGTAACTAATACTCAGATTACGAGCTAGTTATCCATGAGGGAATACCCGCCAACATTAATATGATGTATTCTTTACTAATTGTTACACACAACACGCAAAGACAAAATCAACAGGAAATAAAAGAAAATTCCTTGTATGAGAGACATTGGTTTCTCATGCAAGGTTGTGGATTGGGTCCACAATTGATGGTCTTAAATAATCCTTCCTACCATAATTGATTACAGTCCAGATTATCTGTTTAAGCCATCAAGATTTTGTTTATAGAAGAGTGTTTTAATGGCAATTGAACAAAGGTCCTTTAATCATGATGATCATTGATGTGTAATTATTGCTAATCTCACTCTTCAATCATTAATGACTCAAGGGTTCAATTGATTAAGTGATGCAATGGAGAATCCAAAATTTGGGCAGCATAACACCCTATATTGCAATTCCAGAATGTTACACCTTAACCCGTGGGGTTATGATGTGAGTGTTGCAATATAATGTAGGAAGAGAATGAAGGTTGTTTGAGATTAAATAGAGAGAGGGGAACCTTTGTCGCGATACCATAAATTTTGTCACGGTCCGAGGTCCGCGACATGGATATCCCGACAAGTTTTTAGAATTTTTGGCAGCATAACGCCTCTTTGTCGCTATGCAAGATTTTGTCGCGGAACGTGGTTCCGCGACAAGAGTGTTTCGCGACAAAGGATTTTCAGAAAATTCTTAAAGCATTTGGACCTTTGTCGCTATGCATGGAAATTTTTGTCGCGGAACGTGGTTCCGCGACAAAGTGGTTCCGCGACAAAGTGTTCAAAGGATAAAGAACATGGCATAATTTTTCTGTCTCAGAATGGGATTTTGTCGCGGAACGTGGTTCCGCGACAAGATGATTCCGCGACAAAAAGCCATGCAGACAAAATGCAAGAGTTTGGCTCCTTTGTCGCTATGCATGGAAAGTTTTGTCGCGGAACGTGGCTCCGCGACAAGGTGTTCCGCGACAAAGGGTTTTAAATTATGGAGACAAGTGTCTTGAAACACCTTGGTCGCGGAGCAACCATTTTGTCGCGGAACGTGGTTCCGCGACAAAAGGCGGTTGGCGCCCAAGGTGGTTCAGGACAACAGTCAGAAAAAGCAGAAATGAACAGTGGCATGCAAACAGCGTGATCTCACCTTATTTCAGATCAAAAAGCTATTCTAAGCTAAAAACAAACAAGAAGCATTCAAAATAAGGAAGAACATGCTTAAACAAAAATAAACAAAGCTGGGCAGATTATTAAAATAAAGCAAGAGTCCTAATCTAGGGTTTGATCACACATACACACAACATTATCCATAAAATGCTTAACAGTAAACATAAAAATAGCATAATGGGGGTTAAGAGACCCCAAAATGAAAAAGAAAGCATAAATCCATGGGGTGTGAGACCCATTTCATGATTTGGGACACAAATGATGAATGTTTTCCCATATTATTGAAGGGGTGTTGTTAATACCCATGATTTGGGTATTACAAACCCTAAAATAAGAGTTTAGAAACCAAAACATGGTGTAAAAATGGCTATCTAGGTAACTGTGAACAGTAAAAACACTAAACTAAACTAATCTAAGAGCAAAAATTAAATAATACATGAAAATAAACCTAAACTACACTACCTAAGAGAGAACTCCTAAGCTTGCCTTCAAGAGAGCTCTACAAAAATTTCCACCCAACCCTTAGCTCATGGGAGACACCTCATATTTATAGAAGTGTAACCCTAAGCCCATGGGCCTTGATTCTAGCCCATTGTGTCTTAAGACATCACACACATCACAGCTTTGTCTCGGAGCATCAAGTTGGTCGCGGAACACACTGCATGTGGCAAGGCTTCTCGACTGGGTCTTGTGTCTCTAATTGGGTGTCTTGGTCGCGGAGTCATGCCTTTGTCGCGGAGCATGCCATCGCGACAAAGGTCATCGCGACAAAGGTCATGGCTGGTCTCCTCTTCATCTGAGCTGCTTGGTCGCGGAACCCTTCTTTGTCGCGGAACCTGCATCGCGCCAAGGACTTCCGCGACAAAGGTCTTCCTGGGCCTGCTGGATTGGGCCGGATGGGCCTAAAATATTCTTTTTGTGGGCTTGCTTTATTCTTTTGCCCATCTTTTTCATTCCTTTTTCTTTTCATTTCTTTTTCTCATGTTTTTGGATTTTTCTAACATAAATATGTAATAAAATTACATATTTATGCCTTTTTCATACCAGCTTATTATTTTTACAATTATGCATAAATCAGTCCAAATCGACTGCTTTCTTACTTAATGTAAGACCGGAATGCGATCAAATGCCCGTTTAAGACACGGAAATGGATTGAAAATAATGGTCATTTCTGGCCTTATCAACATCCTCACATTTAATACTGATCGTCCCCGAGCAGTCAGAGTCAATGTTCCTAAGAACACGGACTCTACATATTCAATTCATTTTCGTGGCTTCATAAATCACATCCTTTTTGGATTGGGATAAGACAATCAAAAACTATAAGTATTAAATTCCCTTGATTGCAGTGTTTAATAAAATGATACTTGCTCACTATATCGGGCCTACAAATCAAACATTATTATCAACCCTTCATGAATATCATGTTTGAAAGATGCAATGATTAAAAATTAGAAATAAGGCATGACATGAACATGTGCAATAAGACAAAGCCTCACATATAAGAGAATCGGAAATTTCACTCACTCTCAATTGGGTTTATCATGACCGCTCAAAATCAAATTTAATTAAATTATCCCATAAGCTTGCAATTGGACCAACTCGCCACCGGCTCATTTCTTCAAATCGAGATCATGAGGTCTTATTTAAGGGTTGTAATGGGGCATACGGTTGTAACATTAGGTAGGAAAGGGAATTATTGGGTTAAGAAGTGGCAAGAGTTCATTCCATCATGACTTGGCATATTTTTATTTAAAATTTATGATCATCAGTGTTTTCCTTCTTTCTTTTGCTTTTCTTTTCTATTGCATGACACTAGACTATTGTCTAATTGCTTGTCATTTGCAATTTATTGTTGTTGAATGAAACTCAACATTTTTTTTTGAATCGGTTTATTGAACTACCGATTAATACTTTTTCTGATGATCACAAATTTAGTGCCTTTGATAGAATTCATTCCTGCACACTTGGGTTTGATTTTCTTGGTCTTTTTGTAGGTTAGGAAAAATATAGAGGGCTTCAAAGAAAAATTAGGCTTAAGGCTCAAAGTGGTTGATCCTAAAGGGAAAATATTTTTGGGTTTGGATTTCAAAAGAAGGCCAAAAATTTGGGTTTTCTAGGTGCCTCGATCATATGCTCGATTTCGGGAATATGGCATGGTCTTGAATCGGTCCCAATTGCAAGTTCTAGTTTCCTTTAATCAAAATGATTCACACATCAAAGAAAAGAATGAGTAAAAGTGACTCATGGCTCAAATCTCACAAGGTTGGGTTGATTCATGTCATACAATATTCTCAAATTTAATCAAAGCTTAATTCTAACAATTTATTCAATCGAAATCTCTAACATGCAGATTCATTACCCAATAAGCTGATCGCATCATTAAATTTTTATAGCTCAAAACCTCAGGAATTCATTTCATGCATGTCTTCAATTATATTATCCCAATTTAAAAGTTTGAAAATTTAATCACAAGCCTAAATTCAACATGTGAATTTAGAGCAAGTTTATGCATATCTTTGCTGGTTATTTAATTGAAAGCAGTAAAGAGGCACTACTGACATACTAAGTATGTCAACAGCATATTTTTGGTCTGACAGTCACTTATTCATCTCGGACTGTACAGACATCTTTTTCGAAAAGGAAAGCAAGTAAAAATTTGTTCAGTGGTCTCAAAAGCTGAGTTCCAATTTAGGGAAAGCAAATTAATACATCTAAGGCAAGGGATTCTCGTGCAGTTAGTACGAACCTGCACACATAAAAGGAGGAATCCCTTGCAAATTACTACTACTAAAACGGAAATAAAACAAAGCAGAATAGACCGGGATTCATCTTTCTTTCTTCAGAACAGATATCTGGCCCAGTGGATGTAACTGGTCAACTCACACCGCAGACACCAGCCATTGTGGTTCCTCATGGGCTCATGCCTCCTTGGGCAGTAGACTCTGTCTCCTTGATCAGCCCATAGGTATGGAGTGTCTGGGTTGTCCGTCATCCATCCGAGGACGTTGGTAGACGTGTCCTTGGTCGCGGAGTCATGCCTTTGTCGCGGAGCATGCCATCGCGACAAAGGTCATCGCGACAAAGGTCATGGCTGGTCTCCTCTTCATCTGAGCTGCTTGGTCGCGGAACCTGCATCGCGCCAAGGACTTCCGCGACAAAGGTCTTCCTGGGCCTGCTGGATTGGGCCGGATGGGCCTAAAATATTCTTTTTGTGGGCTTGCTTTATTCTTTTGCCCATCTTTTTCATTCCTTTTTCTTTTCATTTCTTTTTCTCATGTTTTTGGATTTTTCTAACATAAATATGTAATAAAATTACATATTTATGCCTTTTTCATACCAGCTTATTATTTTTACAATTATGCATAAATCAGTCCAATTCGACTGCTTTCTTACTTAATGTAAGACCGGAATGCGATCAAATGCCCGTTTAAGACACGGAAATGGATTGAAAATAATGGTCATTTCTGGCCATTATCATCCACCCTTCTCCCACCACTCAAACCCAGCCATCACCACGCCGTTCCGGCCGCCCCATCTCCGTCCTTGCCACCACCAGCTACGGCGGCCAGCCGCCGCCCTTCATCACCAAACCTCACACCTCCACTCTCATCCATTTCCATCACCACTCCATCCCCATCAACCACCACCATTCTAACACCACAAAACCCCAAAATTAATCAAACCACAGCTGCCGCCCCTTCACGCCACCCTCCGCCGCACCAAACAGCCGCTGCCGCCACAGAACCACCGCCGCCCTCGTGCCACCATCACTCCGGCGTCACTTTCCACAAGAAGCAGCCGCCGCCAACACATCGCATCACCACCAGCCCCGCCGGCAGCGCCCTCGCCATTCGCCACCACCTCCATGGCCGCCGCCGCTCTCCTTCCCCAAATCCGCCACTGACCGTCTTTCTCCTCCTCATCGCTGGCGAGCTCACCTCAATTCCGGCGAGATCTCAAGCTTCTAGCCGTCGCCCACCATTCACAACTCCGAATTCAGAAAACAAAAGAAAGAAATACAAGAAGAGAAAACGGAAAACAGAAAGAAAAAAAAAAGGAGAGAAAGAACGAGAGAGAGTGGAGGAAAGAAGAAGGATTGGAACAAGAAAACTGGAGGAAGAAGGAAAGAAGAAAAAAAACAAAGAAGAGAAAATGGAGAAGAATGGAGGAGAGAGGAAAAGAAAGAGGAAAGAGGGAAGAAAGAGAGATGGGATCGAGACAGACTGGGAAAGAGAAAAGAGAAAGCAAGAGAAAGAGGAGGGAGCAAATTAGAACTTTGTCGCGGAAGGTTGCTTCGCGACCAAGTGCTCCGCGACCAAAAAATTGCTCCGCGACTGTGAGGGGAGTAAGACACAAAAATTGTGTCGCGGAACAATGTTCCGCGACAAAATGGAATGCGACCGCGACAAGCCTTCCGCGACAGAGACAGCCTTCCGCGACAGAGCTGCACTCCGCGACAGCAGAAGTCACGTGACCCTCAAATTTCAAAATCCCCATGTGCCTAATAAATGAGGGAGTCCCAGGACCTCAGCTCCCATAAGCACAAACATGTTTGTCCTTTCCTCCTGGACTTCAACTCCCAGCCCCTCCTGGGCGCCATCTTGGAGCTAAAAAATGTTTTGTCCCTAGCCAATTTGTTCCGCGACAAAGCATTTGTTTAGCGACCAGGTGAGCCTTGAATGGGCCTAGGGCTTAATCCTACTCTATAAATATATCCTCCCACCCCTTTGATCAGTAACCTAGCTACACTTTAGTTTATTTTACTGTTTTGGAGGCACCACTGTGCTCTCCAAAAATATGTTAGAGTATGTAGTTTAATTTATTTTTATGCAATGTAGTAGATCTTAGCTTAGTTTAATTTATGCTTTGTAATAAATAAGTGTAGCTAGTGTTCATTTTCCTTCCCATTTTATATTTTTGTATTTTAGGTTTCAACACTTAATTAATAAGTGTATTTTGAACCTTGTTCAGTTGCTTTAATCAAGAAAAGGCCCCACAAAAATTTGTCATGGCTTCTTCCTTATTATTTTGTTGTTCTGTTTTTATTTCTTTTGGGTTGCTTGACCAATTTTGTCATTTTAGTTAGTTTAGAAGCTTTATTAGATTTAATAAATGTATTTATGCTTGACATCCATCCCCTTCTAGATTTATCTGTTTAGGTTTATTTAAATTCTTGTTCCTAGTTTAGTTTTTATTTATTTATAGTTTAGTAGTGGTTTCCACTTTACTGTTGGTGTTGTTCTTGTTTTTGGTTTTATTTTCTTTATTTATGTTTTTATTTTTATAGTTTTAGGATTAGTATAGATGATCTAAAAAGGGATAGTGTCAAAGTGTTTATGCATGTTTATTTAAAATTGCATCACCCATATTGTATTGCATCACGTTGTAACCCCACGGGTTGCAACGTAATTTTCCGTTGTGATCCCACGGATCACAACGCACTCCCCCGCAATGCAATATTAGGCGTTATGCTGCCAAAATTTTATAAAACTTTAAAACCCTTTGTCGCGATGCAACCTTTGTCGCGGAACCACGTTCCGCGACAAAACCCATGTTTAGCGACAAAGGACCAAATTCTTGCATTTTGTCTGCATGGCTTTTGTCGCGGAATACCCTTGTCGCGGAACCACGTTCCGCGACAAAATCTTATTCCGAGACAGAGAATTATGCATTGCCATTAATTTTGAAACCCCTTGGTCGCGATGCAACTCTTGTCGCGGAACCACGTTCCGCGACAAAATCCTTGATTAGCGACCAAGGACCCAAATTCTTGTAATTTTATTCTGGGAGGACTCTGTCGCGGAACCTTTGTCGCGGAACCACGTACCGCGACAAAATCCTTGTTCCGCGACCAGGAATTATGTCCTTACCAATTTTCAACCCTTTGTCGCTATGCCTCCTTGTCGCGGAACCATGTTCCGCGACAAAATTTTTGCTTAGCGACAAGATAAACCCTAATTTTCAAAAATATTCCATTCCTCTTATTTCCCACCCCTTTGTCGCGAAACCTTTGTCGCGGACCCATGGTCCGCGACACAAACTCTATTCCGCGACAAAGTGGCACATTTTTGCCAAATTTTTATTCTTCATCTCACCCCATTAATTAATTGAACCTTTATATTAATATTTTGAGGTTGAAATCCAATGATCTCAACCCATGATTAATTTGATATAAAGAACTTTGTTCAATTTCCCATTAAAAGATTCTTCTACAAATGATTAAACTCTAATGATCTAAGTATATAATCCGGACTGTAATTAATTAATTATGGAATGAGTGATTATTTAGACATGAAGAGTAATTATGGAATCATTTCCATACCTTGCATGAGAAACCAATGTCTCTCATGCAAGATGACCCAAAAATATTTTTCTTTTATTTATTTTGTCTTTTCCCGTGATGTGTGAAACAGCTAATAAGGAATATATCAGATTAATGTTGGCGGGTATTCCCACACGGATAACTAGCTCGTATTCTGTATATTAATTATTAATTGTTATTTTGCATGGTCCGGATAGTGGCCGGTGGAAGCCTTGGCGGTTCGTCCATCCGGGATTATAATAGCTGCTCAGCTGACTCCTATCCGGATACAGTTTTCTTTTCTTTATTTTAATTTCGAACCCGAATCTGGAGCTGTAGTAATGTTAGATGATATATGCCAATATCATCTAATAATTATTGCAGCAATAGAACATGTGGGTTTTTATCCAAATTCACAGATAGTGGAGTCTGAGATGACGGCGGCAACTGTCATTTGAGGCATTCCACTGTCTAAAAATCATTCCATCCAAATCAGAGGGAAATTGGACAGCAGATGTTTGCAGTCCACCCAATCGTTTTGCCATCTTTTTAGCCAAATAAATTCTTCTCATCTCCGGCTATTTCATCTCTGTGTGTCAACTTCTGTCTAAACCCACCTTATATTTTGGGTTATTTAATTTTACACTTCTCTATAAATTTATGCATGATATTATTATGTAGATATTGTGTTCAATATTATTTTGGGATCCTTCCCTTGGACATAGAAGTCTTGATTTTAATCAGATGTCTCACAATAAATTTCCAACAAAAATTCCTTTATAAAATCCGGATCTGAGTAAGGGATAAATTTGACAGTTATGACTAATTCATATCCGACTGGGGGTTGATTTTGGGAAATTAGAAGCAGAGTCAGCGATTAGGTCTCACCTAGACTGAAAGGATCTGTGTTTTAATTGAGAGTCTAGTACCTGATAGGGAATGATTTTCAGATTTCTTATTTTCCAAAATTGCTGTTTGTTGAAAATCTTGTATTAAATATTGCACTGGGTCAGATTCCACTTGGATTCCGATACGGTGTGACAGATAATACTAGAGGAACAACATTCGGGCCTTGGTTATTTTCTAAGGTAGGGTTGAGTATTCTTTCAACTGCTATCTTCTTCTGCTAAAGCCTATTTTTGAGTCCTGAGTGAGTGCATCCGGAACGAACTAATTTATTAGTTCGTTTCATTAGTTTGTATCTCATAACCACCCGAATGGAAATGAACACTGCGAGCGGTTCACTGAGATTAGGGAATTCTTGATCCACACCCAGTCATCCTGACTGGGGGCTTTCTTTTACTACCAGGGTCAGACTTTCAAAAACCTCCGAGTGATAGGATTTTAAACGCTTTCTTTACCGCTTTCTTTTAAATGCTTTCGTTAGAGGTCACTCGGTTGTATTGAGAGTTGTGTAACTGCTACTAGGACTGAGAGTTAAGGGATAGTTCAGGGCTTGATTAGAATCTTCGGGTGTGACATGGGGGAATGATAGCGGTACTTGCCACTTCAATAAATGATTTGTCAGGTGTTGCTTGTCCACCACAGATGAATAACATGCCTCCACACGGCCGTGTGAGGGCAGTTGTGAGTCTGTGGTATCTTAGATTTTGCTGTCTTAAGAGCATGTAAACTCTTACTGTAAGTACCTGTCTGTTAAAGGGAACATGGTATAGAGAGCATGAGAGTTAGCTAACTGAATAGATTATCCCAAGCTAAGATCTGCGTATTAAAATGGAAGTTTAACTGTGTTTCATCTGAATCTTGTCCAATCTTTATTCTTTTCTCCCTGTCCCTTCTGTCTCATTTTAAATCTGCTTTCTTAGAATAATTTTAACCGCTTTCTTAGAATAATTTTATTGCTTTCTTAGATTAAATATTAATTCGCTTTCTAGAATAATTTTATCTGCTTTATTTTAATTGCTTTCCTAATCTAATTTAAATTCTGTCAAGTAGTTGATAGTCAAACACAAACTTGAATCGAGTAACCGAGTGGAAAATCTTAGTAAACGGCGTGGGCCCTGCTTCCATCGCACATCCTCCAGTGAACGATCCGGTACTTACTATAAATACTGCAATTTTTGACTCCGTGCGCTTTCGGGGGCACAGTTTCTTAACACGAGTAAATAAAAAATGTGATTTTTCAGAAAATACTCATGTAGTGGGAATCTGCCGAAAGTTTCATGGTAGGTAATCTCATGACATGAAATCATGAGAAATATCATGGCGCATATGCCGGGGACCCTCAGTGTGACAGGCTGAAGGTCAATCTATCCCGGTTGTACCATGAGACTTGTCAAAAGTTTCATGACATGAGAGGACTGCAGCGCCATTTGAAATTAAAGCACCCCACCTGAGTAATAAAAAGTGGCACTCTTAATATATCCCTAAACCCCTTCCATAAATCATAACTTTTTTCTTTCATTTAATAAATTCAAACCTGATATATTTTATAAAAATACTCGTGTTAATGAAATTTGTCAAAAGTTTCAGATGCTCAGTGTGATCTTTTCCAAGACACTACCGACAAGCTCTTCTCGTCCCAACCCGATGATCCTCTGGTTTCGGCCGAAGCTGAAGCTCGATCGTATCAGGAGTTCCAATCAGTATTGGATCCAACTTCTGTTCGTAATTCGGCCGCTCCCCCTACCAGTGATTTCGGCGAAGACATTGCTTATGATTTGAGCGGAGATTGAACTTTGTTGTTGTTATTTTTTGAATGTAATGACATCCCCCTTATTGTATTTCTGGCTTTTATTTCGGCCGATCCACCTTGTATACTTGATCGGCCTATTATCAAATATTTGTCTTTTTGCAGATTTGTTTCGCCTGTTTCTTCCGTGTTCCCAGGGATATTCTCTGATACAATATTATCTTCTGCAGCTTTATTGGGATTCTTAAAACGTCTCATCCGTAATCAATGCTTTTTTCTTTACGTTTCCATTTTTTTGCTATAAATGACATCCCCTTCATTTCTCTCTATAAATACCAACTCTTATTCTTTTCTCGTCTCATAATCTCGCAAATACCAATCATGAATACCCTGATGCTTTTAATCTCTTCTCCTCCCTGGCCTCCTTGGCCCGCTAGCTCTTTGGTTGATCCTTTACTTATAACCCGAAAGCTCTCCTTATATGCAGCGCGAGTTCAGCTAATCCTTTTACCATTACCCTCATATGAATTGGGAACTTTCAACACTTTTCTCAACATGTATTCCGACGGTCATACTCGAGCTCTGCTCTATTCCTTCATATTGCTGTGACCTGTCGTAATCCCACTAATATCGGTCCCAAAGTCTTGGGCGGTCGAATAATAATCGCGCCTTTCTATGGGACCGAACTATCTTCTCAGCTCCGAAGGGCATACCCCTCGAACTTCATCCCTATCTTCAATGCTAAGAAGGGGGTGTCCTTGCTGGAGCAGATAAAAATTTTCTTCTTCCTGGTCTGGGAGTTGGCTTTATTGGCACAGCCATCTCTTCTCTCGCCGGCCAGAAGAATTTGGGCTTGGGAATGAATGTTGGACATCTACCACTTCAGATCCCACTGGCCTCCGCTTCTTCCTAGCCGTTTTAGCCCAGGACGTTTCCCTTGTATATTGTAATCTCGGACTATCGACGCCGTCTTCGGCCGAAGTAGTACCGTTTCTGTAATACTTGTTTACGCAATAAAATCTTTACTTTCTGTTTACTTATCGTTTAATCCCAAACTGATGGATAATATTTCTTCATGTATCTTGCATTTACTGGATTTGACATCTGCTCACCATTTTCGTCCACCAAAATGTATGCTCCATTCGGTAATTTGGTATGAACAATAAATGGTCCCTCCCAATTGGGACTCCACCTACCTAATCGGCCATCCTTCTGCTTGGGTGGCCATATAACTTTCCAAACTAAGTCTCCAACTTCAAACCGCTTAAGACGAATTCGCTTATTGTACCAATCGGCCACAACATCTTTGTTTTTCTGCAAATTCTCAAAGGCTTGCATCCGATTGGAGTTAATTTCCAATAACTCATCTTTCATCGCACAATCGTACTGTTCGGCCGACATTGAATCCGCTTGGTTTGTTCTCAAAGTCGGCACTGTTATTTCGACTGGCAACACTGCGTCCATTCCATAAGTCAGCCGAAATGGTGTAAACCCAGTGGCTGAAGTTTTAGCATTTCGATAAGCCCATAATGCCTCTGACAGCTTTTCATGCCACTTTCTTGGTTGGTCTTCGATCATTTTCTTTATAATTCCTATTAGCTGTTTGTTTGTGGCCTCTGCTTGTCCATTTCCTTGTGGGTAATATGGTGACGAATGCACGATTTTTATTCCGTATTCATCTGCAAAGGCCTTGACTTTTTCTCCCACAAATACAGTTCCTCTATCTGTTAGAATCGTCTGTGGGATCCCGAATCTATAAATCAATTGTCTCTTGATAAACTCGATCACCTCTTCTTGTGAAATACTGACATACGCCTGAGCTTCGGCCCATTTCGTGAAATAATCTGTTGCCACTAGCACGAACTCATGTCTTTTAGACGAAGAGGGATGAACTTTTCCTATGATGTCCATGGCCCATCCTCGAAACGGCCATGGTTTGATCATTATGTGTAATTCTTCGGCCGGTAACTTCTGAATCGGCCCATGTTTCTGACATTCGCTGCATCCTCTCGCATATTTTTCACAATCAATACCCATATTCGGCCAATAATATCCCAGCCGAATAATACTCCACTTCATCGATTTTCCTGCCCGATGTGCGCCACATATTCCTTCATGAACCTCTCCCATCACCCTTTTGGCGTCTTCTTCTCCGACACATCTGAGCAATACTCCATCAATAGCACGCTTGAATAATAATCCTCCTATTATGACGTAATCCATTGCTTTCCGCTTTTCAGCTGGATTAGCCTCCGAAGGATCTTCTAGCGTCTGTGCTATCTTCTTTATCCATTCGGCCTTCTCTGATTCGGCCAAATGTACTTCCACATTTCCTGCTATCGGCATTAACCGATATCTAGCTGCGTGTTGAGCCAATTCATTGGCTACTTCGTTCTTTTCCCTTGGGATATATTCAATATATACCTCATCGAATTCTTCTAACAAATTAACCGCTTCTTCGTACAATCTAATCAACTGAGAACTCTTAATCGAAAAATCGCCTAATAATTGCTGAACAACTACTTGTGAGTCCCCTCTGATAATGATTGCTCTGACTCCTTCTTCTATCAACCGTTGTAATCCCGAAATCAACGCTTTGTATTCAGCTTGGTTATTCGTATATGACTCTGGCAATTGCACGAAATACTTGTATACCTTGCCCTCCGGTGTTTGTAGGGTAAACCCTGCTCCGACTCCTGAAGCGGCTTTAGAACTATCAAACATCATCACCCATGGTTGCAAGTATACAATTCCTATCTCACCGATTTCTTTCGGCCGGTCTTGATGATCGATGTCATCGGTCATCGGATGTATCGCATGATCAGCCAGAAAATCGGCTACAATCTGTCCTTTCATAGCCCTCAAAGGTTGATATCTCAAATCATATGCATTTAATTTCATGGCCCATTTGGCCATTCTTCGGCTACTGACCGGATCATTCATCATAACCTTGACTATGTCAACCGAAGCCACCACTATCACTTGCCTCGGTTGAATATAATATTCTAATTTCTGGCATGCATGATAAAGACTTAAACATAATTTATGAATCGGCGAGTACCTTACTTCGGCGTCCCTTAGGATTCGGCTTAGATAGTAAATCGCCCGATCCCTTCCTTCATCGTCTTCTTGTGCCAATAATGCTCCAATAGATTCTTCAGCCGCTGCTATATACAACTTCAATGGCCGTCCTAAAATCGGGGGAACCAACACGGGTGGATTCATCAAATCCTGTTTCAACTGTTCAAAGGCTTTTTGTTGGTCGACTCCCCATTTGAACTCCTCTTCCTTCTTCAACCTCAATAAATCGGTTAGTGGTTTCGACTTTCCAGCCGCATTTGCTAAGAATCGTCTTAGGAAACCGATCTTTCCAAGAAATTTCTGCAAACTCTTCTTATCATGTGGAGGTTTGGCTTCTTGAATGGCCCTGGTCTTGTTCGCGTCAACTTCTATACCTTTGTTATGTACCAGGAACCCGAGAAAATTTCCTGCCCGTACTCCGAAAGCACACTTGGCTGGATTCATCTTGACTCCGTGCAGCCTCATCCTCATGAACACCTTTCGCAAATCGTTCAAGTGGCTTTCGATATCTTTGGATCTGACCATGACGTCGTCGATATAAACTTCAACACAATCCCCTATGAGGTCATGGAAAACATAGTTAATGGCTCTCTGGTATGTAGCTCCTGCATTCTTCAAACCGAATGGCATTACTACCCATTCGTATATCCCTATAGCACCAGGGCACCGAAATGCAGTCTTGTGAATATCTTCTTCGGCCATAAAAATTTGGTTGTATCCTGAATATCCATCCATGAAGGACAACATTCCCTGTTTTGCGGCCGAATCAATCAACAAGTCAACAATAGGCATCATATACTCATCTTTAGGAGTGGCTATATTAAGATTTCTGAAATCGACGCAAACTCTCAATTTCCCATTCTTTTTTATTACAGGAACAATATTCGATAACCACTCTACATATTTAGCTGGCCTCACAAACCCGACCGCTAATAATTTTTCTATTTCCTCTTTTATTCTAGGAACTATTTCGGGCGCTGCCCTCCTGGCCGGTTGTTTATGCGCCCTGAACCCTTCTTTGATAGGCAATCTGTGCTCCACAATCGATCGCTCCAATCCTGGCATTTCTGTATAGTCCCATGCGAAACAATCATTGAACTCGATTAGGACCTCCTTGAATCGGCTTGTCATCTGCTGATCTAAATTTGCACTCAACGGGATCTCCATCGGGTGCTCGTCTGTACCAACATTGACCATTTTCAAGGGGTCTTGAGCTTTGAAATCCGGTGTTCGTTTTGGAATTGCATCTATTAAGTCGCTCCATCCTGCTTTGTCGTCTGAAACTCCGAGTTCGGCCGATTCGAACTCGATCGCTTGATTCGGTTGTGCATCCATCATTTACTTTCTTTTTCGACTGGCCGTTCATCGGCCTGATATCTGATCTCAAATCCCAAATCTGTCCAATCACACTCGACCACCTGCAGGTACCGATCCCCTACCACCGCTAGGAATGGTTGTATGGGTTCTTCGTATAACACCGCATCAATTCGGCCGGCTGAGCTGACTGGAAACGGAGGTTGGTCTCCTTCCACTTCTTCAACTGTGCCATCCTTTTTCCAGAACCATACTTTCTGGTGTAGCGTTGACGGCAAACAACGAGACGTATGTATCCAGCATCGGCCTAAAAGGGCCGCATACGGAACTTCGGCATCTACAACAAAGAACATGGTCGGAATTGATATCGTTCCGACCGTTACATCCACCAAAATACATCCTTCGGCCGCGGTTTGAGCTCCCACAAAACTCAATACTTTCATCCGTGTAGGGAGTAGATCTTCCTTTGAACGACCTATTTTTGTCAGTGTAGCCAATGGCATGATATTGACGGTTGCTCCTCCGTCAATAAACATTCTTCTGAGCGGTCTCCCATTGACCCAACCGTTCACATACAAAGGTCTCACATGTTGAGACATCTTTGCAGTCGGTGGTAGAATCGTGCTTGGTTGAGCTTCTGGAACAAATGCTTTATATCCTTCTTCAATTGATTTCTCTATTTCGGCTTCCGACCGAAATACCTCAAGTTTATCGAAACAAAAATCCACTATAGGTTCTTCATCACCAAAATATTCTCCCTCTTTCTGGCAGAAGACCACGGCTGGTTCAGAATCCGACCAGTATTCCTCCTTTTCTTCTGTGGTCACCCCTACCATGTTTGCACTAGACCCGAAGCCAAACTTGAACTGTCCGATTGAAGGTGTATCACTATTCGGAACAATACTTGTTTTTGGCTTCCATTCCCTTGTTCGGATTGGCCTAGGCTTCCACTCTTCTTTTGGTTTCGACTGCTCGTCTTCAATTTTCGGCTGTATTACTTTCAGCCGAAATTCAGTTTTGTTCTTTAGCCGATCCTGTCCTTCTTTCGGCTTCCTCTCTTCTTTCCCTTCGGACTTCAAACGGGCCGAAAATACTCTATTGAGTATTCTTCCTTCCGAGAACGAACAGTCATCTGGAAAGTCTCCTTCCATGTGCATCATCTCATACTCCTCTTCTTCATATGCAGCAGCTGCTTTAAGCCGTTGCATTCTTCATTTGTAAGTCCGATAGGATCCCTTCCCCTTTGGGACCTTCTTGTTTTCTGCCCTCCAGGCTGCATTTTCAAATCGGTGTTGGCCGAAATGCCTCGCCTTCGGGGAATTTTGCACCCATTGGCCCACCTGAGTATTTGCGGGTGGCCTTCTGAGCTTCTTCATTTCGGGACTGACAGCTTCTTCAGGGACTGTGATCTGAATCACAGTTTTTCCATTCTGCTTGTCAGCTGTTAACTTCATCTCTGAATCCCATCCGTTAGTTATGATTTTCAACGTTGGCCTCTCGCTCTTATCTTCGATCTCGATCTCCTGATGTTTCTCCGATTGCTTGATCCACTCCTTTACCTCATAATTCCCCAATCGGTCAAAAACATCTGTAACCTTCTCTTTTCCCTTCGGAGATCCTAATCTTTTCCATACTCTTGACTTCTGAGCCGATGGCCGATCTCCAAGCCGATCGTGCACAGAACTCTTGCTAGATGATGTTTGCTCCCCCAATCGGTCATGCACAGATCTATTCTGGTCGGGATGCACCATCACCATGTTGGCAACAGGGAACGGATTCTTATCGATCACCATAAGCCTATCTGGGAACTTCAACTTCCCATCATTGACATGCTTCTGAATCAGCTTCCTAAAATGTCCACAAACCGCCGTGGAATGAGTAGCCGATCCATGGAATCTGCACCATCCGGCTTCCAACTGATCCTTGGTAGGCTGTGGATGGTTTCCTTTAAACTCTAGCAATCCGTTCTTCTGGCAATAATCAAATATTTCGTCCATTTGTGACAAATCGAAAGAGTAAAACCTTTGAGATTCATCTCCTCCTTCTTTCTCCTTGCCTCTGGCTGGCCGAAGTGCTGGACAAGTCATAGGCTTTTTTATGATTAATTCTGCCCTTGCAACTTCGGCTAATGCGGGAACGTCATCCGTTTTGTACTCTTCCTGGACTTCACATCTATCCAGAGACTCAACAAATGAGGCAGCTGACTGGATAGGTTGTGATCTTCCACTTTGACTTTGGCTTGATTTGAAAGCCGCTTGTTCTGCCAAATAAGTCTCCATCCTTATAGCTTCAGCCGTTAATTCGGCCACAGTCCTTGGTCTTGTTACCATCAATCTGTCCTTAATAGCAAACTTCAAATTCTGCTTCAAGATTTGAATATATTCATGCTCAGGTAGCATTGTTTTCATCTGAGCCTTCACTGCATAAAACCTTTCAATGAATTCAGTAACTGATTCGGACGCCTTCTGTTTGGTTGACGTCAGATCAACTACCGAAACTTCAGGACTGGTATTATAGAATCGGTCATGGAATAACCGCTCCATCTCGACCCATGTATTGACCGATCCCGCTGGCAAATTGATATACCACTCAAATGCTGGACCATTTAACGACAAGCTGAACAATATCAGCTTGTGAAAATCATTTTGCGCGATTCTGGTGCATTGAGCTGTAAATCGGCCAAAATGCTCAATTGTAGAGCGGCCGACTTCTCCAGAAAAAGTGTTAAAATCTAGAACCTTTACCCCTCTAGGCAGTGGATACTGCTCCTCAATGTAATCTGGATAAGGTTTCCGATACATCGGCCTATTCTCTTGGCCGATGATATTTCCAAACTGAGTACGAATAATCTCAGCAATTAACTCCCTGTCAACCAGTTGTGGTGGATTCTGCTGATGTGGTGCGTATTGTTGTTGAACCACTGGAGCAGGTGGTTGAACAGCTGGTTGAGGCGGTTGATTCTGTTGCTGATCGTACCTTTGCTGCGGAGGAACAAAAGGCCGAGCTCCGTGCCCTCCTGGCGGCCGAAAGGCCTGATGTTGAAAATTATGAGGATTTTGCATCGCAGGTGGTGGATTTTGCGCCACTGGAGCTTGCTGCGTTCCCATCGGATACATATTCCTCGCTATTTCGGCTCTGAACATAGCTGGCATCGCTGCCAGGATATTTCCTTCAATCTGGCGAACCGAATTAGTAACCGCCGCCTCCACCATAAATTGAACCTGATCTCGGAATCGCGGGGTTAAATCATCGTTTGAAAACTCCTGATTGTGGAAGTGTGATGGTCCGGGAAACCCTGGGGGGAATTCTCCGGCTTCTGCTGCACGTTCTTCCTGAATCGGCGGCAAATCAGTCCTCGCCGCCGTGTTTACTGCTGGAGTTGCTTGTTCGAATGCCATTTCGCGTCCCACTGGGCGTGCCACTGTTTGGCTTGGGTTGAGCCAAGGACGTTTTTCTCCTCAAGGGAAGCTATCGGAAAATGATCAAACCGATTACGGGTCCGGATTAACAATAATGCGCCCACAATTGACTGAATCTTCTTTGAATTGATAAAAAACAACAAGATACAATGGAGAATCTACCAGTTGTTAAGAAACAACGGCGGAATTCACCAAGAACAAGGAACCAAACTACCAGTTGCTAAGAAACAACGGTGGATTTGGAAAACGGTAACCGCTACAAACTAAGCTAGATTCTAAGGAAAGCTGTAAAGGAAAGCTGTAAAGAAAGCAGTAAAGATAACAAGGAATTAAATTTGATAAAAGGAATTTGGGGGTTGGATTGATCTCCCCGATTTTGTGTATGTCGACCCCTATTTATAGGCGGAGCTGAAATAACCGCTCTCCGGCCGATTCCCTTAAGCCGATTCCACTGTTTTACTTCAATCGGCTGAATTGATGTTATTTCGGCCGAAATCCTTCCCTCTGAAGCTTTCTTCCTTTCGGGCTTCTTCTGCTGCTCTGGATCGTTCTCTTTTCATTCTTCGGCCCAATGGATCTCCAACTCGATCTTCTTGGAAAGTCTCTTTTCGACCCATCTTTTATGACCCAATTCTTCTCTCCGTGGCCCACTATCCTTTGTGGCCCCAACAGTAGTAATCTTAACATCTAGCCGAGCTGACGAGCTCCATTTTATTTGAAATGGATTCAAACAATTTGATATGAACTGCATGCAGTTTTTTTTTGAGCTTTTAACCCTATTTTTAAACGGTCATTATGAATGAATGATGGCGAGATCACTCAAGTTCTTTAATTTTAGTAATACTTTTGAATAGTGACACGTGTCCAATTGGTCTTTCTTGGTGGGATCAAGAACTAGAGTTATACAAAATGAAATTTACTTAAACCCTAGCACAAGAATAGAAACTTAATCTTACACTAATAATTTGAAACTAACATAGAAAATCCATTTCAAATAAATAAATCATTGAGAAGACATGGAAATGTATCGACCATTTCAAAAATAAAAGTATCCGACCAATGTCTAGTTAAGTATTTAGGGGTGAATGATGACTGTGGCCGGTCAGACTTTTGCAGCAACTTTTTTGCCCGCCACTTTATGGATGTCAGTTTTTTACCCGAAAAGACGGAAAGCCTCTTGGACCGGATACTTGGACCGGACCCGGTCCAAATAAAATACCCGGGCGAAGCTTGATCAAGGATTATCCTAAATGATATTAATTAGGACTGTTTGACTCGGAATATTAAGCTTAGACCGCGCATTATTAATATCCGGGCATAGCGCTGTCGCGGACCAAGCAACAGCAATCCTCTTAGTCCGGGAATTCGCTATACCCGGCTATATAATAATTGGCGGACCAAGCCGCCGTTATCCGGACCAAGCTGTTTGGTCCGCTTTTCCATTAGGTCCGCCCATTGTTGTGAGCGGACCAAGCGTTTTTGACCGAGTCAAGCCTCGGGAAGGCAACCCCTTTGTCATAACGTCTGCATTTATTCTCGTGAGTGCATGGAATATATTCCCCACTTCCCCCACCACCCGCCCGTTCAGCGTTCATAATATAGATTTCAAAACCCACCTCTTTTTCTCTAGATCTAGATCCAGATCTACAGCGTCCGTTCACCACCATTCGTTTTTCTCCGTGACCGACGTTAATCCTCCGGCCATCGTCATTGTTGGGTATGATTATATTGTTCCATTTTTTTTTCCTTGTGCGTATAAATTTGGTGGGGGATTATTTCTAATCCGCCGACCATCGTCGTTGTTGTGGATTATTTTTTTTTATTGTTCCGTATAAATTCAGTTTTTTCCTTGTAATTTTCAGATCCGCCGTGAAGGGTTATAAGAAGTTCGATTTCCATTGAAGATCCTAACGCGGATATATTTATTGTTGGTAAGTTATAATTTTTTTTTGATTAAGTAGATATTGTTATGATTTCTAAGTTTTCTGTGATTTTTTTTAAAAATTTTTCTAAGATTTTATTTGTGTGATAATGTCAATTTTTTTAATCCGAACGCGGATACATACATCTATGGTTTTATTTCAGCTATACAAAAAATTGTTCACAGCTAAACCTTTCGATTCTGAAAGACAAATCGTTCAATGCTTGGTCCGCTCGAAAAAATATAAGGACCAAGCATGCAGTGTGCTTATATTCTGCCGATTATGACTTGGTCCGTGCATTAATGCTTGGTCCAATAATATGCGGACCAAGCATGTAGAGTGTTATATTAACCCTACTACTTGGTCCGTGCATTAAATATGCGGACCAAGCATGCTGTGTGTTTATATTCTGTCGATTATGACTTGGTCCGTGCATTAATGCTTGGTCCAATAATATGCGGACCAAGCATGAAGTGTGTCATATTAACCCTGCTGCTTGGTCCGTGCATTAAATATGCGGACCAAGCATGCTCTGTGTTATAATCCACGGACCAAGCTTGAGGTGTCCAATAATGGGTGATCCTAGCATATTTTGAAATATATTGCTGCATATTTATTTAATATATTGCTGCATTTATTAAAAGTTGTTGGGTTTTTGAATAACTTGTGCGCAGTTGTATTTTGGCCGGCGCAACAATGGACTCGTCGTGGTTGTTTGGTCCGGAAGGGTTGTTGGGAGGGGAAGCAAACCGTGCGGATGATATTGACTACACAGTTAATCGTAAGTATTTATACATGCTATTTACTTTTGAGTTTAGTATTTGCGTTGTACATGCATATTTTTTGCATTTACTTGTACTTGTTTTCGTGTATTTATGTTATATGAATATGTTAAATTAATTGTTTAGTTCGTTAATGTACATTGTTAATTTGTTATTCTTTTTTGTTTGCATGAATAAATGGATATAGATTTGGATACATTTTACCGCTATATAGTAATTGTAGATTAATGAACAAATAAAAAAGAAAGGCGACATAAATTAGTATTATTATTTTTCGAGTACTTGAACACACAAGTTATTATTATTCCGTCTATAGTATGAAAAAATATTACTAGATTTATATAAGTAAATAGTATTACTGGTGCCGATTTATTTTATTTATTTCTTTTGTTATTAGTATTATTAATTATTATTTTAATTATTATTTTTTGAATTTTAAAATGGTAATTAAAAGATAATGTAGAAATATTAAAAAGTGTAAAGTAATAATAATATAATAATAAGGTTAAATTAAATGAAAAATAAAATGTAGTAAAAATTTAAATTAATAATAATATATTAATTCAAAAAAATTAAATTTAAAAAATTTATTTAATTATTATTATTATTATTACTATGTTATTATAATTATTATTATCGAGTCCTCGAACACACAAGTTATTATTATTTTGTCTGTTCTATAAATAAAATATTAATAGATTACTATAAGTAAATAGTACTATTGTTTCCGATTTATTTTATTTATTACTTTTGTATTAGTATTATTATTACTTTGACTGTTATTATGTTATTACTATTTTAATTATTATTTTTTGAAGTTTAAAATGGAAATTAAAAGATAATGTAGAAATATTAAGAAGATTAAAGTAGTAATAATATAATTATAATGTTAAATTAAATAAAAAAATAAAAAATTAATATAATCACAGTTTAAAGTCATAATAATATAATAATTCAAAAAAGGAAATTTTAAAATATTTATTTAATTATTTTTATTATTACTACTATGTTATTATTATTATTGTTATTGTTATTTTAATTATTTACTTTATTATTTGTTGAAGTCCAAAATGAAAAAGAAAAGAATATGTGTTGAAATATTAAAAAATTTAAAGTAATAATAATCTAATAATAAGGTTAAATTAAATTAAAAAATAAAAATATAATATATTAAAAATTTATAGTAATAATAATATAATAATTCATAAAAAATTAAATTTAAAAAATTTACAATGAAAATGAAAAATGAAAAATTTTTTAAAAAATTTTTTATAAAATTTTTTAAAAAATTTATATTAAATGAATAGAATCTGTCATGGTAGGAAAATGAAAAATTTAAAATATACTAGTATAACTTAAGGTAAATTGCGTTTATATTTATATTATGAATTGTTGATAATTATTAGGACAATTATTTTTATCATTATAATTCTGCTAACCAATAATACGTTAACATTTTCATTTATATTAACAGTAATGAAAATAATAGTTTATGGTGATCATAGTAGCTTAGAAGTAGTGTTGTATTAATATGTGCGAAAAGATTTTTTTTAAATGTATTAATAGTTTATGGTCGACAATGTTTAGAATGTACGAATGAATCAACTAATTACACACAACACCCCCGTTGTACGTACTACGCGTCCGGGGCGACGAGTTGGTCGGACTTCATATTCGGTAATCCACCGTCGCGGAATCCGTTGTGGGCTCCGAACGCAGGTGCTAGTAGCAGTGGCCACGTACCAGAATATGTAGACGAATGTCGTAATGAGTACGGAACAACCATCCCTATAAGTAATCCAACCCTTACCGGGCTAGAGGAGGGTGAGACAAATGTAGCGAATGCATCAGACCATGAGGACATGGGCGCGCAGGATAACGTGGTGGATGAGGCACAGGATGACCAGAGTGATGAGAGTGAGGAGGAAGAATGGCAGGATGAATGGGGTGAGTCAGCAGCGGAAGTAGACTTTGAAGATTTGGCAGGGCATCGCTTGATACTCACCTATTTCAAAGCCTTCTGGAGAATTGTACGCGAGGGAGGATCCATAGAGGGACTCGATGCTGGCCTCGATCCAGCGAGGCGACTGCCGGCAGAAGGGTTCACGGTTCCTCAAATGACACGCGGGAACTGGAATTTGCCGCGTCCACCGCTTGAGCTGCCTGGAGATTACGTCGACCCGTACGTGGATGAAACCGTGGATAGACCACTAGCAGTGGGATCAGTGTTTGCGACAAAGAGGCGGTTGCAGGAGAAATTGGTCCAGTACTTGATCGGAGAGAGATGTGGGTACGTGACTTGCAAGTCGGACAAAACACGATATTGGGTGCGCTGTTCCATGGAGGAATGCGCTTTCCAGATGCGCGCGCGAGGTACCCCATCGATATGGACCGTATACAGATTGGTACCACACAATTGCACGTTTAACCCGGATAATATTCCAGACACGAGACTCCCGTCCAGTCACTTGGGGGCATATTATGCGAATGTGGTGGCGGTTGGGTCGGAGACGATGGGACCCGAGTCACTTCGGGCGCGCTTGTTGGAGGACGGCGTCAGAATATCGGTGGATATGGCGAGAAAGATTCGGGCTCATGCCATTTCATACATTTTTGGTGGGCATGACGACTCCTTCCGAATGATTCCATCGTACCTGTATATGATGCGGGAGCAAAATCCTGGGACCTATACGGAGTACGTAGTTGATGATGAGGATAAGTTCTTGTACTGTTTCTATGCGTTGTATGCGTCAATTACTGGGTGGAAAGAGATGCGGCCCTTCATCGTGATTGACGGAACGCATCTGAAGGGGAAGTACAAGGGAGTACTTTTCGTGGCAGTGACGAAAGATGGGAACAATCAGATATTTCCGCTCTGTTTCGGGGTCGGACCGAAAGAGTCAACAAGGGCGTGGAGATGGTTTCTGACGCAGATGAGGGCCGCGCTTCTTCCAAACGACAATGTGTTGATAATCTCTGACGGTTCGCCCGCAATTAGAGCTGCGGTGGAGCAAGCGCTCCCGAGGAATCCACACGTTCTATGCTGCGTGCACCTAGCGAAGAACCTGTTGCGGTTCGGGGGGAAGGGAGCCCAGGACGCATTCATGGGAGCGGCATATGCACACAAGAGGTCCGTGTACGACCGGCATATGGCTACCCTAAGGGATGGGTATCCGAGCGCGTATAGACATTTGATGGAGGAAATAAGGCCAGAACGCTTCGCGCGAGTTCACTGTCCCGTCCGACGGTACGACATGATGTCGACGAACATCGTCGAAAGCATGAACAAGGTCCTTTTGTGGGCACGCAGGTTGCCTGTGTGCGCTATGATGGAGGTGATTCGTGCTACTGTCGGAGATTGGTTTAAGAGAAGACATGAAGATGCTTCAAGAAACACAGACCGTTTAACCGATTGGGCAACTCGGGAGGTGTTTAATGCTCGAGCGATAGGTGATAAGTTGGATGTCGAGAATACGCGTTTGGAAAATGTGTACCAGGTCCGGCACGGCAGTAAGTCGTACACGGTGAGCCTTACGGAGGACCCATCGTGCACATGCCAGAGCTTCCAGCAGATGTTGATACCGTGCTCCCACGCAGTCGCCGCAATACTGTAAGTATTCGATTACATCATTGCTTCAGAGGTTTGTACAGTTGGAAACATAAGTTGGGTGTATTTCCAATATGCAGGAAAGCGAGGCACGAAATAACCCACTATGCCGCCGCCTTCTATCTTCGAAGTGCTTTGATGGATGCATGGAGCGGACCCGTGTATCCGATGGCACACCCGAATGATTGGGCGGTACCAACAGAAATTGCGGACGCCCCATGCAAGACGCCTGAATGCCCGCGCCAAGCGGGAAGACCAAGAACAACCAGGCTTCGATCGGCAGTGGAAAGAGCATCGCGTGCCGGGATGCCTCAAAGATGTCGCAGGTGCGGCCAATCCGGCCACAACCGAAAGAACTGCACCGCGACGGTTGAGCCTGTGGCCGGGACATCAGAAAGGCGACCGCGTGCACCAAAAAAATGTAGTAGATGCGGTCAGGTAGGCCACACGGCACTGAGGTGCCCGCAGAACATGCCTCGGAATATCCCCGATTTGAATAGTACCGGACCATATGCCTGGGAGACGTGGCCCCACTGAGTAACAATGAGCGATGGTCCGTTGTTGAATTTATGATTTCAAGTGTAATTGGAGTGTATGAAAGACAAATAATTGTATCCTCTGTCAAATTGTTGCCACAATTATTATTCTCCAACAAAGCGGATAACTTGTTTTAATGCCCATTCGTCAACGAACAATCGGTCACATAATGTAAACAATCGGCAGTGGATTGTATCCTTCTTGTCTATCTTCTCATTCAGGGATTTTGCTCCTGTCAACACTCTCAAACAAGCTGTAGCTGATTCCCAAACTGATACTCTCTGTGTTCCATGAGTATAATTTCACCATTCGAATTGTGTCCTTGTTCCCTTGTCTGCCCCGAGTTAGAAGTTGGGGACCCAGGCTGTTCTCCTTGCCTGACGGTTCCATACTTTGAAGGTTATGGAAAGAGGAATTAACTTGCCATTTTCTGAACTCTTCATCCCAAGTGAGAAGCATGTCGGCTGGGGCTATAATTGCAGGCCGACAGTTTGGAAATTTTTTTATGTAGGTTTCAATGAATACAATGGTTAAACGGGTTTCAATTAGTATGCGCAATACTCCAGGGACGGGGGAAACCCGTTTAACCATTGTATTCATTGAAACCTACATAAAAAAGTTTCCAACACCGTCGGCCTGCAATTATAGCCCCAGCCGACATGCTTCTCACCTGGGAAGAAGAGTTCAGAAAATGGAAAGTCAATTTCTCTTTCTATAACCTTCAAAGTATGGAACCGTCAGGCAAGGAGAACAGCCTGGGTCGCCAACTTCTAACTCGGGGCAGACAAGGGAACAAGGACACAGTTCGAATGGTGAAATTATACTCATGGAAGACAGACAGTATCAGTTTGGGAATCAGCTACAGCTTGTTTGCGAAGTTGACAGGAGCAAAATTCATCAATAAGAAGATAGACAGGAAGGATGACAATGTGATCATGCAATACAGATATGTCAATATTTGATCGAGACATAGATGGCAATCCGGAACCTTCCGGGCCATGCAGATTAATATTCTCGAAGAATGTGGATAACATGTTATTCATTACACTTGAGGTATGGGAAAAATATTTCGGAATGGTTGTTCAGATAGTGATGGTCACTATCTGCATCGTCCTATACAGAGGATATATGCAAGCCTGACGGAATGCCGGAGTGGCCAGCGTGACTCGGCACGCCCTATTTACGCGGCTGGCGTGCAGCTTCGACATTTTCTAGACTCACATAATGATCAGACTCTTATGCCGCGACAGGATGTTGTGGTCGTGCGAGTTTTATTTTACTTGGTGGGAATGATATGATCCGGCATGCTTTGCCCGAAGGAATTAAGAAGTGCATGGTCGGAGATTGTTGAGAATGTGCAGCCCGGTTTGTGCCGTGGCATGTGTGCCCACAATGCCTTCCGCACGAACATGGTGGACATTTCTACCACTGCATGGCATGTAGGGCATGGGTGCATTTTTTTTACTTAATACAGCGATGGAGCCTTACACGGTAGTGGAGAAAGGCATTCAGAATGACGAGCTCGCAAGATCTCGAATGACTAGCCTGTGCGTAAAGGTGTGCATCCTCACATTCGATGACCACTGCCATTAAAACAATCCTTGTAGGGGTTTTAGAAGCAGATTCTTGGAAGGGTGGCACCTTCAAATACTCTTGTAGTCGTGCTTCAAAAAATCTGCTTCTAAAATTCCTACAATGATTGGTTTATTGCTCAGTGGTCATCCGATGGGCGGACACACACCTTTACGCACAGGCTAGTCATTCGAGGTCTTGCGAGCTCGTCATTCTGGATGCCTTTATCCACTACCGTGTAAGGCTCCATCGCTGTATTAAGTAAAAAAAATGAACCCATGCCCTACATGCCATGCAGTGGTAGAAATGTCCACCATGTTCGTGCGGAAGGCATTGTGGGCACACATGCCACGGCACAAACCGGGGTGAGAATTCTCGACATTCTCCGACGGTTCACTTCTTAATTCCTTCTGACAATAAATGTCGGATCATATCATTCCCACTAGGTAGAAACTAAAACGCGCACGGGCACAGTATCCTGCCGCGGGCCAGGAGCATTGATCATTATGCGTGCCAAGAATATGTCGTAGCAGCCCGCCAGCCAGCTCTCACGACGATAACAAGCGGTAGCATGAAAGCCGGGATTGGTGTTTGTGATGTTGCGGCCTCTCTAGATGCAGGAGGCTATGTTCGAAGCAGGCAACGTTGGCACATGCCTGTGATGAGGCACAACACATAGTCGAGTAGCATCGGCATGTGGAAGCATGCACCCAGAATGACGTTTCTAACAAATACATACATGAAAACAATAGTTAGTGTTTTATCCAGATTAGCTTGTGCACATTTATCGTCCTATGATCATCTCCGTAACTGATCATACTTGCGTAAAGCATCACTAACCGCGCTGCCGGGAACTCTCCGTAATGTGTACAAACCAACATTAATTTTTTGTTGGGATGGGATTTTTAGAGAGGAGCAACACGTTCTTCGGGCTCGAGTTCTGTAAGAACGTGTTGCTCGTCTCTAAAAGTCTCATTCCAACAAAATATTTGTGTTCGTTTGTACACATTACGGAGAGTTCAGGGCAGCGCGGTTAGTGATGCTTTACGCAAGTATGATCAGTTACGGAGATGATCAAAGCATGAGAAATGTGTACAAGTTAATCTGGCTAAAAATTATTGATTCTCTTCAGGTTGTATGTGTCAGTAACGGCATTCACTGCTGCATGATCCAACATACCTATATCGGCCCTTCTATGTGTTGTGCCATACTCAGAGCTGTGCGAACGTTGTGTGCTTACAACACAATCTTCCTGCATTTAGTAGATGCAGCATCATTTCATGCAGTTTTCTTGGTTTGGCACAGATCGAATAGTGCAGCATCATACTCAGGCATGTTCGAGAAGGTAACACTAATATGCGAGCACGAGACCAACTGTACGGAAATAACCCATCCGTACTTTGCGGCGCGAGACCAAAGGGGAACGTTGCGGCTAGAGTTCAGTTGCTTTAGTTGCAACGATCGGCCGGCGAGTCAGATGAGGTTGCGGTGTGGGGTGAAACTCTTTGGCGTTCGGACGAAGGGACAAGGATAAGGATGTAGTCCACTTTTGGACAATTAGTCCTGGGCTAACCGAAACATCTTCAGCTTTTTTATGCGGCGAATGCTCAAATTCTTTCCCCACTTCAGGTGTGCGCGGGACTTGTGTTTCGGCGAGTTTTCCTGTAACTAGTTCGCTGTCACAGTCCTTGCTATGTTATCACGCCGCACACCTGTATGGTGAAATGTGGCAGGCGACCGTCCTAATACGACTTTTCCATTAATCTGCATGGCCCGGAAGTTCTAGGTTGTCCTCTCTGCCTCGATCAAATGTAGACATCTGGCTGAGTAACCCAGATGGCTTACACGCTGAGTAACCCAGATGGCAACATTTGATCGAGGCAGAGGGGACAACCTAGAACTTCCGGGCCATGCAGATTAATGGAAAAGTCGTATTAGGACGGTCGCCTGCCACATTTCACCATACAGGTGTGCGGCGTGATAACATAGCAAGGACTGTGACAGCGAACTAGTTACAGGAAAACTCGCCGAAACACAAGTCCCGCGCACACCTGAAGTGGGGAAAGAATTTGAGCATTTTCAACATAAGAAATGCTGAAGAAGTTTTGGATCGTCGAGGAGTAATTGTACATCAGTGGACGTCCTGATTCTCCATGGCCCTTAATCCGAACGCCGAAGAACGTCGTCCCAAACTGCATCCTCCTCTTCCTCGGTATCCGATTGTTACCGGATTGCCTGAAGGCAGCCTCATTCAGAGATGGTCACTATCCGCATCGTCTAATACAGAGGATATATGCAAGCCGTAAAAAATTGGTAGCAGGAAAGACGAGATTGCTGTTTGTGATGTTGCGGCCTCTCTAGATGCAGGAGGCTATGTTTTTAGCAGGCAACGTTGGCACATGCCTGTGATGCGGCACAACACATAGTCGGGCAGTATCGGCATGTGGAAGCATGCATAGTAGATGACATTTCTAACAAATACATACCTGAAAACATTAGTTAGTGTTTTATCCAGATTACCTTGTGCACATTTGTCGTACTATGATCATCTCTGTATATGAATTTATTTGCGTTGAGCATCAGCAACCGCGCTGCCCTGAACTCTCCGTACTGTGTACAAATGAACACTAATTTTTTGTTGGGATGAGATTTTCAGAGTGGAGCAACATGTTCTTACAGTTCGAGTTTTGTAAGAACGTGTTGCTCGTCTCTGGAAATCCCATTCCAACAAAATATTAGTGTTCGTTTGTACACATTACGGAGGGTTCAGGGCAGCGCGGTTGCTGATGCTCTACGCAAATATGATCAGTTACAAAGATGATCAAAGCATGAGAAATGTGTACAAGTTAATCTGGCTAAAAATTATTGATTCTTTTCAGGTTGTATGTGTCAGTAACGTCTCTTTCACTGCTGCATGGGTAAACATACCTATATCGGCCCTTCTATGTGTTGTGCCATACTCAGAGCTGTGCGAACGTTGTGTGCTTACAACACAATCTTCCTGCATTTTGTAGATGCAGCTTCATTTCATGCAGTTTTCTTGGTTTGGCACAGATCGAATAGTGCAGCATCATACTCAGACATGTTCGAGAAGGTAACACTTGGCGCGAGCACGAGACCAACTGTACGGAAATAACCCATCCGTCATTTGCGTCGCGAGACCAATTGGTAACGTTGCGGCGCGAGTCCAGTTGATGAAGTTGCAACCATCGGGTGGCGAGTCAGATGAGGTTGCGGTGCGGGGTGAAATACTTTGGCGTTCGGACGAAGGGACAAGGATAAGGATGTAGTCCACTGTTTGACCATTAGTCCTGGTCTGTTCTGAAACATCTTCAGCTTTCTTATGACGCGAATGCTCGAATTCTTTTCCAACTTCAGGTATGTATGCGACCATGCTTATCGGCGAGATTTTGGGTAACTGCTTTGCTCTCACGCTCTTTGGCATGTTTTCTATCGTCGAGACGTCGTATAGAGAAATACGGTAGCCGGCCGTCCTTTGCCCACTTTTCCATTAATTTGCATAGCCGGTAAGTTTTGGATTGCCCCATATGTTTTGATGAAATCCAGACAAACTGTACATTCGAAAGTATCACTGAATGTCCAATTGTCTAGATTTCATCGAAACATATTGGGCAATCCAAAACTTACCGGCCACGCAGATTAATGGAAAAGTGGGCAAAGGACGGCCGGTTACCATATTTCTCCATACGCAGCTCGACGAGAGAAAACATGCGAAGGAGCGTGCGAGCGAAGCAGTTGCCCATAACCTCGCCGAACAGGGTGGTCGTATGCATACCTGAAGTTGGCAGAGTTCGAGCATTTTCGAAATAACAAATGCTGAAGAAGTTTTGGACGGTTGAGGAGTAATTGTGCAGCAGCGGTCCTCCTGATTCTCCGTGGCCCTTAGTCGGAACGCCGAATGACGTCGTCCCACACCGCATCCTCCTCTTCCTCAGTATCCGATTGTTACCGGCTTGCCTGAAGGCATCAGAGAGTGATGGTTGCATGTCAAACACAACCTGAAAATCAACAACAATTCATACTACACTGATCGGGTGGCGAGTCAGATGAGGTTGCGGTGCGGGGTGAAATGCTTTGGCGTTTGGACGAGGGGACAAGAATAAGGATGTACTCCACTGATGGACAATTAGTCCTGGGCCATTCGGAACATCCTCAGCATTCTTATGACGCGAATGCTCAAACTCTTTCCCAACTTCAGGTATGCAGGCGACAATGATCTTCGGCGAGGTTTTGGGTAACTGCCTCGCACTCACCCTGCTTGGCATGTTTTCTCGCGTCGACAGGCCGTATGGAGGAATATTGCAGCCGGTCGTCCTTAGCCCACTTTTCCATTAATCTGCATGGCCCGGAAGTTCTAGATTGCCTGATATGTTTTGATGAAATCTAGACAAACCAGCGACGTAGATAGCACCATTAAGTTTGGTTGCATATGGTGCAGTCGGCTGAGAGAGGTTGAACACAAGGAGAAAAAATACAAGGGGTCGACATGATCAAGCTTGTAGCAGACCGGGTATAGTTGGACACCATGCTTGAGATCATGTCGACCCCTTGGTATTTTTTCTCCCTATGTTCAACCTCTCTCAGCCGACTGCACCATATGCAACCGAGCTTAATGGTGCTATCTACGTTGCTTGTTTGTCTAGATTTCATCAAAACATATCGGGCAATCTAGAACTTCCGGGCCATGCAGATTAATGGAAAAGTGGGCTAAGGACGACCGGCTACAATATTCCTCCATACGGACGTCGACGCGAGAAAACATGCCAAGTAGCGTGAGTGCGAAGCAGGTACCCAAAACCTCGTCGAACCGCGTGGTCGGATGCATACCTGAAGTTGGCAGAGTTTGAGCATTTTCGACATAAGAAATGCTGAAGAATTTTTGGATCGTCGAGGAGTAATTGTACATCAGTGGCCGTCCCGATTCTCCATGCCCCTTAGTCAGAACGCCGAAGGACGTCGTCCCACACCGCATCCTCACCTTCCTCGGTATCCGATTGTTAGCGGATTGCCTGAAGGCAGCCTCATTCAGAAATGTTCCCTTGGCTGAGACATAATCACAGTCCATAGCAACCACCCAAGATTGGCAAATGGCTGAGACGGGGCACAACATGGAAGTTGGAAATTAAAATATATTCTCCTTGGCTGACATTTCCATACTAATGAGGTTATGGAATAAAGGAATTATGTTTCGATTTATCTGAACTCTTCTTCCCAAGTGAGAGGCGTGCTGGCTGGCGCTATAATTGCAGGCCGACAGTTTGATAATACCTTTTAAGTAGGGTTCATGCTGATGCAATGCTGAAGAAACGGGTTTACCCCGCACCTGGGGTATGGGTGATGATGCAGAGGGCGGCCGAAAGGATTTAGGAACGAACATGGTGGACATTTCTACCACTACAGGGCGGGGCACGGGTGGGTGGATATATTTTGTATAGTGCAGCGACGGAGCCTTACACAGCAGTGCATGAGTCGAATACATGATGGGGCAGTGCGAACTATGACAATCAGCATGAATCATCTAAAAGTTCTGCAAGGAAAGATCTCTTCAACGACAGGATGGTTTATCCAAAAGCGACGCTGTGCCAAACCAGATGCAGGTGGATCTTTATCAAGGTAACTACGACGCTGAGTTGATATTGCGATCAATCCACTGCAATCCTTTTCCTCTGCCAAATCCCATTGTCCACTGAAAGGCGTCACGTAACAGAACCACTATGCAGGTAACTTCCTGCTGACGGTGATGCTGCTCAATTGCATCCACTCTCTTCATTTGACCTCATTGCATAAACTCAGGATCGAATAGAAGACTTCAGTTTACCATAAGTTGAACCTTGAAGGTGGACTTGGTTCATAACTGAATCATCCCTATCTTCCATTCTTCAGTCCAGTAATGGTGGCATAAATTCGTCCCATGGAAGATGGGCACGATTTTAAGCCAGCATTATTGGACTGAAGCATGGAAGATAGGGATGATTCGGTTATGAACCAAGTCCACCTTCAAGGTTTGACTTATGGTAAACTGAAGTCTTCCATTCGATCGTGAGTTTATGCAATGAGGGCAAATGAAGAGAGTGGATGCAATTGAGCAGCAGCATCGTTCAACAGTAAATTACCTGCAGTGTGGTGCTGTTACGTCACGCCTTTCAGTTGACAATGGGATGTGGCAGAGGAAAAGGAGCGCCGCGGATTGATCGCAATATCAACTTAGCGTCGTAGTTACCTTGATAAAGATCCACCTGCATCTGGTTTGGCACAGCGTCGCTTTTGGAGTCGCCATCCTGTCGTTTAAGAGATCTTTTCTTGCAGAACTTTTAGATGATTCATGCTGATTGGCATAGTTCGCACTGCCTCATCATGTATTCGACTCATGCACTGCCGTGTAAGGCTCCGTCGCTGCACTATACAAAATATATCCACCCATCCGTGCCCCGCCCTGTAGTGGTAGAAATGTCCACCATGTTCGTTTTTAAATCCTTTGGGCCGCCCTCTGCATCATTACCCATACCCCAGGCGCGGGGTAAAACCGTTTAACCATTGCATCAGCATGAACCCTACTTAAAAGGTATTATCAAACTGTCCGCCTGCAATTATAGCGCCAGCCAGCACGCCTCTCACTTTGGAAGAAGAGTTAAGATAAATCGTAATATAATTTCTAATTCCATAACCTCATTAGTATGGAACTGTCAGCCAAGGAGAACTCCGCCCAGGTTTCCAACTTCTAACTCAGTGGTGGCAGACAAGGACACAATTCAAATGGTGGAGTTAAACTCATGGAAGCGCGAGTTTGAGCATTTATGGTTCAAAGGATTTAGGCATGAGGGTACGGAAATAAAGGGCGTAGGGTACATCCCAGATAATTTTTAATAAATTTAATAATTTTATATTTAATAATCAATAGTGTTTATTAATTTTTTATAAAATTATAAAATAATTTTAATGTTTATTATGATTATAAAATAATTATATTTATAATTATATTAGCATAAATTAAAATACTAAACGTAAACAAAGGAAGAAAAGATTGCATACGTCAGTAAAAGGAAGAAAAACTGGCTCTACTATATGAAAGAAACAATATGTACACCCTAAATACATAGATATATATATATATATATATGTACGGTGGAAAGGGGTGTCACTCATGGACATGCTCAATCGTGTACTGTGTAGGTGGGGGCGGGTCGGGCAGTCTGTAAATAGGTCCCCCTTTGACGTCCTGGCTGAACTTCCATACTCTGAATGCCTGTGTCTCTCTCGCTACTTTGCTGTCCAGGCGGAAGGTGCTTGTGTCGGGGAAGCGTCCCGACACGATCGCGGCCGCGGTCAATATAGTAAGAACGCCGCATGAGGAGGCGTCATGCTGGTGGAAAACGGTCTGGGGGGACGGCAGGGAGATGGACCAGCGATCTGAGCGCAGATCGGGGCGGTGCAGGTAGTATCCTGAATGCTCGAGCAATGCCGGGAAGATGCGAAGGAGTCGACCTAGGTCCTCGAAACGCGAGCTCAATATGTCCTCCTTCTCAGGCGAGTACGCACGACTGGGATGGCATATAGAATCGTGGAAATATATCGTATGGGTGTCCAATCGGATCCGTACAATCAACCAGTGCTGACGTATGTGCCAGGGGCATATGATCTGATACAAGCACAAGCCCCGATAAACATGAGAACTAGGATATCGGCATGATCTATATGTGAATAAAGGATCTACTAACCTCGTCCAACTCCGCCCAATGTGCAGTCGAACCCCACTGGGGTTGTGCCCCAACAACGTACTGCGACATCGAAGCAATGATGCCGTCATCAAACATGGGCAGCTTCAACTTCTCGTCCCAGCAGTCTTGCATGAGTCCTGTCTGTTTAAAAGAGAGTAAAATGAAAATTAGTGTCACGGAGTCCAACTACAATTAATATATAAAATGGAAACCCCATTAATTTCTGGAAATTAATGGGGTCTTTCAAAATTATGAAAATTATTAAATTGGCTAAGCTGAAAAAATATAACTGCCTAAACCATCTTTGTTTTTTTTAAATCGAATAAAAATTAGGAGGAGAATAAAATTAATTAATACTTTTAAAGTTAATGAAAATTAAATTATTTTTTGAAACACTTGTTTTCGTTCTTTATCTATCAGTTTCGAACAAGTTTATCCTTCGCTATAGATACTCTTCGGGTGTTGTATCCTTTATGTTTTCTTATTTTAGTGAAGTTCCTCATTTCTCATTAATTATAACACGACATAAGATGCATACTAATTCACCGGGAATTACGAAACATTAACGTACGAAATATACGTACTTACCAAGAATCTACAGGGCATTAAGGCATATTGGCCCCCCACCGTTCGTGGCTTGCACTGCACGTCCTTGGGCTTGAACTGCAAAATACCCAAGTATGCATCTATGTGCTGCAATGTAGAGAGCGAATTAGTTTTCTTTACACACATATATGTAACGCATAATCGAAGTTTTTAAAATTATACTCACGGTGTCGTGAAGAAATAACCCATCCGTACACCATTCCTTAAACCAATCGCGACCAACCGCGGTATCGATACCGACGTCGAGCCTGTGCACAAATGACATGCCAACTTTATTACTAATGATTTATAAAATTTGTATAGCTGGACTTACCGGATTGCATAAACATACAAGTAATCGCCGCTCTCGCAGTATGTCCTGAACGCATCCATCCGCTTATTGGCCCGCGGCCTGGTAAGTCGCATGAATGGACTGCGGCACCGATGTGCGAGCTGCCCGTTCCTTTTGGTCCGGAAGGGGACCGGGTCTGGATCCTGTGCGCTCCTCACCAACACCACTCGATCACCGTCCTCGTCAGGCTCTATAACGTCAGGGCCCCTGGGCGACCGAGCTACATGCAACAAGGGAATTACAAGAATTCATACCAATAAGTTATTTATGTGAAGGCTCATAATGTACATAAATTTGAACAAACCTTGGATCGGCGTCACAGGGTCTGTCGGGGCCGCATGAGCCGCCGTCCCGCCCCCTCGCGTATGTACCCCTGTCATAGATGCGAAAAAAGTACGTCAGAACACTATAATTCATGCAACGACATCATAAATAAAAGAAATAGAACATCCCAGTAGGTGTTGACAGAGAATTGTTGTATTCCTAGTTCCAGTCTCAACATCAGCACCCGTGCTGCAGTCTGCATCCGCCGCACGTTCGCCGGGGTCCGCGTGGTCGCCTTCCGCGTCCATCCCTGCCATGGTCATCGTAAAGGTAATAATAACAATGTTTAGTTCATGCAGTCAATTTTTGTGGCCTATTTTACAACATAGATAACACGAGTCAGACAGCAGAGTCAGAGGTTCTCACCTGAAACCGCGCACGCAACATCAGGTGGCACTGGAGAAGAGGGTCGACCTGGGCTGTCGGTGCGCAAACTCTGTGCGTCAATATCTGCAATATGCGGGTAAACGATAAACGAGGTCATAACACTAATTAAGAAGTGATGGGAAACGCATGCATACCTCCTGTCGCACCCGGCAACGGCGTGCAAATGGTGTCCGAGGGAGCAGGCTGCTCGCCAACTTGTGACGGTCGCCCCTCGCTCGACACATCCACCGACTGAGAATCGGTCTCAGGGACTCGAGCGTGAGTGGTGGAAAACCGTGCCATAGATACCATCCGCTCCTCCCGCTCTCTGGCAGCCTGGGTGGTGGCATGTCCCTCCGAACCAACCGAGTGGTCCGTCGCACCACCTGGACGCACGCCCGGACTCGGTACGGCAGGGTGCTGGAGAATAGTGCGCAACGCGGCTCTAATCTCGACCGCCACAACCTCGCGAACTGCACCTGCCTGGCGCTCGATATCTAGCCTCAGGCTCGCGATGTCTTGCCTCAGGCGCGCCTCCGACTCTTCTATTTCTTTCCGCAACTGAAACTGCGTCACCGCGATAACCTCCGCCACTCCCACAAGCACGCGCTCCTCCACGGCTGCGCAGACCCCATCCACCAACTGCTGTAGCAGCCGAGGGTCCATACTCGTCGCTGCAGAGTGTGTGAACTCGGGCACCCCTGTCTCCGATGCGGGATGTGTCGGGTCGGGCATAGTCGGCTCGGATGCGTCCTGCGTCGTCCCGGGCACAAACCTCTCGGCCGCGGGCTGCCGCCGCCGGGGCGTAGTCCTAGCCGATGCGGACTGAGTCGGCCCGGCCGGAGTCGTCTCCGCTGCGGGCTGTACGGTCGCCGCCGGGGTCGTGGCGACCGGCTCCTGTGCATCGCCGACGCCACGTCTAGACTCCGCCGGCTGACTGTGTGTGCGCCTGCGCTGCCGTCGGCCTCCATCACTCCCACCCTCTCCCTCCGTCCTATCGGCCTCCGTGTCGTCGGCCTGCTCTGTCATCCTCCTCTTCCGCCCCTTTGGCCGATGCGCAGGGGCCCTCGCCCAGCGCAGCCCCGCCGGTGTCGGCACATCTATCCCCGTCATGTATGGCTCCTGTAGCTCCTCCGGTGTGGGGACTAGTCTCTCATGACACACTCGCTATTACAAGGCAACAGAGAACCGTCAAATCATGAATAGCAAGTTGGAAACATGTGAATGCAAGTTAAAGGACTTTAACGAACTAACCTCAGTGGTGTAAAACGTCAGCCAACCCGGCCCGGTCGTCCGCTTCTTGTAAGCACAGCGCAACATCCTGGGGCGCTGGAAAGCTGGGTCATCGGATGTGGAGGAAAGATAGAACTGGCCGATGTCGGGTATGGCCTCGCACATCCACACCTGTAAGTGCGCAGCACACAAAAAAAATGTTATGCAATGCAATAATGTAGAGTGGAAAATAGTACAGGATTAATGAAATTGTGAGCAATGTGCGGCGTACCATAAATGCGAGGGAGTGGCCGTACAGGTGGACGGTCGCCCTGTCAGTCACCCCCACAGTCGGGTAGTCCCGGATGTACTGCCGGCTCGCCTGCCAGCTCATAAGGCCCCAAGGGAATGCATTCCAGGCAGCTCTATCCTCCACCAAGCGCCACATCCATGGCTCAGGGCTCCGACTGTGGCCATCGTGTCCCAAAACAAGGTAAAACCCGGATAGGACCAAGGCAACCTTCAGTGTGTCCTCGGGTGCCCGTCGGAAAGCACCCGCCTTGTAATGCTCACGGATCGTGTCCATCGATCCGCTCTGGAGGAGACTACGGTATCTATCGTACACACCGCCAGCTGGGGGATCCTCAGCAGAATACAACTCGAAGTCAGAATGCCCATATCGGAGGCCTGTCACCAGCGCGTGCTCCTCACGACTGTACCGAATAAAATGGCCGCAGACGCGGAACCATACTGCATCGTCCTCACCCCATGGCTCGTCTGGCCCGTAGTGGCGGAATGCCACCTCGTAGGACATGAGTGCCGCCATGCCCTGTGCGCAACATACAGTGGCCGACCATGCAGGCCGCCTCGAGCCCTCGACTCCTCTAAACATATACCCGAAACATGACCCCCTCAACTCTGCAACCATATCGGGAGCTGCCACCTCTAACTCCCTCAAGATGAGTGTGATCGCTTTAATGTGCCGGATGTAATTGGTCAGCTTCGGGCTCTTGCCCTGGGCAGCCGGCCGTCTATAATAGAAGTCCCCCTTCGATTTTTAAGAGGATGCATTTTAGTAAGACTATTGTTAATCTTGAATAAATTATGTATATTTCCATGGTATTATTAAAATCAATTATCATTATTAGTATTGTAGTTATAATTAGAATTATTTTAAATTAAAAATAATAATACTATTAAAAAATAATTCTAATTAGTATTGTAGTTATTATTGTAATTATAATATACTTATTATTATTAGTATTGTAGTTACAATTATAATTCTAACAATAATTCTAGTTATTATTTTTAGTATTGTAGTTATAATTAGAATTATACTAAATTAAAAAAATAATAATATTGTTCATATTACGAATTATGTATATTTCCAACATATTATTAAAATAGATTATCATTATTACAAAATGATATTATTATTATTAGTATTGTAGTTATAATTATTATTATTTTAATTTAAAAAATAATAATAGTATTGATATTACAAATTAGGTATATTTTCGGTATATTATTAAAGTAATTCTAATTATTTTAATCATTATTATTAGTACTGTAAGTATGATTAGAATTGTAGTTATTATTATTAATATTAATTATTAATTATAACTATAATATATTAAAATTAAAAATAATAATATTATTAAAAATAATTCTAATTAGTATTGTAGTTATTATTGTAATTATATTGCAATTAGAATTATGTAGTTATAACTAGAATTATTTTAAATTAGAAAATAATAATAATGTTGATATTATAAATTATGTATAGTTCCAACATATTATTAAAATAAATTATCATTATTACAAAATGATATTATTATTATTAGTGTTGTAGTTATAATTAGAATTATTTTAAATTAAAAAATAATGATAGTATTGATATTACAAATTAGGTATATTTCCGATATATTATTAAAGTAATTCTAATACTTTTAATCATTATTATTAGTACTGTAAGTATGATTAGAATTGTAGTTATTATTATTAATATTAATTATTAATTATAACTACAATATATTAAAATTAAAAATAAAAATATTATTAAAAAATAATTCTAATTAGTATTGTAGTTATTATTGTAATTATATTACAATTAGAATTATGTAGTTATAACTAGAATTATTTTAAATTAGAAAATAATAATAATGTTGATATTATGAATTATGTATATTTCAAATATATTAATAAAATAAATTATCATTATTACAAAATGCTATTATTATTAGTATTAATATTAATATTATAATTAGAATTATTTCAAATAAAAAATAAAAGTACTTTTGATATTATAAATTATGTATAGTTCCAACATATTATTAATCTACATCATCTATTTATTTATTATTACTATTATAATTTAATATATTATTCTCCCTATTAATTTAAGGGCAAATTATTTATTGGTACCAATTTGAAGGTTTTAGTTTGTTAAGTAGTACCAAGTTAAAAAATCTTAGTTTTCTAGTACCGATTAGGTGAAAAATTCCTATTTTTAGTATATTTATGTAAAATTTAACCATTTTTTCATTTTTATCTTTTTACCATTAAATCAACTATATTTATATCTTATTTTTTAAAAAAACTATATCTATATTTAAATTTTTAGAATTTATGTAATATTTTAAATTTTTTCCTTTAATTTTTTATTTTTTATTTTTTTTTATTTTCTTTTAAAACTCTTGTATCAATTATTTTTTTCCCCTAGCATGTAACAGGCACGTAGCAAAAAAAATACTCCATATTTTTAACCTACAGAATTTTATTTAGTAAGACGAATAAAAAATTTATTTAAATTCCCAACAAAAAAAATTTCTATTTAAACTAGATTTATTTTGTATCAATTAAACACTATATCTTTTGTTTTCATCCCAAGATAATTTTTAGGTAAGATGAATAAAAAGAATCAAATAAAGAGATTTCTTAGCATCCTAAGAAGATAAATAAAAGAATTAATAATATGTTTTAGCGAATAAAATTATATTTAAATACTAGTATTTTTAAAAATAATTATGTAATATTGAAATGAATACATACTCGATTTGATATAAGAGTTTTTAAAAAATGAATAAAAAAATAAAAAAATATTTAACAAAAAATTAAAAATATTACATAGCTTTTTAAATTTAAAATATAAATATTTTTTTTTGCGAATATAATTGATACAAAGTTTTAAAAGAAAACAAAAATAATAAAAAGATTTAAGGAAAAAATAAAAATATTACACAAACTTAAAACTTTAAAAGTTACGTTATAAATATAATTTTTTTTGAATAAGATATAAGTATTAATTGATCTAGTGGTTAAAAAAATTAAAACAAAAAAATAGTTAAATCATATAAATAATACTAAAATAGAATTTTTTTTACCTAATGGTAATAAATTATAAATTGGTACTAAAAATTAAGATTTTTTAACTTGGTACTACTTAAACAAACTAAACATTCAAAATGGTACCAATAAATAATTTCCCCTTAATTTTAACTATTTTTTCCAAATTAATATAAACAGCAACCTCCAATAAGATCGCACCATTTAAGTCGTACAAAATATACTTCACCAGTTAGAATACTAGCACTCCAATATCGTACAATTTACTACTATTCAACATCACCAATGCTACACATTCACCAAACTATTACCTAAGATTCGACATTCAATATATGCAAATATATTACAGTAGACAAGTTTAACAATCTCACTAAAGAATTCAAAATTTGAGGCCCCATCACACTTATCATAATTCAAAAATCTAATACCAACATTAAAATCATATGAGCAAATAATTAAGACACGAATTAAAATTAATAGGCAGATTCAACAATTCATGCATACAATCCAACAAATACTCTAACGGTTATATCATATACCACAATAGCATAGAAATTTAAAAATTAACCAACTTGGCAAACATGAAGCACAAATTTAAATCCAAACAAAGCATCACAAATGCAAGTAATTGGAATTTCCCAAAATGTGCACTTACCCCCGGACTGGGTCATGGCCGGCGGGGGGCCGGAATTTCGGGCGGGTGGCGGCGACGGTGCCGGCGGGACATTTTCCGGCAGGCCTTCGAAGACGCAGCATCCAAAGGCACCAATTCCATTCCGCTTTGAAACGGCTCCACATTCGCATCCTCCATTTTCGCAAGAGTTTCAAGAAAATGGCGAGAAAGGGTGAACGGAGAGAGGTTGTAATCAAAAACGAAAGGCAAAGCTTGGTCCGCGGAGAAGGCGACGCTTGGTCGCCTTCAATGGCGCTCGCAAAAATGGGGGAGAAAGAAGAGAAGAATTGTGGGCGGGGAATGGGAAAGAGAAAGGGAAAGTGGGGAGAACTGTATCCGTACAGTTTCTTCTACCAGCACGATTTGGTCGGCCATTTAAACACTTGGTCCGGACTTTAAATGGCTTAGACCGTTTATTTTAAATGTCCCGAGTAAAGACATACGCGGCGGTTGGAATGCTTGGTCCGCGCATTTCACTTGGTCCGCCCCTTTAAACTCCTTGAGTCCGTTCCCTTGGTCCGTTTATTTTTTTCCTCCAATTTCTTACCCGTTACTTCAAACTTGAGTCCGCACATTTCTCTTGGTCCGCGCCCTTTAACTACTTGGTCCGTTCCCTTGGTCCGTTTCTTTTTTTCCTCAAAAATTTTTCATTGCTTGGTCCGCGTATTTCACCGCTTTTTATATTTTTTTTTGGAAGTTTAACTTCCAAAATTATTATTAAATAACTGTTAAATTTGCACTTTTACAATAATAATTATGGCTTATGGGTAATTAATTAATATTTTCTTTGCAAATATAATAAGTTCTATTTCAGGTTTGTATAATAATAAATTATAAATTAAATTATATTAATTTACTAATTTATTCTATTAATTTATTAATTGATAAAAAATTACATATTAATATATATAATTTATTCTCTTAATTTTATTATAATAATTTAAATTATAATAATTTATTGCTGCATTCTATGAATTTATTAATTTATTATAATAATTTATTCTATTATAAGTATTTATTTCGCCGTTATTAATACTTCCTGTAGGTATTATCGAAATACAACATTTGGACATGGGCGGCATTGGTAATAACAACACTCAGAAGCACCATCACTACATCATGATGAATGTTTTGATGGTGGCATACCACCAATCTCTCCGGCCAGTTATTTTAAGGCGGAAGAGTTGAACGTTGGGCATGCACGAAGCACAATGCTACAAGCTCAAGGCTTGAAGCATCAGCTACGTGAGAATGAGAAAATTCTGCAGTCTTCTGCCGTATGCAACTTCAGGTTAAATTTAAAAAGCTATTTACATTTAAATCACAAAAGACGTTATTGTTGTGGTTATTTTATTATTTTTATTACGTTTATTATTGTTATTATTATTGCAAACTATTATTCACACTGTTGGCATTCTTATATATCTCAATGTTTAACTGTAGGTCGGTATGTTGAAGGTCATCGTTCCTTTCTGTTTGTGACGTTTCGAATTTGCAGATCCATCAACGACTCAAACAAACGGACTGGGATGGAGGAAATATGAAAGTCAACAGTTTCCCCGTGGAAGGTCCGGAATGTTATTTTTATTATTTTTAGTATTATTACAGATGGTATCGTTCGCTTGTTGATACACTTATGCTTTTACTTATAATATTATTTAATTTATTATGATTAATACACTTATTATTACTATTAATAATATTTGTATTATTATAAATATATACTTAATAAATAACTGGGGAATTACTAATATTGCTTATAAATGCAAGTCGGAACATAATGAAGCATGGTGTCCAACCATACAACGAGGTTGATTATCTTTATTATTATTATTATTATCATTATTATTGTTCTTATTGTATTATTATTATTATATTATTATTATTATTATTATATTATTATTATTATTATTATTATTATTATCTTGTTGTATTATTTATTATTATTATTATTATTATTCATTATTATTATTGTTATTATTAATATTATTATTATCCAGCTGCAGCTGTAGGTTAATTTCCAACTTGATGGGGAATGAGAGAAATCGGCAAAGGTAATTCAATTTCTTTATTTATTGATTGATTGATTTATTTATTTATTTATTTATTATTATTATTATTATTATTATTATTATTAACTCTGGTTTTGCTTGTGTAAGTGTAGGCTCATTATGAATATCATGCCTATTTCTTGGGAATGAGAATATGTTAAGTTTACGTGATCAACCGCTACCGTTAATTTTCGATTAGAATAAGACTTCGGAAGCAACTATAAATGAAGTACTGTTTGAAGCATCTTCTACGTGAGAATAAAAAGATTCG